>SJYV01026939.1:724806-795602 GCA_006410875.1 Neotragus pygmaeus | reverse complement strand
AAAAAAAAAAAGGCACACTGCATCTCAACTATGTCTAAGTATGAAACATTACACTAAGATGATAAAAGAATCTAAGGGGGAAAAGTAGCTTACCTTACATGCTTGATTCTGTCATAACTTACATTTAAAAGTTAAGATAGGAAAGTTGGGATATGAGTTGTTGGGGAACTAAGAAAAATACTGGGTGACTTTAAAAATGAAAAGATATGAAATTTCTTAATAGTTTTATAAATATCATTCTTATTCTATGCTTAGTTTTCAACAAGTCATAATTCATTTGCAGTCATGTTTTATAGTGGTAACCAGATTTCAAGACATCCCCAAAATTTTCAGGTTCATTCTTGACTAACCCACTAAAATTCAATGAAATTTCCTGGACATCTTTTTATGAGTAAAAGGGGTAGGGCTTGCATGTAATTCATTTCACATTAGTAGCTTATTCTTTAGCACCTTACCTACCCATGATATACTAGAAACATACTCATTTTTCACTGAAGAGGGTTGGGTTTTTGGCAATGAGAAGAGACTTTTAATATACATTGAATATTAAACATCCAGATTCTTTCCTCAATTTTATTACAATAATTCTCTCCAAGTTGAGTTAATTTTAATGAAAGAAATAATGTACCTTATATACCAGCTTCTACTTTAATAAAAAGACAATATATGCTGATTAATGATCTGCATGAGGCGGTAGGAAGAATGGTTAGTAGTTCTTCAATACCAAGTCATATAAAAATGCCAAAGCACTGGGGTCCTTCAGGCAACTCTGATGCAGGCTCAAGTTTGAGAACCACTCTTTTGGACTTCACCTGAATCACTTTTAAAATATAGTTACTAGCATCAATGAACTTAGTAAGAGAATCAATTTGTTAGTAAATGGATATCATATAGGAAGTTAAAGTCTACTACTGAATAACTACTGGCTTCTTAAAGCCTTTAGTTTTAATTCTAAGTAATTTCAAAATTAAAGTTAATAAGAAAGCATTTAATGAGCAGAACAGCAGGATGCAGAAAGAGTAACTACCTTCCCAACACCACTATAACACAAGTACTATAAAATTCTAAATATTTGTTTCCAATTATATTCACCGTTCTCCATCTTTTTCAATTAATTTTCTCTTCTTCTAGAGTCTGGCAGTTTTGAGCACACTGCACGTGACTTCCAGTCTTTACCTACTTTACTTCTGCCTCAAGTCATTTATTACCCATCTAAAAGTGAGACTAAAATACCTGTTCCTGCTCAACTGGTAAAAAGTAGATAAAAGAATTTGTTTCCAGTTCAGTGGACCTGAAAGATTACTGAATATGTCATACCTTCATTTTAGGGACATTAAAGCAAAGAACTCTCCAAGTCCCATAGTTCATGACAGAACAGCACCTAAAGCCATGTTTTCTGACTTTAGTTATATCTACCTTTTTCAATACTCCTTTTCTCCTGCCTTTCAAGAAAAGTAGGATAAACAAAAAATTGAGCAAGGAAAAAAAAAAGAACTAGAACTATCATAATGAAAGAATATAAGAGAAAAGACCACAAGAATAAAGCAGGCATATTTTAAAACAAATATGTCTACTCTACACCGATTTCTAATATTGCTTTCAACATGTTTTTGTGGGGAGTAACATCTTTGAAAGTTCATAGAGGGCCTTCCCTTATAGTCTAGTGGTTAAGACTTCACCTTCCAGTGCAGGAGACCTGGGTTCCAGTCCTGGTCCAGTAGCTAAGCTCCCACATGTCTTACAGCCAAAAATCCAAAACAAAAAACAAAAGAAATATTGCAACAAACTCAATATAAGACTTTTTAAAAAACACTCCACATCAAAAAACTATTTAAAAAAAAGTTCAGAGCTTTNTGGGTTCCAGTCCTGGTCCAGTAGCTAAGCTCCCACATGTCTTACAGCCAAAAATCCAAAACAAAAAACAAAAGAAATATTGCAACAAACTCAATATAAGACTTTTTAAAAAACACTCCACATCAAAAAACTATTTAAAAAAAAGTTCAGAGCTTTCTAAGTGGAAATTTTAAAAATTAAAGAACTAAAATGTTTGTACACTGGTGTAGACCTGTTTGATGATTATTAAACTGAGGGTTCACTTAGATCTTAGGATTCAAAACTTGTGACTTTCTTACTGTAAAGAATCTCAGAAATTATAAGTCTTACAAAATTCAATTTGAAATTCTCTACAAACAGGTTCCTTAGTCTGGAGTTCCCCGTTAAGCTTCCTACCACCACCCATAATAGACTATTCAATTATTTTAGTGTGTAAATATGACTGTACATTCTTCTGAGTCTACAGATGAAATTAGGTTTTCAAAGGTAGTTAGTGACCCAAAATTAGAATCAATATCTTCTAAGCACAAAGAGATTTAGGGAAGTTCCATGTACAAAATGACATATTTTATTTACATTAGCAAAAGAATATTTTTAAAGTATTCACCCATGGTTTCTATAAATTCCAAACTCACTTAATGTAATTTAAATATGTTTTCAGCTTTTAAATTTGATCTTGTCGTTGTTCAGTCGCTAAGTTGTGTCCGACTCTTGGCGACCCTAAGGACTGTAGCACGCCAGGCTTCACTGTCCATCACTATCTCCCTGAGTTTGCTCAAACTCATGTCCATTGAGTCAGTGATGCCATCCAAACATCTCATCCTCTGTCGCCCCCTTCTCCTCTTGCCCTCAATTTCTCCCAGCAAAATTTGATCTACACACTCCTTTTCAGGAACACTCCTCTTCTGTTTCAAATACAGACCACACAGCTTCCCTCTACTAGTGTTTTCCTTTGAATAGCAAATCCGATTAGAAAAAGACAACTCTTTTAATTCAGATAATACAAAATTTTAATTTAAATTATAAAGTATGTGTACTTGCTACAATCTGAATTTATTCAGTTTTCCCACTCTACAAAATTCTGTTCATGAACATTTTAAAAACTCACATTTGCAAATGTTCCATACAGTTCAAAAAACTCCAAATGTGTGGAAACAGCATTTGCCAATTCAAATTTATACTGTTCTATCAAACTCTGACACTTGGAGACATCTCCACTTTTTTTTAATCTTTCATTTTCCTTTCCTTTAGATCTAGAAGAGAATTAAATAGAAATATTCCAAAAAAGGTCAGAAGAGCATAACTCATCTGAATGTTTTAAACTAACTTTATAATTTCAATTTTAAGAATAACAACAGAACACACTTACTTTACTTGTTGTGTTTTCACAACTAAATCATTTGCTATAGAATATTTTAATTTCAATCTTAAAATTAAATCAGTAGTCAAAACTGGTATGATTTTATCACTTTTCTTATTAAATAATACTCAGAACGATTAGATACTTGAATATCTTAAGGGTGCTTTGTAAATTATGAAACTCTGCAAAAACAAAGATTTTTATTATCACCTCAAAAAGTGGTTTATGGCATGTTGCAATGACATGATATTCCTTCTGTATCTTAGATCATTCTCATGTCAACACTAAGACTATATTTAAAAACTTACACACCTGAGTCTTCAGATCCCCGAAGATTTTTCAACTTTTCCTCTTTCCTTGCATTTACCTCAGTGCTTTATAATTAACTATTACTTCATATAACTGAAGCAAGTTTAAATACATTATTTTATTTGATCCTTAAAATAAGTACAAGTAAGTAACACTGCTTTCATTTTACTGGTAAACCAACCAATTTCAAGGACTTACCCGTATTTACAAGATTAGAAAGTGACAACCTGACTCTTTCCTCTTTAGAATTCACTGATGGTGTGTCAAATATAACTTCAACTCTGAACTTCTCTTTTCCCAAACACAACCTGTATCAACAATCTGTATCTATTTTCATCCTTATGATGTTACTGCATCCAAGAGATTATACAGCCAGTATGTATAGGTTAGGATATAAAGATAAGAAAGAAAATGGTTGATTGTCTTAACTGTAAACATTAGCATTTTTAAAGACTTTTAACTTAAAAGATTGTTGAGGAAAAAAACAAAATGTTTTGAGTAAGACTATAAATTTTTTAAAAATTAAAGCAACCCACACTTTTCAGTAAGAATTAGGTTTAGTTCACAGAGAACAGATCCAGATATCTAAAAGCACACACTGGGATGGAAGCCTCTCTCTGGCTTCTCAGACCCTGCATTCATTAGTACTGGTAAATAATCAAACCACCAGGATTTTCTGATGTAGCTGGAAAATTACTCTGAAAGCAAAAAAATAATAATTTGCTACTTGAAAATGTGAAATGTATTTCCAAGGATGAAGTATCTTTCTGAACTCCAAAGAGTATGTGATATGATCTGCTCAAGGAACAATAATGTATTTTACCAAAGAAAAATAGGTTCAGTCTTCCTATTAAATCAACTCTACCCCAAGCCTAAATGAAGGCACTTAACTTTATTTCTGCCCACTAAATTTAGAGTTTATCCTTTTATTTCAAGGGCACATACTAAAAAAATATTTTCCTTTACCTTTTCTTATATAGGAAAAACCTGCTACATATAAGACAAATTGGCATTCAGGTGCCTCACTATCACAGTTTTTTCTGTTTCTCTTTAAGAGCTAATGTATCAGCCTGTGGGAAGTCATTTGCTTGATAATAGCTACAATGCTTATTGTAAATGTCTTGAGTACAAAGAGAATAAGTAATATTTGCATTCCTGCACGTCCCTCCCTGTCTAATGCCTACAATTCAAAAGACATTTATGTCAAGTAGGGCTTCACTACTATTCCAGCTTAACGAATAAATGTGGAAGACTAACTATGGATGCTTTCAGTATGGATGCAACCCAAAGAGAATATGAAGGAAAGGAGACCGGGAAGGATGAAAGTTCAGTGTATTTTCAGTGATTAACTGCTTTGCCCTCATAACAATATCAAAGTTTTTCAACACTTAAATAACCTTTCAATAGTTTTACTTGATATTAAAGTAAAAAGGTATAGAATTTATATGGAATACAGAATGTTCCTTAACAAAACATAAAGAATAAAGTTTATCTCATTTAGAAATAAAATCTGTTAAGAGCACCGTGTCTCACATGATTTCTTTCCATAAAGAATAAAGTTTATCTCATTTAGAAATAAAATCTGTTAAGAGCACCGTGTCTCACACGATTTCTTTCTGCCCCACATAAAATTCAATAAATCTTAGCAGTTAATTAGTTGTCCTAGAAATTAAAGGGCCACCCAAGCCAAAACAGTTCTTGAGACTACTGACATTAATAAAGTCACAACAAGAAAATTATTTCTTCCAATTACCTAGAATATATACAATACTATTAATTTGTTTTTAATTAAAGCACCACTATAGCAGAATGCTAAAATCTTCATATAAATGCATAAAAATCAAACTGACAAGTGTCAATGATTATCATATGTGATTATTTTGGTTAATGTTGACTCACTTTAAAGAGACCATTATTACTGGGGTCATTTAAATTAAATCTAAATTTTATGAATGAGTACATCTGCATATCACGCTATCTAAGCACTTGAAATTTTTTGATGAGAAGCATGAGACCGTGAAAAAACTAAGCTATAACTTTGTTTTCTGAAATTCCACATACTCTAAAAGCAAACTCAGACTTAATTTTTTAAGTAGTCCTTTTTCATAATCTTTTTCTTTTAACTACTGAATCATTGATTTAACAGCTAATGAATTAGGAAGCATTTCACCATAAGTGGATTTCTTACAAATACCAAAATTAATTATGTCAATATCTCTGAAGGCCACTGGAAGGACTAATAAACTATCTACTTTTTCAAAACTGGAAGCTAATTCAATGGCAACTTTGTCAGTCTGGAAGCCTAAGAAAAGAATCTCATGAATTAAACTAGAAATTTAAGCTAGTAACTTTAACAAAAGAAAAAAAAGTAAAGATTAACATCAAAGAAGTAGCATTTCTCATCCTCCTCTATCACAGAGAGATTCAACTGTGAGTGCCTTCAAAGTAAAAAGTTTCCTTTGGTCAAAATCAAAACCAAAGAGAATTAATTATGGACTAAAATAACATCTGTCCTTGTACAGTCTAATGCAGAGGCTCTCCATTAGGGGCACAGAGAGCCCCCCAACCCCAGAACAACTGCCAACACCTAGAGACAATGTTTCCCATCACAACTAGGAGGGGATGCTAAACTGCCAGGTTTCCAGGTATTTTCCAAGCCCCTCCTAAGAACACTGTGTATATTTTCCACCTTATGAGAGTAAGCCCCCTAAAAAGAAACACTCACTGAGATGCAGCTTGGTGGCATGAGGCCAAATAACTGCCTTCCCACCTCAAACTGACCCCAAAAGACCCATTAAGCTGGGGGTCACAGACGTGTGCAGAGTTCCAACACCGGATGCTAACAGACAAAAACCCCAGGCTGGTCTAAAGTCAAACATCATGACTAAACAAGATTTCTCTGCCTGCCACTGCCAACTCAGGAAGTTGACTTAATACAAATCAATCAAAGACAAAGCTACAATATGCACACTACATTTTTAAGAGAACTTTAAAAAATGTCCAAACGTCTCGTAGAGTTACTGAACTGCTAGACTCTTCATCAGAATAAATGGGCTTCAAGCGGAGCTGAGGCTGAACTACTACCAGGAGAGGAGGCTCTCCAATGCCCATCTCTGTGTAGGGGGCTGAGAATGGCACCAAGAGACATCCACCCAGAGAGCAGAGCTAGAGACCAGCTAATGAGAATGAAGAAGGCATTCCCAAGTAGAAAGAGAGAATTCTTATTCCTACTGTGGTCCAGCCATCCTGGTGTATGCTATTCTTCTTTCTCCTTCTGGGCAGTGATTTTATGCCAGGTAACCAATTTCTGCTATACCACTGTATGCAGGGGTATGCTGGAACTATCTGAATTCACCACTTATCACAGGCAGAGGTAGAAATGGCAGGTAGAGGAGAAGAAATAAGAGAAGGCCTGAAAGGATTACTCATTTAAAACGTGAAAACTCGCCTTTAGGTCACCACACTCTGGGGAGGAAAGAGAGATACTGGATTTTGGTTTCAGGTGGAATAGTCAATGACAACTATGCTAACCATCAACATATTCTGTAGTTTGAAAAAAACAGCTATGAAACAGGCCCCCCAAAAACAGATTTATATCAAGTTTCATACATAACTTGGGAACCTAGTTATTTAGATTAACCCTTTCTCTCTCCCACCACCCATAGAGCTCATATTAAGTACAGAAGAGTGCTGATAACTGCAAAATCTGTTGAAGAGTAGGAAAACTAAAAAACAAAGAATATGTTTATTCAAAATGTGAACAAGGTAATGTTTCTGCCACTGTCAGTAAAAGAGCAATTAACCAACCCATGTAGACTACAGACACTGGGCTTTACTTCAAGGGCTCCGTATTTTCCATACCATTTTTGCAAGTAGTCCAGTGCCTCCAAACGAGCACCGATCTCAAAAGTGATTCCAGGACGATTGGGGGGCTTTTTACTCATCTTGAGATCCTGTTCTTCAGGATTCTCTTTTCACTACCTCAAGAGAGGGAAAAAAGAAAAAAAAAAATGTTAGGTTCTGATACATAAAAGGCGCAAGTGATTAAACAATTTTTTTAACATTAAGTGAGAAGTTAAAATAACCACCAAATTTTTAAGAAATTTGAATAATGATTGCCAATAAAAGTACTGTGCAACTTGCAGGCAATCTTACTAATAAATTAAGAAAAAGGACATTAAAAAGGTAACTACTTTAAACGAATGAACAAATGAGAACTAACACTACTGGTGGAAGTGCTTTAGATTTTAACTTGAAAATATCCAAGAAAATTCTTCAAGATAACAGTTGAAAATGTTTTGCATCTTTGAAAAATCAAGACAACTGAGTGATCTGGCACATGACTACTGAAATTCTTAAGACAATAAATTAACCAAGTTTTTCAACTAATATTTACTGAGTGCCTTATAATATAAAGCAAATGAGAAGACACTAAAGAACATAAAGATGGAAGAAACAGTATACACACTTCTAGTAAAAATTTTAGTAATTCCTCCAGTGATTAAGATTTTTCACCACCTATGATCTCCCACCTGGTAGCACATGATTCAATAATTTTAACTAACATAAAGTTGCAGAGGAAACCTCATTCTCTTCATATTCAATAAGCAACAATGACACAAGAGTTTTAACTCTGAGAACTTCTATTGTATTTCTATATAGACAGTACCCACATTAGCAATAAAAGTGGCTGTAGTTCAAACAAACAAAAAACTACAAAGGAATACTTATTCCACTCTATACCATGGACATGTAGAATATTCACTATCATTTTGGCCAGTGGATATTCAGCACACTTGGTAGTCTCTTTTTCACAAACTAGCACCTGAAGAAGATGGATGCATTTTGAGACAACTTAATCAAAATATATTTAATCAGGAATAGAAACCTATTGCTAATGTGGGAGAGGAGAAATCTCTAAAATCTTTTTGAAATTAAGAATTACAAATATGATTATGCTCCCTCCCAGTTTATAGAAGAAAACACACAACTGTACCATGCTTTTTCATTGGTTTTGTCACAACTGAAAAGGGACAAAACATAAGAGCAAGCATAAAAACCAACTGCCCTTTTCTCTTAGAAAGAATCTGCTAGGTAAGGGAAAGTACATAGCATAAAAAATATGTAAAAATCAAACATAAATACTCATGGAGTGGCGAGCAGGGGGGAGACGGAGGCAGGGGTGATATCCTCCTGCCGGCCATGGCAACAGCGAAGATTAATGCATTAAAGTTAACAGCAAGCTCAGCCAGAGGGCATTCGGTATAAAAGAAACAATAGTTTGAATATTTTTAATAACGGTCTGGTCAGTGCCGCAACATCCAAGGCGGTTACTTAAACGTTTTGCGTAGAAATCGAATCCACTTTTCCTGCTGTTCTTCACAAGGAAAACTTAGGATGGGTAACCGACCAGTTACACTAACGTTTTCTAGGATCAAACTTAGAACCCTCAAGAAGTGACAAAGTTAGGACATACAATCCTCTCAGAGGTGCTTCTGGATGAGGTTTCAGAAAAAGCAAGATTTCCTTTTCTTGAGTGGAGAGGGGCAGATGGGGAGGGATGTGAGTTAAGGAAAAGTAAGACCAAATAAACAGTTCTATTGAGGGGTTAAAACTTGAAGCAAAAGAGAAAGGGGGACAGAGAGAACGGAGAGGGTTAAAAAAAAAAAGACTGGAAAGGAAAACGAACAAGAAAGCAAAAAATATATAAGGACTGTGAAACGTGTGGACCTGACAAACGGCGGTAAGAGAAAATTTAGCTGGAAGACCAGCACTGGGAGAGTGAAGCTGGGGTCAGGGAATGGCCGCGGAGCCAAAGAAACGGTGGTGGTTGGAAGGAGGAGGGTGGTTGGTGATGCGGGGCGGGAGGGAGGTGACCAGAGGCCGACAGGAAAGGCTCAGACCCGGCTCGCAGGGTGTAGGAGACGCCTCCGGGTTTGACAGCCGTCCGGCCCCCGGCGAGAGGCGGCGGGGGAAGGAAGGGAGGGGGAGACGGAGCGGCGGCGCCCAGACAATAGGGGCGGCGAGTTACGGGGAGGGACGCGGGCCAGAGACAAGACACCAGCGCGGGGGTGTCCCGGTCGGCCAGGCGAGGGGCTCGGCGGGCTCCAGGCTCTGCTGCCGCCGCTGTCTCTTACCGACTCGGCCTCCTCTTTTTTTGCACAGTTGTCGGGCTGTCCGGGGCCGAGCCGGGGCGCGAACAGGACTGCCAGCCCGGGCCTCCGCCACCGACCTCCGCCCAGGCAGCGGTCGCGGAGGGAGCAGGATCGGAGCGAGCCGAGGCCGCAGCGCGGGCTCGGTCCCGAGGTCGCGCCGGGTAGGGAGCAGGTCCGAACGCTCAAGCCCGCTCGATATCCGATGCCATCGCCTCCTCAGCCGCCGCCGCCGCCGGCCAGCCCTGACGCGACGCCGGGCACGGCGACGTCAGCCACCCGCGACGCGCCGGAAGTGGGCCTGGGCGCGTCACGTGACACAAGAGGGTTGGGCGCGGGCCGCGCGGCCGATTGGAGGGCCGCCCTAGGAGGCGGGGCTTTGCGGCAGTTGGCTGACCGCTAGCTGCAGGGACCCTGGTTAGCAACGGAGGAACGCGGGCCCAGGCACCTCAATGGCAGTTGTGAAGTGTTTAACCTTTGGGAGATGAGGCCTAAGCCCACTGAATGTTAATGCTGTTGATTTGTTGTTACCCGGACTCTCAAAATGTCCTCAATCGCTGCATCCTGGCAAACTTTTGTATTGATGTATGCACACTGCACCCCCGTTCCACGTAAAGAATAGAGCAAGTGGTTACTGTTATAAAAGTGAATAAACGTCCTTTATGGCAGACACTGTGCTGTGAGTGCATCACGTGACAACCACAATCGCACAATTGTATTCCTCTGTACATAACACAAAAGGCAAATATTACTAAGACATTTTGTGAGAGGTTGCAATAGTAGAACTGGGCATGGAACAACAGACTGGTTCCAAATAAGAAAAGGAGTACGTCAACGTTGTATATTGTCACCTTGCTTATTTAATTTATATGCAAAGTACATCATGAGAAACGCTGGGCTGGAAGAAACACAAGCTGGAATCAAGATGGCCAGGAGAAATATCAATCACCTCAGATATGCAGATGACACCACCCTTATGGTAGAGAGTGAAGAGGAACTAAAAAGCCTCTTGATGAAAGTGAAAGAGGAGAGTGAAAAAGTTGGCTTAAATCTCAACATTCAGAAAAGGAAGATCATGGCATCCAGTCCCGTCACTTCATGGCAAATAGATGGGGAAACAGTGTCAAAGTTTATTTTGAGGGGCTCCAAAATCACTGCAGATGGTGACTGTAGCAATGAAATTAGAAGACGCTTACTCCTTGGAAGAAAAGTTATGACCAACCTAGATAGCATATTGAAAAGCAGAGACATTACTTTGCCAACAAAGGTCCGTCTAGTCAAGGCTATGGTTTTTCCAGTGGTCATTTATGAATGTGAGAGTTGGACTGTCCAGAAAGCTGAGCGCCGAAGAATTGTTGCTTTTGAACTGTGTTGGAGAAGATTTTTGAGAGTCCCTTGGACTGCAAGGAGATCCAACCAGTCCATTCTGAAAGAGACCAGTCCTGGGTGTTCATTGGAAGGACTGATGCTGAGGCTGAAACTCCAATACTTTGGCCACCTCATGCAAAGAGTTGACTCGTTGGAAAAGATCCTGATGCTGGGAGGGATTGGGGGCAGGAGGAGAAGGGGACAACAGAGGATGAGATGGCTGGATGGCATCACCGACTAGGTGCACATGAGTTTGGGTGAACTCCGGGAGTTGGTGATGGACAGGGAGGCCTGGCATGCTGCAATTCATGGGGTCGTACAGAGTCGGACACGACTGAGCGACTGAACTGAACTGCCCTTGAGGGACGGGTGCAGCTGAAGAACCTATGACTAAACTGAAGTGACTTTCCTAAGAATAGGGCTTCCTTGATGGCTCAGATGCTAAAGAATCTGCCTGCAATGCAGGAAACCCAGGTTCAATCCCTGGTCTGGAAGATCCCTTGGAGAGGGCATGGTAACCTAAAAATAAACGAAGAATGACAGCAGAACTACTTTTCTTGAACACCTGCTGCCGCTGCTGCTGCTGCTAAGTCACATCAATCGTGTCCGACTCTGTACTACCCCATAGACGGCAGCCCACCAGGCTGCGCCATCCCTGGGATTCTCCAGGCAAGAACACTGGAAGTGGGTAGCCATTTCCTTCTCCAATGCGTGAAAGTGAAGTCACTCCGTCGTGTCCGACTCTTTGCGACCCCATGGACTGCAGCTTTCCAGGCTCCTCCGCCCATGGGATTTTCCAGGCAAGAGTACTGGAGTGGAGTGCCATTGCTTTCTCCAGCTTGAACACCTACCATAACCCAAACTCTGTACTAGTCACAGAACAAAGCGTCCCTACTGTAAGGGAAAACAACAAGTGAACACAGTGAAAGAATTTTGAGATAAACATCTTTTTTCTCTTTCCAGGTTGCCACTCTGATCCTCCAGCTTTCTAAATGCAACATTGCATACAAACAACACAATACTCTTATCACATTTTACATAGTGGAGTTAAAATAGAAAAGTATCACTCTTTAAGCTTCCAGGATAGTGAGATTTAGTAACTTAAATAATTACATCCTTATCCTTTATTCAACAGATATTCAATCAGCTCTTACTATGTTACTTATAGCTACTGAATTACACTGAACGATGGTAATACACAGAAAAGATATAAATAAGACAATCTCTGTGGACATTTGTCTTCTTGGTTTTTCCGTTGGCCAGTGTCTGAAATCCCTTTCCATATTTGGGAAATTTCCCATCATGGTTGTCATTAGAACAGTACACCATATATTTCCAGAATCTTCTGTACACATGGAAAGTTTATATTTTGCACCCTCCTTAGAATTATGTGTGACCATTCGATTTGCTCTGGCTAATAAAATGAAATTGGAAGTTTTGTCACAGCCAGTTAGTAATTTAAAAAGCCAGTTCACCAAGTTATCTGTGTCTGGCACAGTGAAATGCAATTTCTGAGATGGTTACTGTTCTAACAACTCATATTCTAATAAGATTATGATGATGCTAATCCACAATTGATATATAGTATAAGGAAAAAATAATTGTTGGTTTAAGCTATTGAAATTTTGAAAGTTGTTTGTTACCTAATGAAAACTGACGTATACATCCACCTTATGAGTCTTAGGGCAAAAACTTTCAACCTTGCACTAAATAAGATGAAAATATAAGAAACTCATGTTCTTAGTTTCTCTTGCAGCTAAAGTTCTGTTCTCAGCTATACCAATTAGCCTTTCTCACTGAGAACTATGTATCAGAAACTGCTAGTGATGCTCAAAATGAGAAAAAAAAATTTTCCAGCAGCACTGGCAATACCAGTAATCACATNATGAGTTTGGGTGAACTCCGGGAGTTGGTGATGGACAGGGAGGCCTGGCATGCTGCAATTCATGGGGTCGTACAGAGTCGGACACGACTGAGCGACTGAACTGAACTGCCCTTGAGGGACGGGTGCAGCTGAAGAACCTATGACTAAACTGAAGTGACTTTCCTAAGAATAGGGCTTCCTTGATGGCTCAGATGCTAAAGAATCTGCCTGCAATGCAGGAAACCCAGGTTCAATCCCTGGTCTGGAAGATCCCTTGGAGAGGGCATGGTAACCTAAAAATAAACGAAGAATGACAGCAGAACTACTTTTCTTGAACACCTGCTGCCGCTGCTGCTGCTGCTAAGTCACATCAATCGTGTCCGACTCTGTACTACCCCATAGACGGCAGCCCACCAGGCTGCGCCATCCCTGGGATTCTCCAGGCAAGAACACTGGAAGTGGGTAGCCATTTCCTTCTCCAATGCGTGAAAGTGAAGTCACTCCGTCGTGTCCGACTCTTTGCGACCCCATGGACTGCAGCTTTCCAGGCTCCTCCGCCCATGGGATTTTCCAGGCAAGAGTACTGGAGTGGAGTGCCATTGCTTTCTCCAGCTTGAACACCTACCATAACCCAAACTCTGTACTAGTCACAGAACAAAGCGTCCCTACTGTAAGGGAAAACAACAAGTGAACACAGTGAAAGAATTTTGAGATAAACATCTTTTTTCTCTTTCCAGGTTGCCACTCTGATCCTCCAGCTTTCTAAATGCAACATTGCATACAAACAACACAATACTCTTATCACATTTTACATAGTGGAGTTAAAATAGAAAAGTATCACTCTTTAAGCTTCCAGGATAGTGAGATTTAGTAACTTAAATAATTACATCCTTATCCTTTATTCAACAGATATTCAATCAGCTCTTACTATGTTACTTATAGCTACTGAATTACACTGAACGATGGTAATACACAGAAAAGATATAAATAAGACAATCTCTGTGGACATTTGTCTTCTTGGTTTTTCCGTTGGCCAGTGTCTGAAATCCCTTTCCATATTTGGGAAATTTCCCATCATGGTTGTCATTAGAACAGTACACCATATATTTCCAGAATCTTCTGTACACATGGAAAGTTTATATTTTGCACCCTCCTTAGAATTATGTGTGACCATTCGATTTGCTCTGGCTAATAAAATGAAATTGGAAGTTTTGTCACAGCCAGTTAGTAATTTAAAAAGCCAGTTCACCAAGTTATCTGTGTCTGGCACAGTGAAATGCAATTTCTGAGATGGTTACTGTTCTAACAACTCATATTCTAATAAGATTATGATGATGCTAATCCACAATTGATATATAGTATAAGGAAAAAATAATTGTTGGTTTAAGCTATTGAAATTTTGAAAGTTGTTTGTTACCTAATGAAAACTGACGTATACATCCACCTTATGAGTCTTAGGGCAAAAACTTTCAACCTTGCACTAAATAAGATGAAAATATAAGAAACTCATGTTCTTAGTTTCTCTTGCAGCTAAAGTTCTGTTCTCAGCTATACCAATTAGCCTTTCTCACTGAGAACTATGTATCAGAAACTGCTAGTGATGCTCAAAATGAGAAAAAAAAATTTTCCAGCAGCACTGGCAATACCAGTAATCACATTTCTGATTTCAATCCAGAGCTAACTAACTGAACCCTGGCAAAATCTGTACTGACCCACAAACCAGTAGGTGAGAAAAAATATGTGTATTTGTTGTTTTACCTCACTGAAAATTTAAGGTTATAATTTAAATAGAATACATACATGAAGTATAGCAGAGATTCTATCCAATCTCCACAGTTGTCTAACAATCTACAAATCTACCCTGAACAGATGATTCTTCCATTTTAATTGGAATTTAGCAAGAGATCCCTCCAATAATGTAATTTGAAAGAAAATGAATGGAAATTAGGTCTAATGTAAATGATTTCTGGCTTGAGTGGATTGTATGGGTGATTCTTTCAATGGAGTCAATACCTTCCTTTAAAGGGCTCCTTGGAAATGGACAGGGCTGGATTGGCAGGGGGCGGTGGGGGCAGGGAGGGGGATATGTGTGTAATTTTAGTTGTCACATGCCTGGGGTAAGGTACTGCAGAAACTGAGTGGGGAGGGACCCCACTTTAGTGGGGAGAGCAACCAACCTCCAGGAATGTATAAGTTACTGTCATACCTTGAAGAATTTCCATAGGTCATGCATGACTTTTGAATGCTCCTCCAAATATTCATATAGGTAAAAATAATAACAATAATAATTTAAAAAATAAACTGTTCACCATTTTCACAGCATAGAACTCAGTCTTGTAAGCACACAATATTTTTGCAAGGTTTTAATATACACTCCATTTTCAAGGACTGAAACCGTTATATAACATGACAGAAGGCTGTCCTCTGTGTATATTACCAAGAATTTACTCATCACCAATGGCAGGGCCACTCACAGTAGTTGAAGCACCAATGGAACACACCTATGTCAGTCTGCATTTTACAGCTGTTACATTCAGGAAAAACCTAAATTTCTGTGCTAGCACTTTACCACTTTATTGTGGCTCTGTGAGTTGAGGCTGAAGACCTATATACTGAGATGTATATTATTTTTATTATTTTCATAAATAATGTTTTTTAATTTATCATATGACATTATATTGATTTTTTAAAAAAATCAATGTGGAGTTTTTCTATGTGGAGTTTGATTATTTTATTTATGGATATAATTTCAGAGAAGTACAGTGGATCTTAACATATTATTAGCTCTAAAAAGGGGACATTAAGTCCTATAAGATTGATAGAAAGCTCATATAGTCTATCATTGCTGCTTTTAACTCTAGAAAGTCAAAGGTCAGAAACAGGAAAGGGGTGCAAGATATAGAAAAGTCTAGAGCTGATTCCCCAGCTATACAGTGAAGCTATGCATCGCCCTGTCCTCTCTGTTCTCTCCCACCCAACACACCCCTCATCCAGATGGTAAATGTTAGCCATCAGCCACTTCATCTCCAAATTTAGATAGAAAGAATTTACAGCTGTGTTTGAGTGGAACCAAGCAAGCAGTGGGCAAATTATCTTGAAACAAGGGTCCTTAGATAGAAATCACTGAACTAAATTCCTCCAACATTAAAAATATGCATATGGAACCATAACATCTCCTGGAATAGTCAAGAACTGTATATACCTAACTTAAGAAAAGAAGTCATTACTAAACACCAGGTATTCCTTAATTACATATGAAACACAAGAAAGCTATTTTGTGTGTATTGCTTTAATATGTAAAATTAGCATCAGTGAAGAAAATTGTAGCAATTTAAATTTTTTAAAAATAGACTGGTAGAAACTTAACCTACTGCAAGAAACATCTTTTGCACATTATCTATTCCACTTACAAATCTTTGAAAATGGCACTAATGTCACATTCTTCACCTGCCAGAGAATTTGGTTCTCTTGCCTCTCTAACACCGCATCCTTTAACCAATTGACCAGAAGTGATAGTTGTTTCAGAATTAATCTCTGGCAGTTTGGCCCTTAGACCCAGGATGAACCTGCCAGAGTGATATCATCTCTCCTGTATATTCACACACAGAGTTCTACTCACATTCCTAATGCATTTCCCATTGGGATTCTGGGTTCATAGGCTGCTTTCCTAGAATGAGTCAGCCCTGAGAACAATGACACATTCTAGACAACTTTATTTGTTTTACTGGAAGTTTTTATGCTATTCCAAAGCTACCTGGGTTCCTGAGATTTTTGAGGATTTTAGACTTGACAGTAATTAATGATTTCAGTCTCTGCTAGTAAAGGTCATAAAATAGAAAAAAAAAAAATTTGCCTCAGAAAAAAACTTGGAAAATCACAGTAAGAGGCCTGAATGACAAAGAACTTGTATAGATTGCCCTGAAGCAATGGAGTGACCACAAAACTTATCATCCAAACCAGGGACAATTTTAAGAATGGGAAGAAGTGCTATTAATAATTATAGCAGAACAACAGGTGAATATCTGGGCAGTCCTGGACAAACTGAGACACATGATCATGCTACGTAAAGCAGGAAAGAAAAAAAAAAGGAGAGAAATCAGAGATTTCCTAAATGGAAAAGAACTGAATATGAAATAAACTCCTGATTCCTCAATGAATTTTCCCATTTTTGATAACTAAACAAAGGATGAGCTCTTTACTTCCAGGCACATGTNTGTATAGATTGCCCTGAAGCAATGGAGTGACCACAAAACTTATCATCCAAACCAGGGACAATTTTAAGAATGGGAAGAAGTGCTATTAATAATTATAGCAGAACAACAGGTGAATATCTGGGCAGTCCTGGACAAACTGAGACACATGATCATGCTACGTAAAGCAGGAAAGAAAAAAAAAAGGAGAGAAATCAGAGATTTCCTAAATGGAAAAGAACTGAATATGAAATAAACTCCTGATTCCTCAATGAATTTTCCCATTTTTGATAACTAAACAAAGGATGAGCTCTTTACTTCCAGGCACATGTCAATGGGTTACCCAGGTGGCGCTAGTGGTAAAGAACCTGCCAGCCAGTGCAGGAGACATAAGAGCCATGGGTTCAGTCCCTGGGTCAGGAAGATCCCCTGGAGGAGGGCATGGCAACCCACCCCACTATTCCTGCCTGGAGAATCCCATGGACAGAGGAGCCTGGCAAGCTACAGTCCATGGAGTCGCAAAGAGTCTGACGGGACCGAGGTGACTTGCCATGTGTGCATGCACCATGCTAATACTTTGAAGTTCCTCTGATTCTGATTATTGGTGTTTACTGTTATCACTTTCATGAACTCTCTGTGTTTCTCTAGCATTGGTCCATCAATCTTTGGCATTAGACCCACTCAGGCTATTTGTTAAAATGCAAGTTCACGGGCCCTAACCTATATCTTAGCCATAGAGACTGAAAATCTGCATTTTAATAGCCTTCCTAAATGATTCTTATGTACATGGAAGTTTCACACCTGCAGTGTGTTAAGAGTTTTGTGGTTGCAGGAGACAGAAATTCAATACAAAGAGACCTAAGCATAAATGGAATTTCTGTTTGTGGAATTAAAAAGGGAGATGGGATATTTTGCCTTCTGGGGTGGTTTGAATTAGGGATCAAATGCACTCTGCTTTCTATGGAGTAGCTTGATTCTTGGGATCCACATCCAGGTCCCCAACAGCTTCCGACTTGTCACTGAAACATCCTAAAGAACATACAAATGTGTCCTAGACGTCATTCTCTTATTGGTCTAAATTTAATCAGGTGCCCAATTCTGAGCCAAATGTAGTGACCTTGGAAATGACTTATACTGATTTGTCATGAACCTGGGTCCAATCCCCAACCAAGCCAGTGGAAATGGAGCCTAGCCCCAACCTCAAGGACTGAGAGATGGGAATAAGTGGGTCCTTTAAAGAAAATAGAGGTACTGTTACTGGAAAGAAAATGGGAAACAGACAACAAAAACAACTGATATTCATTGCCACTGACTTATACTGACTCTAACTCCAAACGACAGTTTACAGCCACTAACTTGTTTTCTACATCTGTGAGTAGTCTGCTTCTTTTCTGTTATGTTCACTAGTCTCTTGTATTTTTTGGATTCCACATATAAGTGATATCATACAGTATTTGTCTCTCTGTCCTACTTGTTTCACTTAGCATAATGCCAAGTCCATCCATGTTGCTGCAGATGGCAAAATTTTCATCCTTTCTTTATGGCTGAGTGGGTATTCCATCATATTCCATTCCCCATATACCACATCATCTTTATCCATTCATCTATTGATGCATACTCTTTCTAGTTTTGATTCAAACTCTGACAAATCAAAGACAGCATGCTACTTCCAATTCTTCCACAGCAATTATTGAACATTGGCAATGTGCCAAGTTCAGCGCTAGGCCCAAGAAGCATAAGGATGAATAAGCTTAATTCTTGATCAAAGGCATTAACAGTGTAGTCCAGGAGACCAACACACTAACAGGTCATCTTGATACAGCGTGAAGGCATATTCAGGGTCAAAATATGTGCTGTAACTGGTCACTTGCAATTTGACTAAGTATCTGCTCTGTATCAGACTGGTTTCAAATAGGAAAAGGAGTACGTCAAGGTTGTATATTGTCACCTTGCTTATTTAACTTATATGCAGAGTACNGAAGCCCACTCACAGCAACTAGAAAGCAGCTCCCACTTATTGCAACTAGAGGAAAGCCCAAGCTGCACTGAAGACCCAGCCCAGCCAAAAGTAAATAAAATTTAAAAAAAGATTGACTATGTTTTTGACAGAATGTACAGCCAAAGAGGTACTGGCTTGGTATCAAAGACATTATAACAATTCAGGATTTAGAGGACTTCTCCCACTTTTCTACTCCTACGAACAGAAACTGGCCTGAGAACATTGCTCTGTTCCCCAAAAAGGCGTATTCCCTAATCTTCAGAGGTGGTCAAGGAGAGTAAGGAAAAGGAGTGAATTGCTTCCCAGGGGGTTAAACCAAGAGCCACAAATGATTGCCTGGGTTGCCACACCTCGGGAGTAGAACTAGGGTCTCATCAGGAGCATCTTCCATTTGCTGGGTGTAGGGCTCTTGCAGTGTCTGACCATTAAGTTATAATAATTTCTATGGAACAGCCATTGCTGTGTGTCTGCCATTAATCCCCTTTCTAAAAGGGAAAGTTTAGGGGGGAAATATCCTGTTCTTCCTCCAGTATTGAATATTGGGTGTAGGAGGCAAGATGGTTCAGAAATCTCCATATAAAAAGGAACCAATATAGAACTATTAGAAGATTCTAGACTTGAAATCTGTGGCCATGATTGAATGGGATTTGGGGGTGTTCTCTGTGGAGACACATCCTCTCAGCATTTTTAAAAGTTAGAAAGGAGGTAAATATTTGTGACCGAGATGGAGGGCTAGAAATTACATAATCATTTCAAGCTATTCCCTTTCTTCCCTACATACGTCTACTCCAGTCCCCATTCATTACCTTGTGACTTGCAGTGCTGTCAGCGGAGACATGTATTTGTCCCCGCTGACACTGAGGCTGACTGCATGATCTACTTTGACCAATAAAATACAAGTGTAAATTTCAAGTGCCAACTCAAGACATGTCCTCCCCACCCCACCCCCAGGGGCTGATCCACCAGCCTTGTTCCTGGAATAAAGGCCCAAGGGACAGAGCTACAGCCAACTTGCAGCCGACATAGGGCAAGATGTGTTGGTCAGATTCAAGCCAAGAAGCAGAATCATCAGGAATGATGGGAAGTTTGTGTCAATGTATGGCAAAACCAATACAGTATTGTAAAGTAAAATAAANTGGAATAAAGGCCCAAGGGACAGAGCTACAGCCAACTTACAGCCGACATAGGGCAAGATGTGTTGGTCAGATTCAAGCCAAGAAGCAGAATCATCAGTAATGATGGGAAGTTTGTGTCAATGTATGGCAAAACCAATACAGTATTGTAAAGTAAAATAAAGTAAAATATAAAAAATTTTCTACTATGGACTATTAAAATCTTTTTTAAAGGAAAAAAAAAACAAAAAAAAAGCATTGAATCTTAAACAATTTTATTTTATTTTTGCAGATATTAATATTATTACTATTTAAGAAACTTGCTTTTAGAAGAGAATTTTATTTTGGTGACAATACAAAGTCTGTGAAAATGCAAGGTACTTAAATATATTGAAAAAAAAAATCTGTTGCCCTTGTTTACCACTAATCACACAGTTGGCTGGTAGAAAGATGTGAGTTACTGAAATGAGCAGTGTAAACACGTGTGATCGATCATCCACACAATAGGAAGAAAAATTGGGCTCCTTACCATTTGCTTATAAAGATGCTACAGGGAAATGTGTGGTTATTGGAGGAGGTCATGGATAGAATGTGACCAAAGGGTGACCTGTGGGCTGGATCCAGCCAGTGGAAGGTTACTTACCCTTCCTACCCCACCCCCACCCTCTGTCTTTGGAATATTTGTTCTGCCCACTGTTCCTGCCAAGTGAGTCGCTTTCAGTGATGCAGCTTTGAGAGAGTAAGTTGTTATTGGGACAACCTGGACTGAATACATGACTAAATCCGGTTAAAACATCTGTATAAACTTTGGAGATTCAGTCGGGTGAGTACAGAGATCTACTCATCTTGTGATACTCAAGACAAGTCTTGGAGGTAGGTTCCATTGTTTATTCAGCCTGCCAACTACCAATCTGGAGTTCTCTGCCTCCTTCTTTGGTGTGTCCTTGCTTTCTGTGTAAGGGGGCCAGGTTGTGAACCACGAGTGTGGTTCAGACAATCTGAGATTATGTTAGGTATACATGTTCTGTTTATACAGTTTCTTTGCGTTAGGTTTTTGAGGGGGAAGGGAACAATTTTAGACACTAGTAAGAAAGTTTCAGTTTATTTTTTTTGTTGCAGGGATGCTAAACCGGAAGTTATAAGGGGATTGATCAGGATCAAACAGGTGCCAGGGAGTAGAGTGAGTGGGGACCACTGGAATCCCTGGAGAACCAGCTGGAACATGATTCCATCTATCACTAAAACCCATGTTAGCCTCTTCCCATCTCTAAGCCTCCAACTTCATTGCCATTATTGCCCTGCTATAGGGCCACTCTCACTCCTGGACCAGGATTTGGGAAGCTGAAGGAAGCCATCCCTCAGGGATCAGAGCTTTGGGTCCAGTCCATTCAGTGAGCCAGTAGGTAGGTCTGTGAAATTTTGCATGAGCAACAATGAGGCCTGAGCTACATGGACCTTCCAAGGAATACCATGGATCCTGCTGAATCCCCACCTTCCAACTCTTGTACTAATTGCAATTCTGGCCCATCCTAGCTAGGGACATACAGAGAAAGGATTCTGAGACATATGGTCAGTTTAACCATATTGACACATAAAGCCACATTGTGGGACAATACGTGATAATTATTACAAGCTACTAAGATTTGGGCTTTGACTTTTACTATGTATGCTCAGTCGCTCCATTGTGTCCAACTCTTTGAGACCCTATGGACTATAACCCACCATGCTCTTCTGGGCTTCTCCAGGCAAGAGTACTGCAGTGGGTTGCCATTTCCTACTCCAGGTGATCTTCCCAACCCAGGGATCAACCGGCATCTCTTGTGTCTCCTGCATTGGTAGGTGGATTCTTTGCCACTGTGCCACCTGGAAAGCTATAGCACTGCCCTGAGAAAGAACTATTTGCATCTAAAAGATGAATAGGAGAGACAGCGGCTGGGGAAGGAGATGGCCAAGGCAAAGGAAATAGCGTGTTCAAAGAGTTTGAGGTGGAACTAAGCTGGAGAACGTGAAAAAACAAAAAGCCACCATGATTGAATTCTAGAAAGATGGGATGTGGTGAGGGAAAGAGAGGCTGGAAAATAGGCAGTACTAGATCTCCCAGGACCTTGTAGATACTGGAAGGGACTTTGAACCTGATCTGAGAGAGGAGCAATGACAAGCCACTGAAGTATTTAATCAGAGGAACAATGTAATCATATATTTACATTGCAGAGATCATTCTGGCTGTGNTACTAGATCTCCCAGGACCTTGTAGATACTGGAAGGGACTTTGAACCTGATCTGAGAGAGGAGCAATGACAAGCCACTGAAGTATTTAATCAGAGGAACAATGTAATCATATATTTACATTGCAGAGATCATTCTGGCTGTGGCTTAGAGCAGCAGTCCCCAGCCTTTTTGGCACCAGGGACTGGTTTCATGGAATAAAATTTTTCCACATATAACAGTGGGGTGAGGGGTGTTTTCCAGATGACTCAAGCGCGTTACATTTATTGTGCACTTCATTTCTATTATTATTACATCAGCTCCATCCTCAGATCATCAGGCATTACATCCCAAAGATTCAGTTCAGTTCAGTTCAATTGCTCAGTCGTGTCCGACTCTTTGCGACCCCATGAATCGCAGCACGCCAGGCCTCTGTTGAGGACCTGGATGTGGGGAATGTATTCGGAAGAGGCAGGGGACAGAAAGTTGGTACTGAAGTCCAGATGACAGAAGGTCACTCTGGAGCACCAGAACTGACAGTGGAGATGGAGAGAGTCTCATTCAAGGGCTACAGAAGGAATACTGTTGACTGCTCCTAGTCTCCTGAACTGAGCAGTTGAATGGAAGGTGATGCCATTCAATGAGACACAGAAATCCAGAGGTGGGTGGGTGAGGCTTAGGTAGAAAGGGAAATCATGAGTACTTGAAGGAGTTAAGCAAGCATGCAGACATGTTTATTTATAGCTTATAGTATTTTAAAATTAATTAATTCGTGACATGCACCAAGTAATATTAGCACTTCCCAAAGTGTACTCACTAGCATCCTGCTCATCAAAAAACAATGTATGAACTACAGTGTTTTCACCAGGAGCTGGTTGTGTGTGTGTGTGCTTAGTTGCTCAGTCATGTCCGACTCTTTGCAACCCCATGAACAGTAGCCCACGAAGGTCTTTTGTCAGTGGTCATTCTCCAGGCAAGAATACTAGAGTGGGTTGCCATGCACTTCTCCAGGGCATCTTCCCAACCCAGGAATCAAACTCAGGTCTCCCACATTGCAGGCAAGTTCTTCACTGTCTGAACCACCAGAGAAGTCCGGGAACTACTTACAAATACAGAATCTCTATTGTTACTTTAGACCTACTCACTTCTACAAAATCCCCAAGTGATTCACAGTGCATTAAAGTTTCTGAGACACAGACTTAGAACCAAGTTTTGTGAGATGTTATATGACCAAGAGCTTTCCAAGGAATATTATTTTCATAAATGATGAGAACAGGTGTCTTTTGCATAGTTTCAAAGCCCATTACTGCTTCAAGAATTTATAATGATTTCTATTTTGAAAACTTATTTTTTCTAGAAGCTTTTTTAAAAACTACTTTAAAAAATTACTTTACAATCATACTGAGGCATGATTGACATAGAAAAGAGCTGAACATATTTAATGTACACAATCTAAGTTTAGAGATAAATATACACCCACGAAACCACCACTAAAATCAATGCCAATGAATAATATCCATCACCTTCAAAAATTTCCTCCTGCTCTATCTATCCACTATCTATCTATCAATCTATCATCTGTTTTGTGATAGGTCACTTAACAGAAGATCTCCCTTCTTAGCAAGTTTTTAAATATGTAATGCAATATTGTTAATTGTAGCTATTATGCTGTTCAGTAGATCTCTAGGACTTGTTTGTCTTTGCATAAACTTTGCATCTTTTGACCAACACTCCTCTGTTTTCTCCTCCTCCCAGTCCTGGGCAACCAGCATTCCGTTTTTATAAAGCTTACTGACCTGGTTGTTGGCTGCACTCTTGGCTCAAGAACTCAGGACAACTTTTGAGACAACTTTCAGATCCTTGCCACACTTGCTTCCCCAACATGACAGCTTGCTCCATCCGAGTGTGTAAGACAAAGTGGTAAGACAGATGCCTCCAACTTTCGTAACCTAATCATAGTAGTGGCAACCCATCACTTTTGTCTTGTTCTATTTAGAAGAGGCAAATTATTAGCCTCAGCCTCCAATGAAGAGGAGGGGATTTTGTAAAGGATTCTTAGAGGTTGGCTTTGAAAGCTGCCAACCACAGACTAGATGGGCTTGCCTCCTAATATCTTCTCCTGCCTGGGGGTGTTCTACAGAAGGCTCTGCCTTTGGCATAACCTCAGGGGGAAAGGAAACCCCCAAGAAAGGACGAGATTGACTTTTTCTGCAGCCTGGTGACTGGTGCCTCAGAAGGGAAGCTGATTTATAGAAAACAAACAAGGAACCCATCTCGGACATCTGAGCTGAGGACTCACTTAATTCTCATTTTTTTAAACCTCATTTAATGTTCCAGGCCATCCGGTAACATACATATTATTACATTTATAAACGTAATGAGAAAGTTACAACTCAGAGGTTAAGTCATAAACTGGGGACATAGCTAGTATCGCAGACAGAGTTTATATCTCTGTCTGTGTGACTCTCCATTACCCTATGCAACTCAGTATTGATGGAAGTTCTGTTTCTTTTATCACTGACAATTACAGGCTTTGTAGGGACCCTACAATAACATCTGGTGCATCCCTAATAGTTCTGATGGTAAAGAATCTGCCCGCAGGTCAGGAGACCTGAGTTCAATCCCTGGGCCAGGAAGATCCCCTGGATAAAGGAATGGCAAACCACTCCAGTATTCTTGCCTGGAGAATTCCATGGACAGAGGAGCATGGTGGGGTACAGTCCATGGAGTTGCAGAGAATTAGACACGACTGAGTGACTAACACTCTCATTTACAATAACATAAGAAGTTTTATAATAGTCGAAGAGTTTTCAGCTCTAGAAATATTTAAATATAAAATTTAAAATGCCACTCACTTAGTTTCTTGAAAAGTCCAACCTTTGATGGATAAACATATTGGCACTGCAGACATTTTCAGAAGATCAAGCTTTAGTATTTGATAATCCTCTGAATTGAATAGCATCGATGCCTGGTCACCAATAACGATTTGGGCAAAGCATTACTATGCACTAAATGCATGCATACTAAGTTTCTTCAGTTGTGTCCAACCCTTTGCAACCCTATGAGCTGTAGCCCATCAGGCTCCTCTGTCCTTGAGAATCTCCAGGCAAGAATACTGTAGTAGGTTGCCATGCCCTGCTCCAGGGAATTTTCCCAACTATGTACTACGCATCCTGAAAATGGCCAGAAGATGATAAGTGAGAGGTGCTGCTTTTCTGAAAGTTTTTCTTTTGTTCTTGCAGCTGGGGTGATGAGTTGGCGCAGAAGAGCATTCCTGGTGTGCCTGTGATGCGTCCAGCTGGTCTGATTCATCCCCCACTGCTGGTGTAGGAGACCACTTTAATCTTCACCATGTTCCTCAGCGTGAGCGCCACTGATGTGAGTCGCACAGGAAGTGTGACCTCACTGTGCCTCTCAGCCTCTGGTTACGCAGGCTGTTTTTAAAAGAAAACAAGAGCAGTTGTAGGCTGCTTTCCAGAGAACTACATGCCCTTCTATTCTCGGAAACAGCCAAAAGAACAAGTGGCTACTGAAGACAAAAGTTCCCTGCAAAAGCCTGCACAGGGAGATGCCTGCAGCTATCTATTAGGAGGAGGGAAAGACGGGGTTTTCCTTTCTTAAAAGACTTCTGCACCTGTTGATATGCTGTCTTTATTTTCAGCTGAAGACCTGCTAAGTCGTGGATCTCTCTGCTGACTCTCAACCACAGGAAGCATCATATTTCAGTAACTATTTTGTCATTTATCAATTAGAAGAAGAGGTTGGGAACTTTCTTTGGAAGAAAGACAGACACATGGGCAAATTGCTTTTCAGGACAGAGGAGTTGCTTTCGTAGAACTGATAGATAGGGTCTGTTTTCTTGAAAAGTCTTAGAGCTGCACCAGAAGTCTTTTTCAATGTTACTAATATTTGATTAACTGTTAGCTAACAGTAGCCTGTTGTATTTCCATTAATAAGATGTATCAGTAAGACCTTACTTTCTGCTGTGCAAATTGTTGGCTTAAAATTGAACTTGATGAGTGGGGGAAACTAACACAGGGTAACTTGGGCTGGACAAAAATGGAAAGGATTAGTGACATACTAATGTACAGTATTGTAGAGCAAGCAGTCTTGTTTTATATTCCAAACCATTGAAATCTATGTGTATGCTTTGATTTAGAGATCTTTCAGGGAATGGCAGAAAGTTCTCCTGATTTCTCTTAAGGTCCCTATAAGGCAGAATCTATATTGTCTGGCAGGTTTTGTGTCTAGTTTATTGAAAGAATCAATCTGAATCTATAGAATTATTCGGGTTTGTTTTAATTGTGTGACAGCTACAGAAACAATCCATTAGTAGTTACCACAGTTGAAAAAATGTGGATAGAGATGATGAATCAGAAAAGAATTTTGACTTACCTTACTATGCTGCTAGGATAATAATGTATACAAAATTGAATGATCAGTGGAAAGCAGATCCATACAATGAGTAGTAAGTGATGAAAGTTTACATAATATACACACTTGTATATGTGTTTAATTTGTAACTGAGAAAGTAAATTATATGTTCATAAAAGGTGAGTTTTTTTAAATTTTTTTTTAACATCAAAAATCATTTATATGGAAATTAGAACTATTTAAAGTGTTTGTACAAATTTGCAAATAATAAAATACATGAGCTCCCAATCCTGAATCCCCTTCCCACCTCCCATCCCACAACGTCTCTCTGGATCATCCCCATGCACCAGCCCCAAGCATCCTGCATCGAACATAGACTGGCGCCTCGTTTTTTACATGATAGTATACATGCTTCGATGCCATTCTCCCAAATCCTCCCACCCTCTCCCTCTCCCTCTGCCCAGCAATATACTATTTTTAGGGCAATGCTTCTTATGCTACTTGGAAATGTCCAGGCTGATAGTAACGATAAGGACCACCAGCCCTCTCTGTAGCTACCTGTCAGTGGTTTGAGGTGTTAGGCAAAAGATGGTCCCCAATCTTCTAGCATTGTTTGAACTTGATAATGAGGTTGAAGTGTGTTGGATGATAAAAATATGAATATCTCTATTTAGAGAATTCTAAAACCAATCTTTTTTTTTTTTTGATTTCTTGGCCAAATAATTAATTTTCGTTATTTTATTTTGAATACAAATCAATCTTTTAAGTTTTGCTTCCCCAAATAAAATGTTATCTTTATTTACAGAAAAAGATTATTTAGATGCACTGAGTGAGACAATGGAAAATGAAATTTAAAATCATCGAGGCAGACACAAACTCAGTGGTCCTTCAACTCTGCCTTCAATTCCATTTATCTCTGTATTCTTTCAGTAAACAAATCTGACTAGTGCAATGAGTAGATGCCATCTGTTTTGGCATCATCTTTCTATTTTTAATACATAATCCACCTTTTTTTAATGTCTTGTGCAGAAAATCTGTGAAGTTTGAACAAGCAGCCGTCCCAAGATGTACCAAATATCTCAACTGATGTCAACTCCAGTAGCAAGTAAGTGTAAGAGAACTGCTCTACGCAATTATCTTCTGAACAATTAGATTTCTTTTAGCAATTTCCCTGCTTTGATTTTGCTGATACTCATACCATTAACCATCTGTCAGTAGCTTGTGCTTCTTAAATGCCAGCGTTCACTTTGGCAATGATTTTGACTTCATTGCTTTCCTTGAGAGAAATGTGGTATTTTTCCTTTTAGTAGGAAAAAAAAATCACTTTTTTCTTTAGATGCCTGTGCATAAACGTGAAAGGAGATTGTTTATCAGCTACTATTAAGATGCAAAACGGTTTGTCTATAAAAAAAATACTGAATGATTTTGATAGCTACTTACAGAAAATATGGGCGTTGTTAAAACGGTAGTGGTTTCAAATTTCTTCCTTCCTCTTGTCATTTGTTTTTTCCCCAAACCCTGCTTCTAACCCTCCCTCACACACCTACAATTTTCTCCTTCAAATCAGCCAACTCAATCTGAAAGTCTAAGCTCCTTTCTTTGTCTTAGATATTAATTATCAGTAATGGAACCAAGTTTCACTGAGGCTGTCTATTATACATATTCACACCATTTCTATACAATATAAAATCCTGCAATAGCATTTAGAATATTAATCAACTGCAACTTTCACAACTAAAATCTGTTGCCAGCCCTTTGGTTAAACTGGAATGAATGCATGCATGTTGTTTTTAAAAAAAAATAAGAATATTCACAGGTGTCATACATTGGAAAACCGTTTATAGAAAACAGAAATTTTTTCCTCCAACAATGTCTTCTGCTCATTATTTTGTAATAGAAGTGCCTTCAGATGCACTAATGAGAGAGAATCTAGGCAGATGATTGAATTCCTCAAATGACTGCGTAAGCTAAACTAACCAGCACATTGGGTAATTGATTTGGGTTTTCGACAGCTTCCCACAAGACATTCTCTTCCTCTTTTTCATAAGTCAGTTTCATGCTAATGGTTTATTATTTTTGTTGTTGTTCAGTTGGTAAGTCATGTCTTGACTCTGCAATCTCACGGCCTGTAGCCCCCCAGGCTCCTTTGTCCCTGAGATTTTCCAGGCAAGAATACTGAAGTGGGTTACCATTTCCTTCTTCAGGGGATTATCTCAACACAGGGACTGAACCCGGAGTTTCCTGCATTGGTAGGTGGATTCTTTACCACTGAGTCATTAGGGAAGCCTAGTTTATTATTGCCTCATCCAAACTAAAGAGTCTCACAAGGAGTGTTGAAGGAGAGATGAGACAGAACGTAGAAACCGCTGGATTAGGTCTTGCTCTGGTAGATTCCTGAAAATGAGTTATGTTAGTCATGAGTCACTGGAGGGTTGCACCTGTTGAAATCTGCCGAGGCTGGGACATCAGCTAGTCACACCCTCCACTGTGTGCAATCATGCATGTTGATGCAGTGTGATAAATTTGTATTTCTCTCTCATTTGCTTATGCAGATTCTTCCCAGTTGGAGAAAGAATGTGCTGTAGAGCCGTCTCCCCCATGTATTCTCCCAAGGTATTCTAGGGGACTTTTCTCATGAAACATCAGTCAGATTTTTTTCTGTATGCATTATTTTGTTGTATTCTTGACTTGGTGATCCACCATCTAAGACTCTGCGCTCCCAGTGCAGGGGGCCCAGGTTACATCCATGGTAGGGGAACTAGACACCATATGCCACAACTGAAAGACCCTGCATATGGCAACTAAGACTTGGTGCAGCCAAATAAATAAGTAAACAAATACTTTCAAATACCGGAAATTCCCTCTCAGTTTAGTGGTTAGGTCACTGTGCTTTCACTGCCATGGCCTTGGGTTCAATCCCTGGTCAGGGAACTAAGATTCCACAAGCCGTGTGGTGCAACCAATATATATGTGAGATTTGACTGGCTTGTGCTTTGCTATAGACTATCATGGCTCATATATATATATCTGGAGAAGGCGATGGCAACCCACTCCAGTACTCTTGCCTGGAGAATCCCATGGAGGGAGGAGCCTGGTAGGCTACAGTCCATGGGGTGCAAAGAGTCGGACACGACTGAGCGACTTTACTTACTTACTGATATATAAAAATAGGTTTTAGCTTTCATCCAATTTTGATGTGGAAATATAGTTCCGGTCTTATGCACATATGAACTGAAAACTTGCCTAACTTAATCATGGAGGTTGGAAGGGAGAGGAGGGTGTGGGAAAATGTGAATTGCTTTTGTGTGGTGCATACCAAATGCTGATGTATTGTTACTTTTTCTCTTAAATTGATGTTCTCTTAAATATACTTTCCTGCCTCGTTTTATAACAGCCATGAGAGTCTATAACCAAAGCACAAGCCAGCCAGATCTCATGCTCCACGAAGACATGCTGAATCTGCCATTATGTTCAAGTTCTGCAAAGAAGTCTCTGTCTTTCCCTTCCTTTTCTTTCCTTTTTTCCCTGTCTCTGTCTTTTATTGCTTACACAGGCATCAGGTGATGGTTCCTCTAACATTTTGTGATCATGCCAGTGGTATAAAGGAATCATGCACTGATATTAGAACCTGCCCCCTTTTATAAATCCTGGGCCTCCTGCTACTATCAGATGAATCAGCCAGAGGAACAAGCAGCTCTTATGGAAAGAGCACATGCTTTAGAATCAGGTAGACCCGGATTCAAAATCGTAACTCTGACACTTACCTGATATGTCAAATACCCGATATATTTGCCATTCTCCATCTCTCTTTTTTTTTTCCTGCTGTACTATGAAGATACTAATATTTAACTTTTAGGGAGCTTTGTGAAAAGCAGATGAAGTGTGAAGTAGGGGCCAGGTTCATAATAAGTTTTCCATAAATAACATCTATTTAAAATAGTGCTTTGCTAACTTTAGTGCATGCAATTGTGAGTAGTCTTTTTTTCTTTGATGGCATCAGTTTATTTTTCTAAGTTTTAAAATATTTTTATTGATATATAGTTAATTTACAATGTCGTGATAATTTCAGATGTACAAGAAAGTGATTGAGTTATATATATTCTGAATATATATATTTATATTCTTTTTCAGATTCTTTTCCCTTAGAGGTGTACTATAGTACACAGATTTTTGGTTATCTATCTTACATATAACATGAATAAGCTTTAAACTTAAAATTTTTTTTCAGAATTTCAGTAAAGGGTGAGGCATGAGGTTGCATTTCAACCATATAGGCATGTGATTGATTTTCAAACCTAAGGCAGGTACAGATGAGCCCGACCAAGTAGAGGATTTCCCTGGATAGCAGATCACGGAAGGTAACTGTGTGATCATGTATGCATATCTGAGGGAAATTGGCAGAAGCAAAAAAAAAAATAATAATAACATCTTAAAAAAATATTTGTGTATTTATTTGGCTGCATCAGGTCTTAGTTGCAGCTGCCAGATCTCTCCCTGTGGTGGTCAGACTCTCTATTGCAGCATGCAGGCTTAGTTGCTCTGTGTAGCATATGGGATCTTAGCTCCCCAACCAGGGATGGAACCCATACCCCTTGCCTCACAAGGCAGATTTTTTTGCAAAGCAGATTCTTAACCATTGGACCACAGAGAAATCCCCCCAAAGATCTCTTTGACTGCATTTTCTCCTATAACACATTAGTGTCTGGTGGCTGTATAGTTGCAATTTCCCTATTACAGTGACAAGAGTGAGGATGTAGCAGTTGGAGGCTCTTCAAAGAAAGGGTGGGGCGTGAAAGATGCTCTGAGCTTCCAGAATTCCAGGTAGGCTGTTTTGCAATTTCTTCCATCCAAGAAAATGGATCATGTCAAGGATGGGGTGGAAGGGGCATCATATGTCAAAGAAACTAATTCGCCCTAAGTTTCCATCAAAGTGTTTAAAACAGAAAGAAGCACTAAACGTGCTGTAGTTCGGTGGACTCACAGGTGAAGAGATGAAGCTCAGAAGATTAAGAGAGACACTATCAAAATTGCAGAAGTAGTTGGTCCTCAGGAAGGCAAAGAGGTGGTTTTCTTTCACGGTGACTACATGTGTGGTTTGTGTGTGGCTGGATGAACCGGATACAGGCTGAAAGGGCTTAATCGTCCCCCTGTAGCTCTGTCTGTGATTTCCTCAATGATGACAGTCCCTTTGAGGGTCGCTCCAGAGATCCCCTGATGGGCTCCCCGTTCACCTGTCGACGAAGTCCCAGACTTCTCACCAACGGCTACTACATCTGGACAGAAGACAGTTTTCTCTGCGACGAAGATGGCAACATAACGCTGAGCCCCTTCCAGACCAGGGTTCTCTACAAGGAGAACTTAGTCAGGTAAGCAGAGGAGGTTAGGTCAAAGGATCTGCACTCCAGCATTCACTCGTTGGTTCATTCAACATTGTTTATAAGCAGCCTATTTCTGCTCCAGATCATGGAAGCACACGGGCTTATAAGAAGCAGGGGTGGCTGACACATGAAAACGAACAAAAGTTACGAACTGGGATGTCCCTGGTGGCCCAGGGCTTAAGACTCTGTGGCAGGAGGTGTAGGCTTGATCTCTGGCCAGGGAACTAAGATCTTGCATGCTGTAATGTGTGATAAAAAAAAATAAAGAAAACTTTTTTGGGGGAGGGGGGGATTTAAAGTAATGACGATGGGCTTCCCTGGTAGCTCAGTGGTAAAGAATACGCCTGCCAATGCAGGAGACATGGGTTCGATATCTGATCCCAGGAGATCCCACATGCAACTAGGTTCGAGTGCCACAACTATTAAGCCTGTGCTTGAGAACCTGGGAGCTGCAACTACTGAGCCTATGGGCCCTAGAGGCCATGCTCTGAAACAAGAGAAGCCACCCCCATGAGAAGCCTGTGCATAGCAAGTAGAGAAAAGCCCGCACAGCAATGAAGACCCTGCACAACCAAAAACAAATAAATTAATTAAAAGAATGAACTAGTTTTTTTTTAAAGTAATGAAGCGATAGAAGTGCTGGAATAGAAGCTTGGATGGAGGGTAGCGAAGGGGAGAAGGGAGGCCCATTTTCTTTGGCAGGATAGATTAAAATGAGCTTCCTTGAGATGAAGATGACTGATTCAATGTTAATTAAGATGAATGTAGGAAAGAGGACTTCCTGAGAAAGGGTACAGGTATGGAAGCCCGAGAGACCCTGATACAGTGTGAGGAATGGCAAGTCGTTTGGAAGAAATACAGCTTATGTTGGAAAGACTGCTCTCCATGAGAGGAGACTAAACCCAGAAGCAGGGCTGGATGGAGGGGGTTAAGTTCCAGCCTGGGGAATCTGGGCTTTATTCTGTAGATAGACAGGAGCCCTTGACACTGTCAGATTCATCCTTAGCATAACACTGCTTATAAGGTAGAGGATGGATTGTTGGATTGTTGGGTGTGGGGACACATGGAGAACCAAAATCTTTGGGAATGCAAACCCAATCAGGTCACCGCCATCCACTTCTCCTTGCCATACTTCAGAGCCCTTTATGTTAACAGTCAAGGTTATTACCGACCCTCTTTTTACCTAGCATGACTCGATATGAGACTGTTTGTTTACCCCCAGAGAGCCTTCCTTGTCTCCAGATGAGCAGTACCTCTCCTGGTGCTCTCAGGGCAGCCCGAGTTGACACTGTCAGAACACACGCACCGTCACCAAGGGCAGAAACGATGGAGCCAGACTGCCTGGGTTTGCCTCCCAGCTATGTCAGCTACTAGCTGTATGACTTCAGACAAGTTATTTTACTTCTTTGTGCCTCAGTTTCCTGATCTGAGATATGGGGTAGCAGTAGTACCTACCTCACAGGGCTGTTCCAAGGATAATGTGAGTCACTGGACGTAAATCACTAAGAAAGGCACCAAACACAGGATGAGGTCAATGAAAGTGTTCACTATATCTGCATTACTTTTGTCTTTTGACCCGAGGTTTTGTCTCTTATCTCAATATCCTTGACATTGATGCAAGAACCTGGCACATACAGGAATTTAAGAAACTTCTCTGGAATTAATGGAGGAAGACAATGAAATGAGCTTCATGGACGTAGGCGACAGACACATGCCCCATGTGTCTGCTTTCACTGATTTCTCTGCTTTGACCATGAGTTGACTGCTATTTGTTATTCACTTGACTACTTTCATTTCTCTCCAGAATATTTAGAAAGAAAAGGAGAATCCGCCGTTCTTTTTCTTCTCTCTTCAACCTCAGTGCCTCTGAATCCTGGCTGCATGGGACCATCTTTGATGATGCTGACTCCTTCCCCGGTAAGGATGTCTGGTTGGAGGGGGTCAGGAGGCTGGAAACAAACCACTGCAAAGAAAACGGTGAGTTTGAACCTCTTTTTTCCATGGTGAGGTAGCATTTCCAAATGGGCAGTAGCAACCACATGGTTCTGGGCAAATGTCAAATCCAGAAACAATAGTCATTTTGATATAGAGGATGAGGCACCTTTTAAATAATCACCTAAAGTCCTCTCCACACTACTTATGTGATCCAAATGTATTTATCTGCATTTCACTTTCATGCATTGGAGAAGGAAATGGCAACCCACTCCAGTGTTCTTGCCTGGAGAATCCCAGGGACGGGGAAGCCTGGTGGGACACGACTGAAGTGACTCAGCAGCAGCAGCATGCAAAATAGCCTAATTTAAATGTGCAAATTATTAAGCCAATAATACCTGGAACATATCTGCATGTCTCCAATGGATCTTTTCTGTACAGGACATGGGTAGACAAAGGATACTGGAATCAGAATTCAAGTCCTAGTTTGGGCACACTGTGATAGTTACTTAACTTTGCTAAGTCTCAATTTCCTCATTTGAAAAACAAGATATGTATACATACTGTAACACATATACACACTCCTATCAAAATTTAGGCTATATGTACAATTAGATATATAATATATACATATTATATAGTACACATTATATGATATTAATATATCTAAATATGTATGTGTAGATATATATATAAATATAGTGATAGGAACTCAAAGCACATCTTTTTTCTGATGGTTATATATTTTTATTTAATCAAGAAAATATAATAAAATGGTTACATACACATACAAATATTTTTAATACTAATTCACACCATATACAAAACCCAATTTGGGGTGGATATTAGACCTAAATGCAAAAACAGAGTCTATAAATCTTCTTGAGGAAAACTTAGGAGACTATCATCCCAACATTTACCCAGCAGATTTTTTTTGGCTAGGACCCAGAAAGCACTAATTAGAAAAGGGAAAAAGAAAAGTAAGATAAACATAAAATGATTTTCTGAAGACCCAGCTCAGAACATGAATACAGACAAAAACCATTTTACACAGCATACTAAAGAGCGGCAATGAATTGAGAGAATAGCATTGACACCTACACACNAACATTGAGTTCTCTGTGCTATACAGTAGGTCCTTGTTGGTTATCCATTTAAAATATAACAAAGTGTATATGTTGATCCCAAACTCCCTAACTATCTCTTCCCCCTCCCCTCGCCCTCTGTCTGTCTGTCTCTTCCTGGCCTTTGCTCTTCCTTCTGTCTGTCTGCAAGTCCTCCTCCTAGGCCTTCAGGTTTCCGCTCAAGCACTCAGACACTCCCTCCCAGGCTCCATCTGGACACCTTCTGCCAGGTTTCCATGCAGTGATGCCCTCTTTGCCTCCTAACTGTGGGCCGGTGTGCCTGTCCCTCCCCAGCCATGGATGGTGCACAGCACTGTCTGCTCTGACTTCTGACGCCCAGCCTCCCGAACTGCGTCACGTATGCAGTTATATAATAATTCTGCATTGAACGACTCCATGGATCCGCCTGCCCCAGGCCCGTGAAGCTTTGGCCTTCCCCTCGACGCTGGCTCCCCTTCCCAAATGTCCTGGGCTTGGCGCCTTCTCGGGGGGCTCAGTCACCTGTGGGCTGCCTCTGGCTCTCCTCTCTGCTGTCATTTCCCCTTCGTCACTTTATGCTCCATGGAAATAGAGGTTAGGAAAAAATGTTTCTGCTCGTTCAGTTCCAATTCTCTGTGTTTCTTGAGACTATTGCTGTGATCATTAGAGTCACGGAAATCACACACACACACACACACACACACACACACACACACATTGAACCTCTCTGCTCTTCCAGGAGGTGATTTTGACTGTTGTCTGACTGATGACTGGGAGTCACAGAAGCTGAATGCAGAGTCTGTGAAAACCTCCTTTTCCAGCCCTGTTGCCTCTCAGAGAACCAGAGAAAACTCCTGCGGCTTGTCTCCTCTGTCCCAGTGGACAGCTTCTGAACGTTTCCAGGAAGACGCATTGGATCATCCAAGTGAGTTTTTTTAAACCTTTGCTGCACCCACATAATTCCTCCGTTCAGGGCCTGGAAGTGACTAACGTCCCCTTAGGTGCTGGCATCAGCCTGCAACCAGGTGATGCATCCACAGGGGAGGTGACTGACCTGGAGGAGTCATCGCAAAGGCACTAGAAGAACTGGATTTGCGGTGTTTTATTTGTTTTTAAAAAACCCTGAAGACATTTGGGAAAATGCTAAGCGTGACTAAAGCTGAGTCGTGCTCATATATGGGTGTCTGTGAACACCATCTTCATATCTAGCTGTGTGTTTGATATATTCTAGGAGAAGAAAATAAACAAGAGAAAGAACATTCTTTCATGCTATGCCCCTGGCAAGGAAAGTCAAAAGATATCAAGGCCTTGATGCTTGCTGTCAGTAGGAAATCTGAAATAAATTCAGCAAGCATCTCCCTTAATCTCTATGCTAATATCGGGTGGAACAGGTTTGCACACAGTGTTGCCTCAAGGCGCTGTCTTGTCCCCCATCTTGACAAGTTTTTCAAAGCCCAGTTCCCACTTCAGTTTACCCAACTCTCCAAAACATCACATTTTCATCTGTAAAGGGAGATAATCATAATTCCTACCCTATATTGATAAATGATTGAAATAATCCTCATCAAGCACTTAGCATCATGTGCCATGTATACTAAGCGCTCCAAAAATGTGATGTTATAATTACCTAAGATGGAAGGTTAAACGAAAAAATAATGTCCTCTTTCTTCACCTTCCTCAAATCCTGAATATTTATCTCACTGACCACTTCTACTCCCAAAGACCAACATGCCCTGCTTCATTTTGTTCCCAGTGCAGCTATTAGATAGGTGTTGAGGATTTTTTTTATTCCCTTTCCAGGGGTCAGGATGACCGGGACAGCAGTGTTTATTGTTTAGACAGTTTCCAGCTGACAGTTTCATGTCCTGCCTCCTCCAGGGAGTCCACCCTGTTTTCTGGGGAAGAGGTCTTCAATGACCCCTTTTTGTATTCCTCCAGCCCTCAGGACTCCCCTCTCTTGCTCATTTCTTGTACTGTTCTTGAATGTTTCCTTTTGTATCTCCACCATCAGGCCGTCAGCTCTTTCAGGATGGTGGTGACCATACCTTAGGCATCTGTAGAGTCCCAACTCCCTATGTAGTGCCTGGCACAGAACAGGGGCTCCAAGATAGTGGTGGACTAGTTAAATGAGCTGTCTCCATTTTACAGAATAGAGAATAGGCCAAGTTCCAGTAGGCCAAGTCAGCCTTTGTAGGAGTTCTTTGTTGTGTCTGGAATGTCTCCCAAGGGCTATACCTGGAAGACCTCTGCTNAGATAGTGGTGGACTAGTTAAATGAGCTGTCTCCATTTTACAGAATAGAGAATAGGCCAAGTTCCAGTAGGCCAAGTCAGCCTTTGTAGGAGTTCTTTGTTGTGTCTGGAATGTCTCCCAAGGGCTATACCTGGAAGACCTCTGCTGCTGCTGCTGCTGCTGCTGCTAAGTCACTTCAGTCGTGTTCGACTCTGTGTGACCCCATAGACAGCAGCCCACCAGGCTCCCCCATCCCTGGGATGCTTCAGGCAAGAACACTGGAGTGGGTTGCCATTTCCTTCTCCAGTGCATGAAAGTGAAAAGTGAAAGTGAAGTCGCTCAGTTGTGTCTGACTCTTCACGACCCCATGGACTGCAGCCCACCAGGCTCCTCCATCCACGGGAGTTTCCAGGCAAGAGTACTGGAGTAGGGTGCCATTGCCTTCTCTGGGAAGACCCCTACTCTTTCTTTAAGGTCCTATTAGAGGAGACCGCCTCTGTGGGGCCTTCTCTGCCCCATGCTGGTGGGTGGAGGTAGCACTTGGCTTCCCCAAGATGCCATAGCACCCGGCACCACCTATCTCTCTCTTGGCGTCATCTTCCTTTGCTTCAATTGGCTATAAAGCCCTGAGTGGATGAGGTCTCCATCTGATGCTGTTTTATCTCTTTCATGTAGGTTTTGAGTGTGCAGACTATTTGAGGTACTGATCCATATGCTAAAGGTATAAGTGTGCCTGGCATCATTTTATCAGTCAGGGTTTTTTGAGTTCCAGCGGAGGAGAACCCAACTCGAAATGGATTGATCAGTCATTGAATGTATTGGTTCATATTAATAAACATTACAGGCAAAGATTCCAGGTCTCTGTCAGTCTCTTCAAGTTTCTTTTCCTCTGTCCACTTTACTTTTTGAAATGCTCTTTATTACTCCAAGGTAGTTCTGCTGGCTCTGTGCCTGCAACTTCCCCCATTCAAAGTCAGCAGAAACAGACTCTAGACTTAGGAGAAGAGGGCCGGCTACCTTGGTTCTGGAAGGGTCCCAAATACACAACAAAACCTATCCCTTTGTCAGTAAGCATATGAAGATCCAGCGCCTTGCTTTGTGATGCTAGTGGTAAAAACCTGCCTGCCAGTGCAGGAGATGTAAGATACGTGGGCTAGATCCCTCGGTTGGGAAGATCCCCTGGAGGAGGGCATGGCAACCCACTCCAGTATTCTTGCCTGGAGAATCCCGTGGACAGAGGAGCCTGGCAGGCCTATGGTCCATAGGGCTGCAAAGAGTCGGACATGACTGAAGTGACATAGCACACATGCATACATGTGAAGCTCCAAGTGGATTGGAGCACATCAAAGGCTGGGAGGGAAATCAGACTGTCCACTGGAACCATGCCCTAGGAGGAAGGGAAAGGGGACTTCTCAAGGAAAATATGGGCACTGCTGCTGAAGAACAGCAAATAGATGCCAGCTATTGTCAACAGTCTGGTGGGGAAACATAGAGATAGAAAACAATAATTTTAATTCCATGTGGAAAGTTTGTTGATGGAGATATGCATGAAGTATAATGGGATTTCAAAGACAGAGAAGCTAAGGGCCAAGGGGGAGGTGAAGACATCCAAGAAGACTTCCTGAAGGAGTTTACGCCTGAGCCAAGCCAAAATTAATGCTAAGTGAATGGCTACTGATGGAATGAAGCAATGAACACCTTGTCCGCAATCACAACGCATGTCTTTATAGAACTTGAATTTAAACCCAGTCTTCCTTCAGTATTCAAGTCTAGGGATCTTTGCAGTTTGTCAACCTACACTTATTTCTGGGAGAAAATATTTTTCAAATTCCACATGAAATCAGAGGAGGCTAAGAATAGAAACACACTTTAGAAGGATGGTTGAGTGTTCGATTGAACCCACAATAACTTATTTAAATCTCTGTATATATTAATATGAAATACTGCATATGTGCAGTGATGTCATTCGCAACTGCTATATTTTGCATTTGCCCATCTTCAATGTCTCGCCCATATTATGGACTAAGTAGGTTCTTGTTAGCTGATTCAATCTCAACTCAGAACGTAAATAGCAAAAATAAATACATGCAGGGCTCAAAGTCCTTACAAGTTTTAAACAGCTTGCAAAATTGAGCTTTTGAAGCATTTGGCAAAAATGAAGCTGAGATCTGTTCTATTTTCCTTTAAATCTTTACGTGGTCATCCTTAAAGCAGCTCTGATTCCTTTTAGGTGGTTAAAATAAGACTCAGAGTCACAATTGGTTTAAGTCTTCCTTTTTATAACTGCTGGATGATTTGCAGTCATTTCCACCATGGCTCAGTAGCGCTGAAGTATTTTAAGATAGCAAAGAATTTTGCAGGGACAAATAGTTCAGACTACTTATTCTCTTTTTTAGCCCTTCAGAGACTCCCAGTATGCCAAGTTGCCATTCTTTTACCCACCCTATTTTGGACAAAACATGATGTTCTGGGTAGATGTGGTTTTTCAGTCTTGGCTCTGGCAGCACATAGCTCCATGACCTTGGATGAATTTTATCACTTAAAATTTGGTCTTCTCATTTGCAGAACTGTGATCATGGTTCCTGCCTCCCAGTCTGGTCATGTTGATGAAATGAACTGATATATGAAAGCTCTTTGTGAGTTATAAGGCATTCTACAAAATTTAGACTTTAATATTATAATTATCATCCCAATTAGATTTCTCACATTAGTATCAATTCTACAAAGCCTTTTGCCACCATTGAGGTAAAAGGCAAGCTCCAAATTGTACAATCGCTTATGTTTTAAGTGTTAGGAAAAGACAGATAATTTTCAGAAAATTTCTAATGAAAGGCCCTAGACAGCATTTGATAATTTGATCTTAATGCCATGCTGTGCCATGTCACTTCAATGGTATCCAACTCTTTATGACCCTGTGGACTGTAGCCTGCCAGGCTCCTCTGTCCTTGGGATTCTATAGGCAAGAATACTGGAGTGGGTTGCCATGCCCTTCTCCAGGGGATCTTCCCAAACCAAGGTTCAAACCCACGTCTCCTACGGCTCCCACATTGTACGCAGATTCTTTTCTGCTGAGCCACCAGGGAAGCTCTTAATCATATTTCTTAGGACAAATTATTTGAACTGACATACATTTAAAAACTGTTTGTTTGTTTGTTTTGTGTATCAAAGAAAAAAAGTTTTAGTATGATCTTGTTGTTCCAAGACTACTTAATCAACAATAATTTCTAATTAATATATTTTTTATTTTTCCTTTTAGAAACCAGTTTGTTACGAGAGGTCTCCTTTCAAGCAATTCTGGTTGCTGCATGCTTAATCATTTCTGCCTGTGCAAGGTAATTTAGCTTTTTATGTTCATGCAGTGGTGTTTCATAATTAATGAAGCTGTAATTGATTGATGATTTCCTTGCCTTATTCCACAAAGCATTTTAGGTAGCTCTGTGGTTAAGATTTGTCCATTTTTCTGTCCATTGGCTTTTCATCTACTACCTCCCTCCTCCCATTATCTCAAAAAACACACCAAAGGCAGTGGATCTTGCTGCCTTGCGTTGATGCATTATCAATGCTTGTACCATGCATTATCCTTTGTTTAAATCCTCAGTGACTCCCTGTTACAGATACAATCTAAGTAACCCTACATGGAGTTCAAGGACATATGACATCCCCACTAGGGCACTTGGAGTTCCCACTGGGACTCCATCTTTCCCATTATATTTTCATAATTTCACATAAAATGTCTTCTCAGCATCTCAGAGGACATAATGCACTTGGCTGATTATAGGCATGTTTCTGTCCCTCTGTCCAGCGTGTCCTTCCTATTCTTTTCTCACCCAGGTCTCCAGGGCAGTCATCAAGTCCTTTCTGTGTTAAGCCCACTTGGGCCTCAAGGCCTTTGCACTTGCTATTTATTCTGCCTACTACAGTCTTTTTTCCCTGGAGAAACAATAACTTGTGCCCTTACTTCTGTCTGGTTATCTGTTCAAATGTCACATTGGCAGAGAGCCCTGACAACCATATATAGACAGAATACCATTCTCTATCACTCACATCTCACTTGGCTTTTCTCCAGAGCATTTATCACGACCTGACCTAGTCTATGTTCGCGTGTTTACAAATTAATGCTCTATCTCTCCCTACAAGATTGTAGGTTCCTTGAGAACACAGATACTGTGCTAGGGCCTCATCGATACTTGTTGAACCAGTGAAACAGGAATGAATGGTACCTCTTGGGGTCTTGTGGTCCTTGCACTCTGGTTAGTATGTGCTGCTTCTCCTCCAGTCCTTCCTCTTGATGGTCAAGTGCCTGACATCACTTGGGAGAGTTGTATTTTTAAATACGAAGTCCTGGATCCCATCCCTGGAGATACCAATTTAGATCTAGTGAGAATCCGTACTTTAAAACAGCTTCCCAGATAATTATGAGGTTTGGAAAGTATTTTTAGATCATAATGGGACCAAACGAACAAAAAGGAGTGGAGGGCAGTCCTATAGTTAAAAATAAAGTTGCAGAATTCTGTATTATACATCCCAAGTTGGGGGAATCACGGTGTACATTAGCATAATAAAGGTTCAGTGAAATAACATGGTGAAGAAACCTGTTCAACTTTGCTTAACTTAGCTTTTCCCAAAGTTAGCTGTTCATGGAGACTTTTCTTTATTTCACAGGACTATTAATGGAATGTTCCTCTTAGGTTAATTTATGTAGAAACTTCCCCCCAAGAGGAGAACTTGACTCCTTTGGGAACTTGATTCCAAAGAGTAGCCTTTAGATAGAGGAGGAGAAGGAAACTTGACAGCTGAGAAGACTGACAAACACTACCTTGATGTGGTAAGAATAGCGTTTCACCTCTCAGTTCAGTTCAGCTCAGTCCCTCAGTCGTGTCCGACTCTTTGCAACCCCATGAATCGCAGCACGNTGGACCTGACATTCCAGGTTCCTATGCAACATTGCTCTTTACAGCATCAGATCTTGCTTGTATCACCAGTCACATCCACAACTGGGTATTGTTTTTGCTTTGGCTCCATCCCTTCATTCTTTCTGGAGTTATTTCTCCATTGATCTCCAGTGGCATATTGGGCACCTACCAACCTGAGGAGTTCCTCTTTCAGTATCTTATCATTTTGCCTTTTCACACTGTTCATGGGGTTCTCAAGGCAAGAATACTGAAGAGGTTTGCCACATCCCTTTTCCAGTGGACCACATTCTGTCAGCCCTCTCCACCATTACCCACCTATCTTGGGTGGCCCCACAGGCATGGCTTAGTTTCATTGAGTTAGACAAGGCTGTGGTCCTAGTGTGATTAGATTGACTAGTTTTCTGTGAGTATGGTGTCAGTGTGTCTGTCCTCTGATGGCCTCTTGTAACACCTACCATCTTACTTGGGTTTCTTTCACCTCTAGGGTCTTCTAAAAAGTGAAAAGTGAAAGTGAAGTCCCTCAGTCGTGTCTGACTCTTTGAAACATCATGGACTGTAGCCTACCAGGCTCCTCTGTCCATGGGATTTTCCAGGCAAGAGTATTGGAGTGGATTGCCATTTCCTTCTCCAGGGGATCTTCCTGACTCAGGGATTGAACCCAGGTCTTCTGCCTTGCAGGTAGACACTTTATGTCTGAGCCACCAGGGAAGTTCCAGGGTCTTCCAAACCCCAGTCTAAACATGGTGGTAGTGGTGGTCTAGTAGTTAAGTCATATCTGACTCTTTCAACCCCAGGGACTGCAGCCTGCCAGGCTCCACTATGCATGTAATGTTCCAGGCAAGAATTTTGGAGTGAGTTGCCTTTCTCTTCTCCAGGGGATCTTCCCAACCCAGGTATCTAACTTGTGTCTCCTGCATTGCAGGTGGATTCTTTCCCATTGAGCCACCAGGGAATCCCAATCACAAGAAAAACCCACCTTGAGGGACACTCCACATTTTCTGACCAGGACTCCTCAAAACTGTCCAAGTCATCAAAACTATGGAGAGTCTGTGGAATTGTCACAGCCCAAACTAAGGAGACATAATGACTAGACGTCATGTGATATCCTATGTAAGATGCTGGAAAATGGATCAATTAGGGAAAAGCTGTAAAGTTCAAGTGAAGTGTGGAATTGAGTCATTAGTGAGGCACCATTCTTGGTTCCTTATTATTATGACAAAGGTACCATGTATTGTAAGATGCTAATGACAGGGGAAGATGGATAAAGGATATTTGAGGACCCTCTGTATTATTTTTTGCAACTTCTCTGTATATCTAGCTATTCTAAAGTAAAAAGTTTAGTTAAGTGGTTAAAAAAAAAAAAAACTCTTCTTATGGGCAATAGCATGGATGAACCTCAGAAATATGATGTAAGTGAAAGATGACAGACACAAGTATATACATAAAAAATCCAAGAAAAGGCAAAAGCAATCAGTTTCTATAGATGCAGGCATAGTGGTTAATTTGTGGGGATAAAGTAGGAAGGATCAATAAAGGAAAACTTATACAGTGTTAGAAAGATATTATTTCTTGATTTGGGAGATTACAGGGTTTTTATTTTAAAAATAATACTAAAACCCTTTATATGCTTTAAAGTACATTTGTTAAAGCTATTTTTTTCAGCAATAGAGTCTTTTTAAATTAAAGTCTATACATTTTTTAAGATACAATGTTATTNTTCTTGATTTGGGAGATTACAGGGTTTTTATTTTAAAAATAATACTAAAACCCTTTATATGCTTTAAAGTACATTTGTTAAAGCTATTTTTTTCAGCAATAGAGTCTTTTTAAATTAAAGTCTATACATTTTTTAAGATACAATGTTATTGAATACCTAAACATTTAGAGTATAGTATACACATAATTTTTATATGCACTGGGAAACCAAAATATACACATGATTTGCTTTACTATGATATTCACTTTATTTCAGTGGTATTTGAAACTGCAATATCTTCAAGGTACACCTGTACTGATTTTTTTTTAATCAGGCAGTTAATTTGTCTGAATTCAAACTCTAAACTATTTCTCTTGCATAGAAAGGCAGCAATTAAAAATCTTTGATGAATTGTTTTAGCCTTAACTTGAGTGCCTGAAGTTTCCCCACATATGTTTTGGTAGCAGGTCAGAAGTTTGGAAGTTTGGAGATTTTGGCAGTTTACATGTAGAAAGCTCAATTTTTGAAGTTTTTTAAATGCCTATAAAGAGAAGTCTGAAGGATATTTGTCAGATTTTAATAAAGAATGCTTCAGGGTGGTGGGATTTTTTTCATATTTTCCTTTCACCTTTGTATTTATTTGTAATATCTTTCAATATTCATATTTTGAGCACAAAACTATAAGGATATTATTCTTTAAAAAGAAAAAAAATCCACTCTGTGATACCATCATCCATTAGATTGACAAAAACCTGAAAATTTAACACCCTCATTTGTCAAGGTTATGAAAGCTTCAGTTCAGTTCAGTTCAGTTCAGTCGCTCAGTCGTGTCCGACTCTTTGCGACCACATGAATCACAGCATGCCAGGCCTTCCTGTCCATCACCATCTCCCGGAGTTCACTCAGACTCACATCCATCGACTCAGTGATGCCATCCAGCCATCTCATCTTCTGTCGTCTCCTTCTCCTCCTGCCCCCAATCCTTCCCAGCATCAGAGTCTTTTCCAACGAGTCAACTCTTCGCACAAGGTGGCCAAAATACTGGAGTTTGAGCTTCAGCATCATTCCCTCCAAACAAATCCCAGGGCTGATCTCCTTCAGAATGGACTGTTTGGATCTCCTTGCAGTCCAAGGGACTCTCAAGAGTCTTCTCCAACACCACAGTTCAAAAGCATCAATTCTTCGGTGCTCAGCCTTCTTCACGGTCCAACTCTCATATCCATACATGACCACAGGAAAAACCATAGCCTTGACTAGACAGACCTTTGTTGGCAAAGTAATGTCTCTGCTTTTCAATATGCTATCTAGGTTGGTCATAACTTTTCTTCCAAGGAGTAAGTGTCTTTTAATTTCATGGCTGCAGTCACCATCTGCAGTGATTTTGGAGCCCCCCAAATAAAGTTTGACACTGTTTCCACTGTTTCCCCATCTCTTTGCCATGAAGTGATGAGACCAGATGCCATGATCTTCGTTTTCTGAATGTCGAGCTTTTTTTTTTTTTCATTGAAACAATTTTTAATAAGTACAAATACATGGCATTAAGTTTTAGAGCCTAATATAGGCTTGACAATCAAGTCCTTGTTTTCTGGAAGAAAGGCCTCAAGGTCACTCAATTTCTAGTAACAATGTTTTCACAGATCACTTTAATAAAAGGTTTTAATTTCCTTCATATGTTCGCTTTTGGCATTCTAGCCTTAAAATCTAGATAAGAAAATTAACCAAATTCCCCAGAAGTCAAAAAAAATTTTTTGAAGTATCAAAGAATCCACAAAACTTCTTTACCAAACTGATTTCCAGTTGGCAATTTGTACTTAATATGAATTTTTTCACATATACTGTTAAAAGATAACATACAAAATGTACCCATGAACATTAAAAATAGTTGTTAGAAAGGTTTAACTAGCCTTATAATTTAAGTTTTAAACATAAATATTTGCAGCTTGATCTTCTGTTGACAGTGATTGTCGGAGCTTAGAATTCAACATCATTTACAAATCCCCATCATGCACACAAAACACACACCAGTAACACACAACTTACTCACGTCTTGAGAGTCTTCTGCTTCTTTATATCTTTGGCCTCCCAGTCAATTCCAAGTTCAAGCCAACTTTTTCACTCTTCACTTTCACTTTCATCAAGAGGCTTTTTAGTTCCTCTTCACTTTCTGCCNAACAACTCAACAGCATTTGTTGAAAAGAGTCTCCTTTCTCCATTGCATTGCTTTTGCACTTCTGTTAAAAATCACTTAACTTGGGCTTTTCCAGTGGTTTGGTGGTAAAGAAGCCACCTGCCAATGCAAGAAACACAAGTTTCATCCCTGGTCCAAGAAGGTTCCACATGCCTCAGAGCAGCTAAGCCCCTGGGCCACAGCTACTGAGTCTGTGCTCTAGAGCCGAGGAGCCGCAACTCCTGAGCCCATCTGCTACAATTCCCGAAGCCCCCTGCACACTAGAGCCCATGCTCCACAGCAAGCAACCTTCAGCACTGAGAAAGCCATAAACCACGACAAAGAGCAGACCCCACTCGCCACAAGTAGAGAAAAACCCACAGGGCAATGAAGACCCAACAGCCAAAAATAGATAAATAAAATTTTTAAACATTAAAAAAAATCACTTAACTTGTATCTATTTCTGGGCTTTTTCTTCTTTTCCATTCAGCTATATTTCTATCCTTTTGCCAATACTGCATTGTTTCAATTACTGTCATTCTATAGTATATCCTAAATTCATTCATCTATAGCGAATCTAAAACAACATCTCATGTGTTGGAAATATACAATCAGTTTGCTAAGCCTGAGCAATCCTGCTGTTTCAGGTGGTTTCTGGGAGGAATCATAGCCAGTGTCTTCTCCTGTTCCTTGGTGATAATCATTGCTTGTAAGTAACTATTTCCCACATTACTGTTCTGATTCCCGTATTTTATTCCAGTTTGAGGCATTTAAAAATATTTTCTCAAAATTGAAAAAATAATAATAAAGATATTTTCTCTTTCTCCTCCAAGATGTTGTCAAGTCATCCTTTTTCAGCCTTGCCAAATATTTCAAAGCCACCACCTGCACTTGGTAAGTATCTCTTGTGTTATCCTTGTTTGTACAAAGATAACCATAATCTGACATCTGAGAAAGCTTTCTGCTGAGCAATGGATGGCAATGACTACATGCAGGAAAGGTCCTGACTTTGTCCTGAAGAATAATTTCTATTACCAACCTGTCTCCTAAATACTTAAACCAAAATAAATAGANATCTCTTGTGTTATCCTTGTTTGTACAAAGATAACCATAATCTGACATCTGAGAAAGCTTTCTGCTGAGCAATGGATGGCAATGACTACATGCAGGAAAGGTCCTGACTTTGTCCTGAAGAATAATTTCTATTACCAACCTGTCTCCTAAATACTTAAACCAAAATAGATAGAATTAATTTTTAAGGCAGCAAAACTTAGGAAATAATATGAGTTTTAAATTTTTTAAATAGTCTTTGAAGGGATTTTAGATTATATAGCACTGCACTTCATAAACACCTCATATTAAAAGGTATGGCAAAGCCAATAGAGTATTGTAAAGTAAAATAAAGTAAATAAAAGAAAAAAAAGTCTTTATCCTAACGTTTCCTAAAGAGCTGGCAAACTGCCCATGAAATGATCTCAGTTACAAACTGATTTCTCCACCATCACTCACCCACTTAACGATCCCCCTGTATGCTGACTGCATGGTTCAGCATATTTCAAAAGGTTACTGGGGTCTGGGTGAGATGCTCACAGAATCTCAAACAGTCTGCAAAGTGCCCTCCCCTTGCAAGACAGATTGTCTTAATTACCTTCACTTCAATATGGCTCTCAGAGGCAAAGTCCCAAAGCTTGGAGGCTGAGGTCTGTAATTCAAATTAGTTTACTGGCCTTCGCTCTTGACACTCTGTTGCCCTATTTATGAAATCTTTGTATTTAACTCTGAAATAGCAGTGGGGCTTAGCGAAGATTTATCTTGTTTTGGACTCCAGCCAGTATAGATTTACTGACACCCTGAGCAACGTTTTCCTTCATTTCCTGGCATTCCGGTTTTCTAGGGACAGGTGTTGGTAGAGCTAAGTTTTATCTAACCTGATAGGTAGAAAATTGGGTCCTGAGGTCACCAGAGAAATCCTTACTCTTCAGCCCTTGTGAATTAATGTTGTTGTTGTTCAGTCACTAAGTCGTGTTTGACTCTCTGCATTCCTATGGACTGAAGCACACAGGGCTCCTCTGTCCTCCACTATATCTCCCAGAGTTGGCTCAAATTCATTAAATTAGTGACATTTGTTTGAAATCCTCCTAAGAGGGACTTACCTGGTGGTCCAGTTGGGGAATTAAGGTCCCACATGCCGCATGGCATGGGCAAAAATTTTTTTTAAGTAAAATAAAATAAAACCTTCCTGAGATACCCAATTTTCTCCCTCTCGCCGTGGGGCTGCACACAGGCCTGTCTCACACGAGGTTAACTGCAGATGTGCATGGGCACTCAGCTTTTGGTGCAGGCTGGACTGGACTAACATATAATGTCTGAACAAAAGACTCAACGGCAGAGTTGTTTTGTAACCCAGCTCACAGAAATGTCAGATGGTGTACATTGTATAAATCCATTTTCTTTGGGTTTCAAGATGAATATGTATAATTAATCAGAACAAGTATCATCTTGTTAGAAAGCTCTGTAATGAGGGCAGTGTTTCTCAAAGCACAGCATTGGGGACATCTGCTCTAGAATGAACTGGGTAATTTATTTGAAACCAGTTGTATGGATTCCAATTCCAGACTTCTGAATCCAAATTTGTGGGGGAGGGGCTCTTTATTTTTAATCGCTTCTTCAGATAATTCTTTGCACATTAACTAAGAAAGTCTTGGAAAGATGGTCTGTAAAAACCTTTATCCCTTGATTTCTAAAGCGTCATTGCTTAACCTAACATTATCCTCATTTAGAACTCACAATGTGTTCTGCGCTGTGCTGGGTGTCCAGTAAGGCTCAGCAGATGTTTACTGAGCCTCTGCCAAGGGTCAGACACCATTGTTGGGTGCCAGGGTTATGATGCCAAAGCCTCAAGATTTGAGTCTAAATTAGAAGAACTTGTGAAGGGCAGGGTGAAGTTGTGTTTTTAAGTCAATAAGTGCAAGTGTAGTTAGCACAGAGGCTGTGGGACCACCAGGGGCGATGTTTGGCCAGACCAGGAGAGATGACGAGGGTGGGCAGGAAAGGCTGGCTGGATCAGCAAGTGTCTGAGCTGCAGCGGTTTAATTCATCTGTTGCTTTAAGGGCATTGCCCACTGTTCTGTGCTCCTCCTAAAAGAAATTATATCAAGACCAGGATGATGTTTCCGTTTTAAACACTCTCATCTATGGTCTCATTTATGGAACAAGATCACTTCTTTGATTACTTGTATACATATTTCAACCTGTTTTTCTCTCATTCCCTCTCTCTCTCTCTCTTTTTTTTTTTTACCCTGTTTCCCACCCTTCCGACCTCATATACACACACTCTTACAGTCAAGCTCTGAAAACAAGGACTGTTGACTTCATTTCCGTAACTGATGCCTTGAAAAGACTAGGTACTGTACTCCATAAATATTCATTGAATGTATTTGCTGCATCATTTCTTAAAGTACTTCCTTTAGAGCCAAGAGCTCTGAGCCTGTACGTTAAAGCTTTTGCAACTGTCTTCCTCACATATAAACATATCCAGAAACCAATCAGCCAAAGACATGATTATTAGCATTGAGAGTCAAGAGTGACTCATAAGTCTCCTCTAAGAACCAAGGATGAGAATCTAAGGGAGATGAGGACAAGTGCTGTACTTGGTTCAACATTGTGGAGCAGCCCTTCCATATCTGTCCTGCACCGCACATAGATAGATAGCATGCCTGTTTTTTTTAACATTTTATACTTCTCAAGTCTCATTTCTTTTCATAACATTATGCAGTTCTTACTCAACTGCCTTCTTGGTTAAATTTAAAGTCTTTGAGTTTGGGGACTGACTGTCTGTACTGCTCACCATTAGCTCAAAGTCCCCTTTCCAATGAAGGTCATCAGAGGTACCCCATGTCACCAAAAACAAGTTAGCATCAGATGGGTCCATTTTGCATTTATGACATCATAGTAGCAAAATGGGCAACATCTCTTTTCCTACATTCCCATGCAGGAATGGATGTTTATATAGTTGGTGAATGAGTGAATCAATTTTGTTGTTGTTTAGTTGCTAAGTTCTTTGCAACCCCATGGATTGCAGCTCGCCAGGCTCCTCTGTCCATGGGATTCTCCAGGCAAGACTACTGGAGTGGGTTGCCATTTCCTACTCCAGGGGATCTTCCCCACCCAGGGATAGAAGCCACATCTCCTGCATTGACAGGGGAACTCTACCACTGAGCTACCTGGGAAGCCGCGAATCAAATTTAGGGAGTAGAAATACGGGGAAAACTCACTTGTTACTCTGTAGGGATTTCTATCCTAGAAGGGGTGGGGAGAAAAGAAGGACAATATAAAATAGTAATTAACTAAGTACCAAGCTGGGTTTAGGGACAAAAGGCTCTGTAGCCTGTCCCAGGAAAGAGAGAGAACGGAGAACTGGGAAGAGGAAGGAAAGACCTGGGGCTCCCCTGTCCTAGTTCTGATTATTTAAGGTAGTTCCACACACTCACTCATGCAGTAATTCAAGTAGATACTGCATTCCTTGTGTATGTGGATAAATGATGAATTTCTTTTCTCCTTTCTCTGATCAGGTTTGCCAAAATCTGACAACCATTCATGAGGGCCTCTGATGAATGTCTTCAATCTGAATATCCAGAAATTGTCTGATTTGTGGTCTGCTTGGAATCAACTGTTTTTTGGAGAGAATGCACAATTGGATAATTAAGGGAAAAAAAGGATTTTTATTTGGTTATGTCGGTTTTTTCAAAAAATCTATTTTGCCCTCACAATGATAGTATGCTCATGAAAATAATATTAAGTTGTCTTTCCTTTGCAAACACTAGCAGTTGGAAGGGAAAGGACTGGGGAATGTGACAGAGAACAAACCACCTGGATGAACGGTCTCCTATTATTCCTTATACCTTAAGGCAATGTTTCTCAAACATTAGTTTTTGTTAGAGAAGTCTATGAGGAGCTTATAACAATGCAGGTTCCTGGGCCTGCCTGTCTATACCTATCCTTTGATGAACTGCTGCAGTTGAACAAAGGAAGGGAATTTACATAATCAACACTGACTCAAAAGTAAATAAATGTGGTCTACATAAAATACAATGTAGAAAAAGTTAGCAGTTCTCCCCAAGGAAACCTTGTAATTGAAGGTGGTGACAGTAGATAATGGTTGATGGGAAACGGGCAGGAGAGAGCCATTTTTCAGACAGTTCTTCTTTTGAACCAATTTCTTTACCAAGTTTTCAATCATCTTGGGACTCATGACTACTTTTCACTCAAATTTAAATTCAAGCAAAGATACAACAACAAAAAAATCCTTTAGAGGCAAAATAAAGGCAAAACACCATAGTGCTTTAAAATATGTAAAAAATGGTATGGTTACACACGCATTATAGGAGATGTTCCCTCACCATTCCTCTTGCTTCGTATGTATTCCCAAAGCAAACGTGGCCTGCAATTCAGATTTACTTTGAATGGTATTCTTTAACTAGAAATTTGTATGGAGAAAATCGCCTGTGTTTAAAATGGTCAAAATATCACTTTTTCTATTGATTGTACTTAATGCATTTTTTTTTGTTGAAAAAGTATTATACTAATAAATAAATGGAGTCATCACTGACTTGCTTTGATCAAATACTAGTTGATATATTGCTCTGAAGGTGTTTTTTGGATGTAATTAACATTTACAAGCAATTAATTTTAGGTAATATAAATCACCCTCCATCATGTAGGTGGGCCTTGTGCAATAAATTGAAGGCTTTAAGAGAAAAGACTGGAGTTTCCTGAGGAAAAATGAATTCTGCCTACAGATTGCAATAAAAAAAAATGCTACCTGCATTTCCAGCCTATAGACTCAGGACCACAANAAATTGAAGGCTTTAAGAGAAAAGACTGGAGTTTCCTGAGGAAAAATGAATTCTGCCTACAGATTGCAATAAAAAAAAATGCTACCTGCATTTCCAGCCTATAGACTCAGGACCACAATATCAACTCTTACTTGAATTTCAAGTTTGCTGGCTTATCTTATAAATTCTGGACTTCTCAGCCCCACAACTTCATAAGATAATTCCTTAAAAGCTCTCTAGATAGATGGATATGTCTATCTAAATATATCTATTGATATCATACCATATGTATTAATATGCCATATTGGTTCCGTTTCTCTGGAGAATCTTGACTAATACAGCAGGTGCTATAACCAGCATTTGATCGATAACCTTAGTAAAGTTTGATAACTTTCCCCAAGGACACAAAGGGTAGGTCAAACTCGGGTCTGTGTGATTTCACAGCCCTTACTCTTCCCACCACTGATTGCTGCTGAGAAGGGTTATAGGGGAGAGACATACACCTTGAAGATCAAATATTGCCTGAATCACTCTCTGGAAATTCTAACCCAGGAAAATGTTTTCCATGAGTTGAAAGATTAAGTGGAAAGAGTTATCTTTCAGGGACACCTGTGACCTTTACTTTTTTTTCCCCACATGATATGGCTTGTATAGTATTTTATTTATGATTTTTCAGAATTATTCAACCTCTTGCTTTACTTTTTTAAAAGTTAAGGGTATAGTTACTTTACAAAGCTGTGTTAGTTTCTGCAGTACAACAAAGTTAATCAGCCATATGTATATCCGCTCCTTCTTTGTGTGTGTGTGTGTGTTTGTTTTTGTTTGGATCTTATATCTCAAATCTAGTCCCGCAAAGATTTGGTGTGAATGAGATGACAGAGAAATCATCTAATGCTGTATCGTTTGCTTTAGGACCTCTGCTTGCAGAGGTTTCTTTAGCTGTAGTCAGCTCACGCTGACTAGCCTTTACTTTGTGCTAGATGTCTTATCTTAGTTACCTGTAACCCTTACCATAGTCCATAGTTGGGTTTCAATTGTTACAACAGGCAAGTTCATGTAATTCCTAATGTGGTCCAGGGAGCCTTCCTTCTGCTTGTAACCATGCCATTGGCTATCTCTGACCTCCAAGCTTGCCTGCTTACCTGCCTCAGGCTGGCGGGGGACACGTGCCAGGAGCGAGGGACAGTCACATGATCCCANCTTTCAGAATTGTCCACAGTTTTTTGTGATCCACATAGTCAAAGGCTTTGTCATAGTCAATAAAGCAGAAATATATGTTTTTTTTCTGGAACTCTCTTGCTTTTTCCATGATCCAGAGGATGTTGTCAATTTGATCTCTGGCTCCTCTGCCTTTTCTAAAACCAGCTTGAATATCAGGGAGTTCATGGTTCACATATTGCTCAAGCCTGGCTTGGAGAATTTGAGCATCACTTTACTAGCTTGTGAGATGAGTGCAACTGTGTGGTAGTTTGAGCATTCTTTCGCATTGCCTTTCTTTGGAATTGGAATGAAAACTGACCTTTTCCAGTCCTGTGGCCACTGCTGAGTTTTCCAAATTGGCTGGCATATTGAGTGCAGCACTTTCACAGCCTGATCTTTCAGGATTTGAAACAGCTCAACTGGAATTCCATCACCTCCACTAGCTTTGTCAAAGCCATGGTTTTTCCAGTAGCCATGTACAGATATGGGAGTTGGACCATAAAGAAGGCTGAATGCAGAAGAATTGCACTTTTTAAACTGTGGTTTTGAAGAAGACTCTTGAGAGTCCCTTGGACTGCAAGGAGATCAAACCAGTCAGGCCTAAAGGAAATCATCCCTGACTATTGGAAGCACTGATGCTGAGGCTAAAGCTCCAATATTTTGACCACTGATGCTAAGAACCGACTGACTGAAGTTAAAAAAAAAAAAAACACAAAAACTCTGATGCTGGGAAACATTGAAGGCAGGAGGAGAAGGGGATGACAGGTTAAGATGGTTGGATGGCATCACCACCTCAGTGCACATGAGGTTGAGCACATTCCTGGACATGAGAAGGATAGGGAAGCATGACATGCTACACTCCATGGGGTCACAAAGAGATGGACATGACTGAGTGACTGAACAACAACAAATATAGTAAAATATACTTACATAAATCATAATGATAATATTTAATCTTTATTATGTTTTTGATAATTTAAGACATTCTCTTAGATTATAATTTGGGCAATTATTAGCATTACAACTAATATTTTCTAGTCAAAGGAAGAATACGGAATAGACATTATCATACCTGATTTTCTCTTGGATCCTACAATTTAAGGCTGCCACTCTTTGTTATTTCTGACATTATAGCAAATAATATAATAAGCCATAAAGTTATGGCTTAAAAAATTTGATCCATGTTTTTTTTACAAGTATCTCAATATTTTAGTCATTGTGAAATTTTTAGGTGTGTTATGACTTATTTCCCAGCAATGGCTAGGCTAATCTAATATAATTTGAAAACATATTAGCTAAAATTATAATGTCTAATATTCTAATTTTTTTGTATCTTATTTAGAATTGCTCCATTTTGTTACTAGCTTTTTATCCTTTGTCCTATGTCTTTAGAACTTGCAAAACATTTATCAGGGCACTGATTAAATGATTATCTCCCATTAATGTACATTTTATATTGCCATTTTTCAGTCTGTAAAACTGATGCCATCGCTTATGTAATTAGATGAAATGTGTAACAAAAATATCAAAATACTATTTCTGTTTTTATAAAGCTACATGCTTTATACTGATTTCATAATCATATAAAACAACAGTTAAATCTCATCAAATTCATGCCACCATCTGTTTTTGTAAATAAAATTTTATTGAAACATTGTTTTACAAAGGCCTCATGCAACACTTCATGTGAAAGAATCTATAGATATAAAGCCTGGGAATACATAGCTTTCTGCTCAGGGCAATTTCAGGCATGCCAGATCTGGCAATTCCTAATGCAACTTGATCTTTCAACTATATTTTTTGAATATTTCTTAGTGCTTGGTAAGGAAAGATTAGAACATATTCTACATCAGGTTTATCCTAATTTGATTCCAGGGAGGAACAGAAAATCCCCACTTAGAATTATTATTTATGCATATGAAATTGTATTTACATACACTTATGCACACACACATATATATTCATGTTTATACACACATACACATATACATATGCATATCTGTATACATTATGTATTGCATTGGGAGTTTTCATATAGAAATTATCTACATATGCACATATATACATATATAATACATATATATACACACTTCCTAAATGAGCATCTACTCTTATCTACAAACTTCCAATGCAATATGCTTCAGGACATAGGCATATATAAACTATATATTTATATATGTATGTAAATATATGAGGGTGCCCCAAGCACCTGGTACCGGAAGTGTGTGGGTCATGGAGGAGAAATAAGAGTTTAAAGTTTACAAAGCTTGGTGGTGGTTTATTTGCTAAGTCATGTCTGACTATGTGAGCCCGTTTCCTTCTCCAGGGGATCTTTCCAATGCAGGGATCAAACCCGGGTCTCCTATGCTGCAGGCAGATTCTTTACCAACNAAGTTTACAAAGCTTGGTGCTGGTTTAGTTGCTAAGTCATGTCTGACTATGTGAGCCCATTTCCTTCTCCAGGGGATCTTTCCAATGCAGGGATCAAACCCGGGTCTCCTATGCTGCAGGCAGATTCTTTACCAACTGAGCTACAAGGGAAGAGCTTGAAGCTAGTTTACGGAAACTTCTGCATTATTCAGATATTCAAAGTTATTAGTGAAAAAATTTGGTTCTTGTAGTTAATTAAATAGTCTAGTTAAAATGATTTTTTTTTCTGATTAGGAGTATAATTGATTCTGCAGCATATATCAATATAATTATAAACGTTTTATACACCATTTTGTGCTGTGTATGTGCATGTTAAGTCGCCTCAATTGTGTCCGACTCTTTGAGACCCTATGGATTGTATCTCGCCAGCCTTCTCTGTCCGTGGGATTTTCCAGGCAAGAATACTGGAGTGGGTTGCCCTGCCCTCCTGCAGAGGATCTTCCCAACCCAGTGATCGAACCTGCATCTCTTACATCTCCTGCGTTTGCAAGCAGGTTCTTTACTACTAGCATTACCTGGGAAGCCCCTTTCTTGGGAAGCCCCACATCAGTTTACCAGTAGTAAATAATGCATTTGTTAATAGTGAATAATAATACTACAGGAATGATTGGTTTATGTTTCCCTTTTCACTTTACAAAACTTTCTATTTAAAATTTAAATTACACTTTTAATAATTACAATTTATAAAGTTACTGTCAAATAAAGAGACTATCAAGTAACACATATTCAAAGTATAGGGGGCACTGACTTAGAGAAACAAAACAATGGTTATGGTGGGGAGTGTTAGGGGNCTCAGGCTGGCGGGGGACACGTGCCAGGAGCGAGGGACAGTCACATGATCCCACTAGTGGGGGTGGCTGGGAAATGCAGGGAAGCATTTGGATCTTCGGTGAGCTCTAGCAGACCCTGCAAGACCCTTATTTTAAAGAAGAGGCAAGTAAGTTGCAGAGAGAATGCGTGCGTGACTTGTGCTCCCCAGGTCTGTAAGGCTCCTATGTAAAATCTCCCGCCAAGTAAAATCTACTGTAGTTACTTTAGAGCAACTCAAAACGATCTGCATATGCTATAGTCGATGCCAACCATCTCCCCCTCCTCGCCAAAAGGAATCCCACTATTGCTCATACAATACAGCAGAGCAGACACCTGCTAAGTTGGCATACTTTGCCTCAATGCCACATTTTCCTACCAAGCCTTGATGAAGGTCTGATCATGTATTAAAAAATATCTATCCTGCAGTGATGGTTATATCCCCTCCATCTGTCCCATGCTGGGTAAAATCTGCTACAGCTGTAAGCGACACCTGCTAGAGAACCAGACGGGGTACCTCAGGGGTTGGGGGGTGCAGTTTAGCAGGTGGATGCTAAGAGCTGGCAACCACTCTACCAAAATTTTCTACCATCCTTTTGTAGCCTTAAAGGAAAGAAAAACAAAGAAAATGCAAGGCAGGGTGAGAGATAAAGGCTGGTACACCAGGATTTTAATTTTCAATGCAAATACTTAATATTGGCGTGGTGAAGAGAGAGTGACCCGCCCACCACCCTAACCTGAATTGCATTAGTATATTTCTGTGTGAGTGAAACTGACATTCAGGCTGTAAATGATCTGCTGTGAAGGAAGTAGTAGAAGCTCTATGCCAGGGGCTCCTTTTTCTCCCCCCACCTTTTTTTTCAGTGAAAGGAAAAATCAAAGACAACATTCTAGATCTTTCCGCCTTCCCCATTTCATTGTTTCTTCCTCTGCTGAGTCAAATCCCTTGAAAATCAGCAAAGCAGTTAATAGCATGATATTCCTGCCCTGGAATCAGGCTAGACCTGGGGCTGAGTTCTGACTGGGCTGCTTACCTGCTATGTCACTTTGGACAAGGTGTTTCATCTTTCTAAGGCTGAATTTCCTCATCCATAAAACAGGATAAAGTATTATTTAATGCCTAGTATTTGTATGAGAAGTAAATGATTCCATGCCAGCAAGGCACTTAAAATTTGACACAGAGCTTAGGTACACCCCAAGCTCTTCCAAAGTGGGATCTGCCATTGTTAGCAACAGAAGTAGTAACATTAGTAGCAGGAGGTAACAGTTTTTCTGATTTCTGGGACCATGTGAGTTTTTCATTTACTAGATGAGATGGTATAAGAATCGGGTGAGATGTGGGCTGAAGGTTGGCCAAGGACATGTCAATCTGGCTGAATAAATACTTCTTCCAATATCTAACACAAGGTGGAGAGACTATAAAGCCAATATGCCTTTAAATTTTTTTAATATTTATTTTTACTTATTTGACTGTGCTGGGTCTTAGTTGCAACAATCAGGATCTAGTTCCCTGACCAGGGATCGAACCTGGCCCCGCTTCTCTGGAAGCAAGAGTCTTAGCCACTGGACCACCAAGGAAGTCCCAGCAATTGGGTTTTGCAGTTAGACAGAGATAGGTTGGACCTGGCTGCTGTCATTTTTGACCTTGTGACATTGGGCCTATACTTCAGCTTCTCTGAACTCCAGCCGTAAAACAGATATGTTCATGTCTCATGGTTGTACGTATAGGGGCCGGTGGTGGTGGTGGCATCACTTTAATGACAAAGAGGAGACAGAAGAGAAAATGAGCTTCTATCTTGGCATGAGAAGGGATTCACTTTAAAAATAACCAGCTAAATTTTCTTCATTTTGTAAGTGCTTCACCCTCATTTCATTTAAATTAAAAAAAAGAGAGAAAATTCAAATATGCAAAAGAGAAAAGGCAACCCGGGATTCCTCAACCCAAAGACAGCCACCGCCAACATCTTGGTGTTGAGCCAAGAAAACTGTCTTGATGGTAAAGTTGATGAGACATGTGGAAACAGGCCCCCCAGAGAGGAGGACTTTGGACATGGAAGCAGCCACCATCTGGGGTCAGTCGTGTGGCCATTGCCCTGATGGAAGCAGGGAGCTCCAGCGACGACAGGCCCAGCCCCACGCTGTGCTTGAGTGTAAGGGCCATGCCATCAGCTGTCACCTGCAGGAAAGTTCTCTCTCCTCTCGCCCAACATGGGGGCCAAGAAGGCCACATAATGAAAGTGAGTTTTGAAGACCCTTTATCAAAACGGAAGCAGGAACAAACTAAAATCTAGTGTCCAGGATGCCTCTGTGCCCTCATTCCCTTTCTCTCTCCCTGTTTTCAAATCTTAACCCCAGTGGCAGTTCTGAGCTCCACACAGCTCTGGGCTCACAGACAAAGAGGCAGTGACATCATCAGCCTGCTGGACAATAAGACGGAGGGGACTCCAGGCAGCCACGGGGCCCTGAAGAGGGTGGGGTGCTCCCACCTCCGCCTGTGTCATCGAGTCTCCCAGGTGCCCTCTCCACCCCCTGCACAGCGCTCAGTCCCACTGGCATAAGTCCAGCACCTGTCACTCCTCATGAGTATAAGCTCCAGTAGTGCAGGGACCATTTCTTTCCCCAATGCCCAGCCAGTGCGCCTAGGGAGGTGCTCAGTGAATACTGAACAGACAGCTGCTGTTGAAAGAACACGTGTCCTAGAGGTGTCTATACTGGGCACCAGCTGTCTTGTTCTGTCCAGTATCCCTTCTTCCCCCTGTCTGGTTCCTGTAGCATCTTTCTTAGTCACCCCTACCCCAATCCATGGGTTTTAGTGGGGCTGCTAATCCCAAGCCCTGGAGGAGGTGGAGGTACAGGAAACAGCTTGGCCAATCAGATTCTCTTTCTCCCAGGGACAGAGGTGATTAGAGGCAGGCTGTGAGAGAGCCTGGAAGGAGGGCTGCCCTCATCCTGTGGCTGGGTCTCCCCACTCCGGTTGCCCGGTTGTTTCCTAGAGTCTCTGAGAAACCTGAGTGTCTTTCCAATAGAGACTTCCTTTTAGCTGAAGTTAGTCCAAGTACATTTATCTTGCTTGGCAGAAAAAAAGAAAAAAAAAAACCAATATAGTCTTTTTTTTCTTTAAAAATTTTAATTGAGATGAAATTCACAAATGTAAAATAAATCACGTTAACCATCTTTCCAGCTCACTATCTTTCTACCTCCTTCAGTGCTGTCAGAGTCAAATTATATCAATCCTGACAGTCTCTCTGTCTCTCATCTTCTATAATGTCATTTTTGTTCTCCACCTGAGGTTCCATGTGTACATACTCAGTCATTTCAGGCTCTTTGTGACCCCACGGCCTGTAGCCCACCAGGTTCCTCTGTCCATGGGATTTCCCAGGCAAGAATACTGGAGTAGGTTTCCAATCCCCCTCCATGGGATCTTTCCAACCCAGGGATCAAACCCACATGTCCTGTTTCCAATCCAGGGATCAAACCCACGTGTCCTGTGTGTTCTGCATTGGCAGGCAGATTCTTTACCACTGAACCACCTGGTAAGGCCAAGATTCCATGAGTCGTCATTACAGTCATTCGTTTCCTCTTATTTACGTTCATTGTGCTTTCCTGGTAAAAACGCATCTTTGGTTACATCTAAGGCGACCTCTGTTAGGCATCTTTGCCCACACACTGAACATGACTTGAGAAAGACCATGCAACCAGGCTTTTCTTTAAATTCATGATCACAACCCTCAAAGTGTGTTTGGTGGTGCCTGGCAATCACCATACCCCATCCTATGTACGGACTCTCCTACTCTATAGTTGACTATTTCATACCTTGTCCTTTCCCTCAAATCTTCAGGATATCTTTCTGAGTCTCATTCTTAGCTGATGTCCTTGCTTCCTATTTTGCTGAGAAAATAGAAACAATTATGAAGACACAACTAACCATATCTATCCACCTACCAGCATCTGTTCCCGCTCTCTTCCTTCCTGTTCTCTGGATGGAAAGTCCTTGCTGCTATCTAAGACCAACTCACTGCTCATGCACTGAAACCCACCCCCTCTTATCTATTCATAGAAAAGCCTCCAGGAATTTTTCTCCCTTCGGCAGTAGCAGCCTTGATTATGCTGTCATAACTCCTGCCTTAATTAAGCCTTTGATTGACTCCACACCACTTAAAACTCTCTTCTTCCATTTCTCTGCTTCTAGTAGTAGAACAATTCCTTAGTAGGTTTGTCTTCTGTACTTATTGGTCTCTAACTCACCTCATCCAAGTCTTTCTTCAACTAAATCAAGATTTCACTGCAACCATCCATCACAGCATCCCCCTGTCAAAACTGCAAGGACCTTCAATGTTGCTAAATCCAGTATAGGTCTCATTTGACTTCACCTATAGCAGCATTGGAGAAGGAAATGGCAACCCACTTCAGTGTTCTTGCCTGGAGAATCCCAGAAAAGGGAGAGCCTGGTGGGCTGTTGTCTCTGGGGTCGCACAGAGTCAGACACGACTGAAGCGACTTAGCAGCAGCAGCAGCATAGCAACATTGGGAGAAGACAACGGCACCCCACTCCAGTATTCTTGCCTGGAAAATCCCATGGACAGAGGAACCTGGTAGGCTTCAGTCCATGGGGTCGCTAAGAGTTGGACACAGCTGAGTGACTTCACTTTCACTTTTTGCTTTCATGCATTGGAGAAGGAAATGGCAACCCACCCCCAGTGTTCTTGCTTGGAGAATCCCAGGGATAGGGGAGCCTGGTGGGCTGCCGTCTATGGGGTTGCACAGAGTCGGACACGACTGAAGCGACTTAGCAGCAGCAGCATAGCAGCACTGTGTNTGATGCTTTTGAACTGTGGTGTTGGAGAAGACTCTTGAGAGTCCCTTGGACTGCAAGGAGATCCAACCAGTCCATTCTAAAAAAGATCAGTCCTGGGTGTTCATTGGAAGGACTGATGCTGAAGCTGAAACTCCAATAATTTGGCCACCTCATGAGAAGGGTTGACTCATTGGAAAAGACTCTGATGCTGGAAGGGATTGGGGGCAGGAGGAGAAGGGGACGAGAGAAGATGAGGTGGCTGGATGGCATCACCGACTCGACGGACGTGAGTCTGAGTGAACTCCAGGAGTTGGTGATGGACAGGGAGGCCTGGCTTGCTGTGATCCATGGGGTCGCCAAGAGTCAGACACGACTGAGCGACTGAACTGAACTGATAGCAGCATTTCCCATAGTCGCTTCCTCCTTCTCAAAGCATGTTTCTTACTTGGCTTTACCTCCTACCTCACTGGTTTTGTCTCTCCCATTGAGGCAGTGTGAGCACGGATTGGAAGAGAATTTCCAGACACAGAGCATTTCAGAAGGCAGTAAATTTATTAAGAGCAAAGAGCAGAGATAATGTGGGCACTGTGAGCACAGCAGGGTGACACCTCCTGCCAGGCCAGAGAGAGTTGATGCTTTTCATGGGTTAGTAGCCAATTTTTATAACCTCAAGACAGAAAATTTCTGCCAGAAGGTTGATGTTAGGTAATCAGTTAGGGTGCCATAGGGTGACTACTGAGGTGGGCATTCTTGCCTAATTTGCAATTAAGAAGCTGGCTGGTGATGGTCAGGGGTCTTTTGGCAATGGTTACAAAGGGGTTCAGTCAGCTTCGGGGTGACATTGATTCTGGGCTCCGCATCTGTGGCCTTAGTACCAGGCCTCACACCTGTGGCCTTGGGGAAGGACTCCACATCTCCTTTGCTAACTCTTCCACATACACCAACTTTCAAATTTTAGAGTATCTTCGGCTTTGTCCTTGGACCTCTTCTCTGTCTAAACTCCTTTCCAGAGTGTCTCATCCATGCATGCGAGTGTAAACACCTCTCCAAACCGTGACCTCTCCAACTTAGTCTCCAGCTTGGACCTCTGCTTCACATTCACATACTCGGTTGACTTCTCACAATTTCTGCCCAGATGTCTAAAATAGACCTCAATTTTAACATGTGCAAAACAGAGCTTCCGAATCCTACCTGCTCCAGATCTTCCCTATCCCCTGCTTCACCATATCAGTTCATGGCAATTCCATTTTTTTGGCTTTCCTAATAAAAAATTGAACAGTCCTCCTTGACTCCTATATTACTTTGCTGTGGTTGATGTAATGACGTGTCACAAATTGGGAGGCTTAAAGGACAGAAAAGTATCTTCTCTATTGTTCTGGAGGCTAGAAGTCCAAAATCAAAGTGTCAGTATGCTTGGTTTCTTCTAAGGGCAGGGAGGGAAGGATCTGATCCTAGCTTGTAGACAGCCGTCTCATCCTTGGGTCTTCACGTGGTCTCTCTATGTGTCTATGTCCACATTTGGAATAAAAGCCTTGCAAGTTCCTACATGATTCTCAGCCTCCTTCCTGCCCCTTAGCCCTTGATCTTTGCTTGTCTGTTCCACCACGCCAGTCACCTTTCTCCATCCCTTTAGCAGGGCAGGGCTCTTGCCATCTGAGAGCTTGACCTCTTCTCTCTCCCTGGGAAAAGTCTTCCCTTAGTTCTTCATGTAACTGACTCCTTCTCATACTCGGGTCTCTTCCCAAATGTGACCTATGTGACTGCCCAAGTAGCCCTGCTCCAAACTCATTCCATCTTCCATGTTTCCTTCATAATCTATATTATCAAATCAAAATGTCTTATGTAGTCTTTGTTCACTAGCTTACTGTCTGTCTTCCCCTATGTGTATATAAGTTTCCGAATGGCCAAAACCTTTTAAATCTCAGTCATCACTGTATCCCCAGCCCAAGGGACTCAGTACATGCTTATTAAAAGATAAATAAATAAATGAGTGAATGGGACCCTTTAATGCCCACCCAGATGAAAAATTTTTACACCAACTACATCATATTCTTGAACCAATTATTTGAGCACACACAGGCATGCACATGCACACACACACACATACAAACTCACATTCAGGTAGGCAAGAGGAGAGAGAGCAAATAAAAGATTATATTAAGATCAGAATTTGGAACAGACAGCGTCAGTCCTCTGTTCATGTAACCAAAGCCTTTGAATGTATACTTTTCTCTAAGTTGAAATGGGAGGTTATGAATTCTAGAAGATTTTGTGGGCAAGGCCTCTTTCTGCCTTAGGACAAATGGTGCTTGTGTGATAAGGAAGGTAAGATCATTTCTAGCAGCTGCCACCCAACTTGAAAAGGGTTGATTGATACGACAAAGTCTTTTCAAAGAACATACATCAAAGAAGATGACTGACAGTGAAGTAAACATTTTAGAACTGGAGTAATTAGGAATATATTAGCAATTAAAATAAACTTATTATCATTAGCAAAATTGGCAGTTTCTTGCAGTTTCCCCAGGGGCCTCATTTCAAGTTTATCCTTGTAGATTATATTAAGGCAGGATTAATGTTTTTTGGGATGCAGTTTTAATTTTTGTGGATTTTGTTTTTTTCATATCCCTGTCCATAGCTAATAGAGCTCAGTGTTCTCAAATAAAGGTCTTATTGATCTTGGGGCTTCTATGAGCTGAACCCAGGTGTGCCAACATCAAACTGAACAAAGCTGCTGTTTACTCAGTTCTCGGAGAAAATTAAATAAGTGGATACAGTTTTTTATCTTCCTCTTTTATACAATCTTTTAGGCCTTCACCACTTGCTAGTGCATGTCTTCCAGAAGGTACTAGAACATGACAGAATTTCTGAGCTTAAAGCAAATAAATAAACTAATCAAGCAAAAACCTTGGTCACCAGCCTTCTGAGATCAATGTATCTTCCTTCTATGGACATGTGTATTAATGGTTTGGACTCTTTGAAAGGTAACAGAGGCAGGATTGAACCCTCTATCTTCTTTACCTTTTGGTTTCTGCTCATTATCCCAATTAGTGGAAGGGTATCTATTAGCATCATAATCATCAAAGTTGTATCAGTTAGGGTTCTTTGTTGAGCGTAATGAAAACTGACCCTGGCAATAGAACAAAAGGGTAGTGTGGGTAACTCTGGCTTCTTTATCAGGAAGCTGGCACCTGGAACTGCCCTCCAACAAGATCCAGAGGAATAAATATGGAGACAAAACAAATGTCCACTTCAAACACAAGCTTATGAGTGACAGTCATGGGCAAGATTCCACTCTGTGTTAGAGATGCTTTACTCAGAAGAATCTGGAATACTTAGTCTCCTCCCACTGAGGCTGGAGAGGGTCCAGAAACAACTAATGTCCATGGGGCATGGTAGGATGCCCTCATGCAAAATGAGGAAAATATTTTATTCCATCTTTCAGACTCTGAGCTCACTTGTGACCTGCCACTAGTAAGACTGTGCTCTTCGTGGCAATGACTAGCTGAGTCTGAACCCTTTCCCATGGGTGCTGTAGGATGTAATAGAAGGATTACCCAAACAGCTGTATACTCATCTGCTCTGACAGTGAAGGGTTTCAGTTTAATTAATGGGCTTTACAGCACACATCAATGTTTTATACTGCTTTCCTTTTCAGATGAGAATTAATTATTGGTCTAGTTAAGCAGGAAGAGAACTCACAGGTGTGGAATTTTAGACTCTGGAGACCACCTAATGGGGCTGAGGAAGGTGGGCTGATCTGGGCACATGGTCTTGGAGTCGGGGGAGCCTTGAGCTCTAGGTGTTTCAAACCCTACTTCTGGGAGTTTCCCACGGGCTGGGCCTCTAAGAGCAAACAGAATCAAATGCTGGTTTTTTTGCCCATGCTTCCCCGATGGCTCAGTGGTAAGGAATTCGCCTGCAATGCAGGAGATGAAGAGACACAGGTTCAGTCCCTGGGTCTGGAAGATCTCCTGGAAAAGGAAATGGCAACCCACTTCAGTATTGTTGCTTGGGAAATCCCATGGACAGAGGAGCCTGGCCAGCTACAGTCCATAGCATTGCAAAGAGTCAGACATGACTGAGCGCATGAGCAACGCAGACAACCTATTGAACAGTCTCGGTTTGTATGAGATTAGTGCTCAAGGACACTGATGCCTGCTTTAGTGAGAAAGAAGCCTCAGAGGACGGAAGCTGCTCAAAGGCTGTTGAGAAACCACTGAGTCCAGATTCCTGCCTAAACGAGGCATCTCCTTCTACAGAATTCTGCACAGATCAATCAAACATATTCCAATCAAGTAATTGTAAATAACGAACTTCATTTATTTGGACATCATTAAACCATTCCAAAAACATGCAGTGGAAGGGGCCTGTCCACCCTTTGAATCTAGGTGTGTTTCCCCCTACTTTGACCAACAGAGTACAAGGGAAGAGACTTGTGCATATCCCACAGCAGTCATGACCACCGTTTCAGTTTTCTCTTGCTGTATGAAAATTACTCTCAAAGTTATCTCATGATTTTGTGGGTGAGGAATTGATGTAGGGCTCAGCTGAGTGATTCTCCTGTACCATGTGGTATTGATAGAGATCAGGCACTCAGTTACAGTTAGAGATAGATGGGCTGATTTACAAGGTCCAAGACAGCATCACTCAATATCTGCCATGTGAACAGGGAGAGCTGGAAGGCTGGGGCTTGGCTAGCGGGGGTACCTATTCTTGGCTTCTCAAGCATGGCAGCCTTGGGGTAGTCAGACTTCTTATGGGACAGCTCAGGACTCCATAAGTTAGTGTTTGGCAAAGTGGAAGCTTCATGGATTTTTATAAACTAATTCTGCAAATCACACAGCACCTCTTTCTCTGTACCCGATTGGTTCGAGTGGTCAGAAGCATGTCCAGATTCAAGGTGAGGGACAGCGACAATGCCTTTCAATGGGAGGAATGTAGACTAATTTCTACCCATCCACGTGTGCTTTATCACGGAGTCATGTCCAACTCTTTGTGACCCCATGGACTGTAGCTCTCCAGGCTCCTCTGTCCAGGGGAATTTTTAGATAAGAATACTGGAGTGGGTTGCCATTTCCTCCTCCAGGGGATCTTCCTGACTCAGAGAAAGAACCTGCATTTCCTTTATCTCCTGCATTGCAGGCAGATTCTTTACCCGCTGAGCCATTGGGAAAGCCCAGTTTCTATCCAAGCATGTTTAAATCTTTCCATCCACCACTGGGAAATTCTGGATTAAAGAAGGAAGAAAGGAAGAACATGAAACTATAAGCGCTGGTAAGCATGGAAGATTGGTTTACTTGTTATAAAGTTGCAATGAGGAAATTCTTCAGAAGGAAATTTAATGCAATGGAGCTGTAACCAAAGTATTTGTTACACATCATAAAAATACTGAATTATATAATAAGAACTCAATAACTTTCTAGGTCAATGTCCTTGGAATTTAGCCAGCACAAAAGAAGTAGGAGGCCTGTTTTGCTGTTACCGGAATTTTTTTAAACCCTCTTTAAAATTTATTTCTACTTAAATATAGAATATGTTGCAGCAGTTTTCTCAGGAAGTCCCGCTCATCTTGTTACATTTCCAAGAGCCAAAGAAACAAGTCTATTTTGAATAATGGTTTGCATAAGCAGACACACACCAAGGCTTTTTAAACTACCACGTTCAGTTGGAATGAAATGAACTTGACTTCACTTGGAGCTGTCACACTGTGATTTATTTCCCAATTTCCCTTCCCATCAGTGGACTGGAACAATCAGAGCACACTGTACACCTGTCCTGCGTGACCCATGGATTCTCTGATTCTAAGAAACACAGTGTCTTGTGATGGTGGGTGGAGAAAGGACACAGCATAACCACCCCAGCCTGGCCCATAACAAATTATGAAGAAATATTCCTGGTTTCCCTGTTTTATCACCAATATCTCTTCTCTATTCCACCAGAATGTCAAACAGTCTAAGACCTTCCTCTTATAAGAAGGATTTCTTACCCTAGATTTTGGTAAAAACGTCTCGAAATGAAGAAGTTATTTCAGAGAACGGGGCACCTTTTCTGGGTAGCCTGCTTGATCCCCTAAATACTGAGTCGGCTGTTTGTTTTTTAAGTGTCTTTCATTCACTTAAATTATTTCATTAGAGCTTCACAATGATCCTTGGAGGTTATTGTCAGTACTCATCTAACAGGTGGAAATTAAGGTTAAGGAAGTTTAAGGTCACACCTTTGGGAAACGGGAGTGTGGGCCCATTCCAGTGTGGAAGGCCTTAAATCAAATACAAAGAGAAAAAAATCAAAGGACAGGCTAAGGGGACTCAGGAGGCAGCTCCCCTCAGGAAACAGAGCGTCCTGTGGTTCTGTATTTAGTTTGGCCAGCTGATCTGGGGTCAGGGAAGCAGCCTGCCGAGATGGAGGGTGGGGCCGTGGAGGAGGACTAGGTCTGGGCTATGCGGCACACTGGCGGGGTAGACCCTCCTCCCAGCCCCTCCAGAGTTGGGAAACACGGCCCCGCCTGGCCCCGCGCGGCCTCCGTAGAGTCCCCGTTGCCATGGCTCCCAGGACGCGCGGAGGAGAGACGGCGAGGTGGCCGGGGAGTCTCAGCGGGTCCTAGTGGAGCTTCCCGGGCCCGAGACCCTCGAAGGGCGACATGGGACGGAGTAAGCGCCCCCTCCCATCTTCCGCCCTCGAACGTCCCCATTCTAGGCATCGTTCCGGGACTCTCGGGACCCTCGACGCCCCTTTAGCCCGCGGACCCCAGCCCCTCCGGCCCTTGGCCCTCTGCAGACCCGGCTGGGGCAGGCCCTGCGCCGACTGGCTGGGCTGCTTGGCCCCTGCGAGACCCAGGTTCCCGATCTGTAAAGTGGGGCAGGCGTGGGGCTGGGGGAGAAAGGCATAGCACTTGATGGAAGGGCTCGTGGAAAGTCTAAGCGTCTTGGCGTCAGACACGCCCGGTTCGAGCCCGCGCGTCCCCTTGCCTGCAGAGTGGGCTAGTCGCTGTCTCTGAGCCACACTGGGAGCAAAGTGTAGCCTCGTGGTTGAGGGACCCGACCCCAGAGCCTTACCTCGTCCACCTTCCTGCCACCAGCTGTGAGACTTCCTCACCTCCAAAATGAAGGCAGTAATAGTATCTGTTTACAGTCAGTGTCGTAAATATGATTATGAATATACCAAGAGACTGTGAAGTGGCAGAATTAGCAGTTACTTATATATTTTAGATTGTACCAATTATTTCAGGTTGAACTTTTCCAATACTGACACTATCTTTGACCTTTCCAAATTGCACTTTTATACAGTTACCCTGAATTTCTCACTTACTGTAGGAGTGTCATAGTGAACACTTCTAAATCAAGAGACTGTGGTAAATGGTGGGGTATTTTCCCTGCAAGAGCTGACAGTCTGGTGGTGGAAAGGGGATGCTGATTTTAAATGTTTACACTGTCCCAAATCTTGAGAGTGTTATTTCCTCTCCCTTCCCTTACCCCCATCCCATGGTTTTCTTTTTTGCTTATCAATATTTTTTACTTTTCCGTGGATTATCCTTTGGCCTCTACCTTTGAATCCTGTCCACTTTCATTTGTTAAATCATTAACGTATCAGACTCATACTGGAGTTCCTACCCTGTGGCTCAGACGGTAAAAAAAATCTGCCTGCAATGTGGGAGACCTGGGTTTGATCCCTGGATCAGGAAGATCCCCTGGAGTAAGGAAATGGCAACCCACTCCAGTATTCTTGCCAGGAGAATTCCATGGACACAGGAGCCTGGTGGGCTACAGTTCGTGGGGTCACAAAGAGTCGGACATGACTGAGCAACTAACAGTGACACACCTCGTGTCGGATGTTGAGGGTGCAGTGGTGAACAAAAGAGGTGGGCCAGCCCTCTTTGAGCTTCTCCCTTTGAGGAAGAAAGCCAACACTTATTTTAAAATATCAGTCACGATGGAATAAAAAACTAAGATACAAGATCCTTGGCTTTTACTGCTCTTTCCATGGTTCTGAAGTCTCGACATCAGAAGAAAAACTTGAGCTTCCGAGAAAAGATGGTAATAAGGGCTTACGGTTGTCATGTTCTTGCTGCCTTCTAGGCAGTATTCTGAGTGGTATCCCTGTGTTAACTCCTTGAGTTCTCACAAAACTCTTGTGAGACAGACACAACTTCCATTTTGCAGTTGAGGAATCTGAAGAACAGAGAGGTTAAGCAACCTGCCGATTGTCACACAGTCAGCAATGTATCTGGGATGTGAACCTGAACAAAGCTGGCTTTCTTTAATCTGTGGCTACACTGTCTCCCGAGAGTAAGGGAAGGTCTGGTGAGGAAAAGAGAGGCCGTGGTGTGAGCTCTCATGTTGAAAGTCAAAGAAACTACTTTTAGTGTTGATGTCTGCCCAGAGAGAGCAAAGTCAAGCCTGGGAGAGGGAAAATGAAAGAATTAGTGCCTCTCTGCACTTTTAATCCAGTACGGATTATGAATTAGAGAAAAAAGAACTCATTTCTTAAAATTAATATTGAATTCATTTTGTATTGATATTACTGTGACTATCAAATTAGGGTGGCTAGTTTCTAAGATGTGATCTGTGTGTGCATTTGCCAGGGGAAGTTCAGTTCAGTTCAGTTCAGTTACTCAGTCGTGTCCGACTCTTTGCGACCCCATGAATCACAGCACGCCAGGCCTCCCTGTCCATCACCAACTCCCGGAGTTCACGCAGACTCACGTCCATTGAGTCAGTGATGCCATCCAGCCATCTCATCCTCGGTCGTCCCCTTCTCCTCCTGCCCCCAATCCCTCCCAGCATCAACCCTCAAAGCCATAGGAGGTTATTGCTAGAAGAAAGCTCAGTGGTCTCTAGTTCATACCATCTTTAAAACTATATAGATGGACTTTGTTATGCAGAAGGTTTAAGCATCTGGTCTCAGATTTTATACTCGTTATGTGATAAGTTAGCATTCAATTTGAGGTCCAGCTCAGTGGCCTTTCACAGTGTCTGCATTTTCTTAAAGACACGTAGAGGAAAAATCAGTTTTACATTAATTCCTCTCAGTTCAGTTCAGTTCAGTCGCTCAGTCATGTCCGACTCCTTGCGACCTCATGAATCGCAGCATGCCAGGCCTCCCTGTCCGTCACCAACTCCTGGAATTCACTCAGATTCACGTCAGTCAAGTCAGTGATGGCATCCAGCCATCTCATCCTCGATCGTCCCCGTCTCCTCCTGCCCCCAATCCCTCCCAGCATCAGAGTCTTTTCCAATGAGTCAACTCTTCACATGAGGTGGCCAAAGTACTGGAGTTTCAGCTTTAGCATCATTCCTTCCAAAGAAATCCCAGGGCTGATCTCCTTCAGAATGGACTGGTTGGATCTCCTTGCAGTCCAAGGGACTCTCAAGAGTCTTCTCCAACACCACAGTTCAAAAGCATCAATTCTTCAGTGCTCAGCCTTCTTCACAGTCCAACTCTCACATTCATACATGACTACTGGAAAAACCGTAGCCTTGACTAGACAAACCTTAGTTGGCAAAGTAATGTCTCTGCTTTTGAATATACTATCTAGGTTGGTCATAAC
>SJYV01026939.1:708777-723168 GCA_006410875.1 Neotragus pygmaeus | reverse complement strand
GAGAAGGAAATGGCAACCCACTCCAGTGTTCTTGCCTGGAGAATCTCAGGGACGGCAGAGCCTGGTGGGCTGCCATCTATGGGGTCGCACAGAGTCGGACACGACTGAAGCGACTTAGCAGCAGCAGCAGCAGCAGCAGTTTTGATGTTAGCAATACTAGACTTTTGAGTTAATGAATTTTCTCTTTGTTATAAATCACTGTACTCCTCTCTCTTTGTTATAAATCGTTGTATCCTTGCTATGTTAAGAATGTAACTTTATTTAGTGCTTTCTGAGAGTGGCACCAGACTTTGGAAAGAACAACATTTTTAGGGCAAATAAGTTTTCTGGTTGAGGGACCCTTATCAGAAAAGGGCCATAAAATGCTAATAGGCCTCCTGATCAGAAGATGATGTAAATCACCTAAGACCCGTGTATACAGATAGGTATGCTGAGAGAAAACCTGGTCTCGATAGGGTCGGGGCTGCTGACTCTGCTTGACTTTTTTTCCATTATTCTCTATGTACAGCTTAAGGTATATAAGCCCCCTGGAAAAATAAAATTTTGGGCCTCACATCATCATTGCTTGGCTCCCTCATGTCAATTTTCTCTTTCTTTCTCTCTCTTACTCTCCTTTTCAGGCTGATCCCTTGGAGCACAGGGGCTCACTGTGTTCACTTCTCTGCCTGGGCTTCTAAGACCCTCACGAGAGGGTGCCCAAGGTGGGGCACCCTCCGCTATTCAAGTGGGAGCCTGTGGCCTACGTGAAGTCCCTTGTCTTGGGACTTTATTGGCTTTCTGCATCAACCAAGGAATATCAGCCTCTTTCTCACCTCTGTTTTCTAAACTGCAACATTCTTTCTATATCTCTAAATAAATCCTTATCTCCTTCTATATCTCTAAATAAATAAATCTCTTATCACTTACGCCATCCACGCTTCGGATACCCTGGATTCAACTGGGGCTGGTCTCTGGTATTTTTCCTATTTGGAACCAGTCTGTTGTTCCATGTCTAGTTCTAACTGTTGCTTCCTGACCTGCATATAGGTTTCTCAAGAGGCAGGTGAGGTGATCTGGTATTCCCATCTCTTTCAGAATTTTCCACAGTTTATTGTGATCCACACAGTCAAAGGCTTTGGCATAGTCAATAAAGCAGAAATAGATGTTTTTCTGGAACTCTCTTGCTTTTTCGATGATCCAGTGGATGTTGGCAATTTGATCTCTGGTTCCTCTGCCTTTTCTAAAACCAGCTTAAACATCTGGAAGTTCACGTTTCACGTATTGCTGAAGCCTGGTTTGGAGAATTTTGAGCATTACTTTACTAGCATGTGAGATGAGCGCAATTGTGCAGTAGTTTGAGCATTCTTGGCATTGCCTTTCTCTGGGATTGGAATGAAAACTTCACCTTTTAGGAAACTCCAATTAGAATCATCCTTCTAATGCATTGCCTGTTATATTGTAGACCTCATCAGCTGCTTATAACAAATTCTTTAAATCGTGTTTCCTACTTTTAAGTCCTAATTCATTTGGTGGAGAGTATTGTTTACCGTTAATTTCAAGCTCTTGTTTTTTTTCACCACACCTAGCAGCATGTAGGTGGAGAAGGCAATGGCACCCCACTCTGGTACTCTTGCCTGGAAAATCCCATGGATGGAGGAGCCTGGTGGGCTACAGTCTATAGGGTCTCAAAGAGTCAGACATGAATGAGTGACTTCACTTTCACTTTTCCCTTTCATGCATTGGAGAGGAAGTGGCAACCCACTCCAGTGTTCTTGCCTGGAGAATCCCAGGGTTGGGGAAGCCTGGTAGGCTGCCCTCTATGGGGTTGTACAGAGTTGGACATGACTGAAGTGACTTAGCAGCAGCAGCAACAGCATGTATGCTCTTAGTTTCCCAGGGATTGAACCCAAGCTGCCTGCATTGGAAGCTCAGAGCCTTGAGCACTGGACTACTGGGGAAGACCCAGTTTCAAGCTGAGATAGGCTGTTGATATCATATGGCTAGTTCATCACACACCTATGAATAACTGAGAAATGCTTTTTATAAACATTTTAGCTACACCAGAAAAAGCTTTTTGATGAAAGATGGGCTTCCAAGAGAAGCATCCTTTAAAGAAATTGCACAGATTTACATCAATCAGTTCAGTTCAGTTGCTCAGTTGTGTCCAACTCTTTGCGACCCCATGGACTATGCAGCATGCAAGGCCTCCCTTGTCTGTCACCAACTCCCAGAGTTTATTTAAACTCATGTCCACTGAGTCAGTGATGCCATCCAACCATCTCATCCTCTGTCGTCCCCTTATTCTCTCACCTTCAATATTTCCCAGCATCAGGATATTTTCAAATGAGTCAGTTCTTTGCATCCGGTGTTCAAAGTATTGGAGTTTCAGCTTCAACATCAGTCCTTCCAATGAATATTCAGGACTGATTTTCTGCAGGATGGACTGGTCGGATCTTCTTGCAATCCAAGGGACTTTCAAGAGTCTTCTCCAATACCATAGTTCAAAAGCATCAATTCTTTGGCTTTACATATTAAGCACATAAACAAAGTTTCAGAAATAAGAAAAAACAATTATGGATAAACAGAGAATTTTAATTTGTTTATTTTTTGTGGAGTGAGTGAAATGCCCTTAGTCATGTCCGACTCTTTGTGACCCCATGGACTATACAGTCCGTGGAATTCTCCAGTCCAGAATTCTGGAATGGTAGCCTTTCCCTTCTCCAGGAGATCTTACCAACTCAGGGATCAAACCCAGGTCTCCCACATTACAGGTAGATTCTTTACCAGCTAAGTCACAAGGGAAGCCCAAGAATACTGGAGTGGATAGCCTATCCTTTCTCCAGCAGATCTTCCTGACCCAGGAATGCAACCGCATCTCCTCCTTGGCAGGCGGATTCTTTACCACTAGCATCACCTGGGAAGCCCCCATTTACATACTAATAACTCTCAAACTTGTAAGTACCAACTTGCATTTCAGACTTACGTATCCACCTTGTATCCAACTTATATCCAACTCACACTGACTACTNCTGGGATCTCATGCATTGCAGGCGGGTTCTTTACCAATTGAGATATTACGGAAGCCCTTATTTTTTATGGAAGACCTAATTTAATTTTCAGACTGAACTGTGTACTAAAGACTGTGCTGATTTGCTTAACTTTGTTTTTTAACTTAATTTATTTCACAATATATTGCTTTACGGCTGGAACAGCTATTTCCTTTCTAATTATTCATTGATGTAACTGAAAGAGGAATGGTTTGGCACATGTTCTCTGCCTTAAGAAAATTAAAATAGTTTGACTATTATATTCATTTAAGTTTATATGAGTGGTCACAGTGAAATTGCTCAGACAGCGCACTTGAACACTGAAGATTTAAACTTGCACATAATTCGTCTTTATCCAGCCCTCCTTGGAGAGTGTTCCATAGCCCTGCTGAATGCTTTACTTGCATAGGACACTTAATCCTCCCTGTAACAGTCTGAAATAAGTACCACAGAAGCTCTCTTGAGACAGGCCATTGGAAAAACTTGGGTAAAGTGCTTAGTCATAAATATGAGGCATTTTAGGGCTGCTTTCTGCAACGCTGATAGAGTAAGTGGTATTGGAGTTAACCTTCCTCTGTAAACAACTGTGAAATTGGTCAACATGAGTAAACTAGCTGTTTTCAGGAACAATCGGTGGGACATAATTGTGCTCCTGGCAAGAAGGGAAATGCAAAAGTTGTGCCCCACTGTTACCCCAGTTTCCTGTCTAGAGGCACTTTCCTGCTGCGGTAAAGGGAGATAGAATTCAAGCGGACTTCTTGAGCTGGGGAGGCAGAAACTTCTGAGCTGCTGAAGTTGCTGTAATCTGGGGGGCTTTCAGCTGAGAATCAGCAATAAAATGAGGAACTCAGCCCTATTACTGTAAGGAACCAAATTCCGCCAACAACTCAAATAAGCAAGAAAACGGGTCCTCCCCTGGAACCTCCAGAAAGGAATGTAATCCCCCTGACACCCCGATATCAGGTAGGCGAGACCCATATCTGACTTCTGACCTGCAGTACTGTCAACAGCTGAGTTGGTGGTAATTTGTTACTGCAGTTGTAGGAAACCAGCACAGCTGCTCGCAGGTTCTCGTGTGCTCACTCACTCCAGCATCTCTGTCACCTTGAGATCTGTTTCTCAAAGAGGAAGTGGATATTTGGGACCTCTTTTCTTTCTTGCTATAGGCATTTAGTGCTATAAATCTCTTCCAAGTTATGTTTTAGCTGTACCCCATGGATTTTGATACACTGGTTATTTTTTTCACATTATATTCTTTTCAAAATACTTTTTTTCTTTTGACTTCTCAGTGACAAGTTTAAAAAAACAACATTATTTTCCTATATTTTTCTTGGTTTTTAGTTATCATAGGCTGGAGGCTAAATTCTGTGCCTGTGACCCCAGCGTGTCTGGAGCCTGAAGGCTCTGCTTCTCTAGTGATTCAGTCCCTGGCCTGGTTCTCAGCTCTCTCTCTCTGTCCTTCACTTTCAGGGAGAAAACCTCTTTATTTGCAACCAATATAGTAGTCTGGTGTTCACAATTAGCTTTTAATGTTCAGTTGTCATTCTCAGCCTTACTTTGTCAATTGCTTTTCCAGTGGTAGGCACCCCAGTACAATCTTCCTTTAAGTTACAATTTCCCCTGTGTTTCTCTAATGCCTGGTTGCATCACTCTTATCAGTGTGTTCCCTTCCACTAGTATCCATTTGTAGGAGACCGAATGTTTGTTTCCCACAGAAATTCATAAAAGGGTCAATTCGAAACCTTGACCCTCACGGTGATGTTATTAGGAGGTGACGCCTTTGGGAGGTGATTAGGTCACGAGCACAGAACCCTCGTATTGGGCTGGTGGTCTTTAGGAAAGAGGACCCAGGGACCGGCTCGCACCTTCTGCCATGTGAGGTTGCTGTCAGTCGGGAGCGGGCGCTGAGCGCTCTGTGTAAGGCAGTGGCTGCTTTTGTGTACCACCTGCGGTGACCACTCTTCCAGATTGGGTTCCCCAGGAGTCAGACTTCCCAGTGGAGGCTAGTGTGCAGGAAGCGTATGAGGAAGGGTCACTGGACAAGAAAGCCAGATCCGGCAGAGAGGGAAATCGGGTTGGGATGCATCTTAACAAAGGCCCTAGCTAAGCAGCCTTGAGCTTGTGGAAGGAGCTCTGAACTTGGACCTCTGGTTTTTCCCAAGTTGAGGTGAGAGGGCTGGGCCTTTATAGCCCCACATCAATCAGGCTTTCCTGGGAAGAGGGGCATGATTTTGGTTGAGATGTCTCTGCAGCTGGGGTGACTTCAAAGAAGGTGGGCAGCTGCAGGCTGCCCTCCCAGCAGCGGGAAGTCATCTTCAGGCCGGAAGCGGGGAGCTGGGCCTCATGGCATCTGTCACGGCCTGTGGTGTGCTTTCCTTACTGGTACCTCTGGCAAATGTCTACTCGCGTTTCAGGGTTCAGCCCCGGCTTCTCCTCTATAATGCCCTGTCTGACCTTCTGTCGCTCAGTAGCGTGGGTCACTCCCTCCTTTGAACTCACGGTACTTTCTGGATCCTTCTGTCCTTGCCCCGTCCACTCTGCCCGTGTTTGTAACTGTCAGTGCCCCTAACTGTGCGGTGGGATCCCTGTAACCACCAACACTCACATAACCCTGAGTCAGTGAGAAGAGGCAGGGCAAGTGACTGAGAAATCCTGTTTCTAAGAATTTCCATGGAAAACAAGAAAAGAAAAAAAGTTTAGATGCTACAAGATGAAATCTTTATCTATTTGTGACCCCTTCATTTGGGTTTCCCCGGTGGCTGAGTGATTAAGAATCCACCTGCTAATGCAGGAGATGGGTTCGGTCTCTAGATCAGGAAGATCCCCTGGAGAAGGAAATGGCAACCCACTCCAGTATGCTTGCCTGGGAAATCCCATGGACAGAGGAGCCTGTTGGACTATGTCCATGGATTTGCAAGGAGACGGACGTGACTGAGAGATTAAACAACAGCATCAACCCCTTTCTATGTATTTATGTTAAATCTCTGTTTCATGTATGTGTTCGCTGGTTTTTCAAGATGTTTAAAAATTCTGCAGAATCTGCCTTAGGCATATATTACTGATTTTACTCTACCCTGGCAAGAAAGGGTGAATTGTTTACAAAACGTGATACAAAGCCTGAAGGACAAACACTACATTGTTGGCTTTGTGAGTTTCTAGAACCTTGTTCTAGAAAAGCTCTGTCATAGCAAACACAGCGCGACAACCTCTGATAGTCCCGAAAACCTCTCCTCCTGCCCTCTGCCCTGCCCCCACCCTGTAGGGTCTTTTCATGAATGCTCTCTCGAGGAGCATATATCCAGTCATATTAAGGAATTGGAAAGAAGCCTCTGCATAAGTTCCATTAAACCATTTTCTTTTAGGGAGATGAGTATAAATCTGTGGTTATAATTGTCAGTATCCTTCATCACCCACTCATTCAGATATTGGTTACAGCCTTCTATACTTCTATACTTCTCCGTGTCTATCTGAGTCCTGTATTTTACTGTTTGAATAAAAAGGAAGTGAAAGCAATATGTTTTATATAGTAAGTGCCTTGGCGTGTTCTCCTATACCATATGATTATTGTTGTTCAGGCACTAAGTCGTATCCGACTCTGTGACCCCATGGACAATAGCACACCAGGCTTCCCTGTCCTTCACTGTCTCCCAGAGATAGGCATTGTATTACCATCTGTCTTGAGATAGTCTTATGGGGATGCATTAATGCTTCCAAAGCCTTTTTAAGTGCCTCAAGTGATTTATCATAAATGCAGGACTGTGTTATTTGGAGTAGGGCTTTCTAAAGGTACACAGTACTGCTTGGAGTTAAAGAATATTTGGTCTAAACTGTACATAAAACTTCAAAATGTTTTCTCCTTTAAAAGTCTGAAGCACTATAATCTCCATGCACCAGGTAGATACTCTGACACACTGCTTCTCGGGGACCCTGGTTTTTGTACTGATGTTTGCCATTACAGGTGAGGCGGTATTGTGGAACAATTTCCTGAGCACTCTGAAACAGTATGCTGCACAGCGGTTTTCTTAATGTAGAGGAGTTCAGAAAAGGGCCGCTGGGAAACTCCAGACCTTCACAGTTCCATCTTCCTCTGTGATTCTCCATTTTCTTTTAATCTATACTAGTTGTGTATAATTGTTGCCTTTGGGCAAAACTACCCAGTATGCTGAATGAACCTTAGCCCCTCCTCTCCCGTGTGTGCATGCGTGTGTGTGTGTGTGTGTGTGTGTGTGTGTATAAATTTGTTATTTATGCCAACTCCTCCACCCCTCCACACCGCTTTCAACTAGGAGTGATTTTAATCATCTTAATTCTCATGATTAGGAGATACGGATCAACATAATTCCTTCCTAATATCTACATGCCTCTGAAAGGGAGGATTTGATAATTGCACACGAATGATCCCCATTCACACACATAATAGCATAATAAAAAGGATCTCTTAGATTTTTAAGACATGGGCAGCAAGAAAGCACAGGAAGGACATTGGACATCTGTGGGAACTGTCAGCAGTTGGAGGCACCAGCGAGTCTCCAGGGTTGGACAGATCAGAAAAGCCTGCACAGCTGTAAAGCAAGAGAAACCTGTGACACCTTTCGTATCCCCAGGAGGCCCCCCTGGCCCGTGCAGATGCTGGTGTAGCTGCCTCAGACCAGAGGCCATACAGTCAGAATGCCCTGCACACATTTACCTTAACCGTATCCTTGGATGACAGCTCTTGCAGTGTTCGAGTGAGGCTGCGTCTTCAAGCTAGGTACCCAGCCAAGCCTTCAGCCAGGGCAACTGGGGAACTGGGGCAAGAATATAAGTGGAGGCACATGTATCAAGTTATACATCAAACTGCTAAATAAAATGCATCTTCTTTCCTTGACGAATATACCTTCATAACAACCCAGAAGGCCACATTCAGTATGTTTCCCAAGCTCATTGGACTCTGCCAGCTCCCTTGCCCACACCTCCCTCCTCTTCCCATCCCTAGCTCTAGCCTGGTCCTTCCTGCCGAGGTATGAGGGTAGACACTCCAGCCAACACTTCCAAGCCATCCATGTCCCCAGAAAGCAGCCGCTCCTCGGACACCTCTGGGTGAAGGAGTGCGTGCCCGTTGGTGTGGCCTGCAGAAGCAGCCAGTGTAGGACTCGGAGGCAGAGGATTTCCTTGCTCTGCCCGGGGGCAATGGTCTGCAGGGGAGGGCATGGGTTCTGGAAGGGCTTGTCCTCCTGGCCCATTGAGTCCAGGTCTAATGGCCTCAAGGTCTCAAAAGTCCACTTCCTGCCCCATGAATTTGTGTCATTTAAGTCACATACACACCGTTAGTCATTGAGGGTCTGTCTGCATCGTCACAGTGCGTCACTTCCATGCTTCATCAGGTTAGCTGACGTAACATTGGTAATGTCATCCCAACCCCTCAACCCATGTTGCATGCTTGTGAAGAGCATTCTTGGAGATCAACTGCAGAGGCAGGTAATACAGTTGACTTTACACAGCAGCTTTGATGTGTCCTCAACTTGGCTGCCCCCATTTGTCCCCAGTTGATTCCAGCTATTACAACCAACTTTGGTAGTGGGAAGTGGGAAGAGTAGTTTAAACTCCCTTCTCTTAAAAATTTGGTTTTCAGAACATGTATTGTCTTTATTTTCCTTGACTAGAGCGGTCTTTTTAAGCCATTTTAATGACAGCAGTGGTGTCCAGAGACGGCAGAGTGCAGTCCGCAGTAGGGATCCCAGAGAGCAGGGCTGCGGAGGCTGCCCCTTTGGCCTCCTACCCGCCTCTCTGGCCTGCCCCCTCCCAGGACCTAGCTTGCAGCCAGCTCTGCTGTTGCATGCTGAGTTGCTCAGTCGTGTCCGACTCTTTGCAACCCCGTGGACTATAGCCCACCAGGCTCCTCTGTCCATGGGATTTCCTAGGCAAGAATCCTGGAGTGGGTTGCCATTTCCTTCTCCAGGGGATCTTCCCAACCCAGGGATCGGACCTATGTCTCCTGCTTGGCAGACGAGCTCTTTACCACTGCGCCACCTGGGAATCCCATCTCTGCTGTTAGCTGAGCCAAAAAGCCTAGAGTAGCAGGCACATCTCCCAGGTATGGTATTTGAATCTCTCAGCCTCTGCATTGCCCTGGTCTTTCNCTGCTTGGCAGACGAGCTCTTTACCACTGCGCCACCTGGGAATCCCATCTCTGCTGTTAGCTGAGCCAAAAAGCCTAGAGTAGCAGGCACATCTCCCAGGTATGGTATTTGAATCTCTCAGCCTCTGCATTGCCCTGGTCTTTCTTCCAAAGAACCGTCATTACACACAACCCCGCCTCTCACCACCGGATGTAGCAGGGCGTGCAGCTAACTGCATGCAAATGATGGAGTTCGTACATGTTTTCACATTGTTTAAAAAAAGCAGACTTCACTTGTAAGGATGTGACACAGAAGAGGGGCAGCTGGAGAGCTCTGTCTCCACTAGAGAAGCTTGTGTGTTCAGGAAGCCTGAGACCTTTTAAGAGGCTCTTTTTTGCTCACACTTGGGGCAGTGGAGCATGGTGGTTCAGAGGACACGGTCACTTGGCTCTAGCTCTTACTATAATAGCTGGACCCTGGGCAAGTTACTTAAACTCTGAGTCTCAAGTCATCATCTAACAAATGTAAATAACAATGGTCCCTACTCACATGTTCGTACACGCGAAGCATTTAGAACAACTCTTGGCACCCTGTAAATGGCAAGAGGATAATCTTTATTATCTTGTGGGACGGATGTGATTATTTCCACATTCCACCTAAAATGTGAGGGTTCAAATGGATTCATAGTTTTTTTTAATAGCACTGGAAAGTACAAGTATTCTCCATTGTGATTGCCTCCTTGTTTTTATTATATATTGGGTTGGCCAGGAAGTTCGTTTGGGTTTTCCATGTTGCAGAAAAAGCTGAACAAACTTTTTGGCCAACCCAAAGTTTTTACAACCCAACTGTAAAGAGGACTCGAATCCTGTTTTGGCTGCAACTGTGGACCACAAGTGTTGTCTGCAGTCCCTTGGTACCGTGGCATCATCATATGTTCCTGGCCTGTGGCGTCAGGCCAGCCCAGTGCTATGCATCACTCTTGTCAGGGGGAGTGGGGCTCTGGCAGGCCCTCCCTCTGCGATCAGCTTCTTTCATTCCTCCTGGAAACAGATCCAGTGGTGGTTGCTTTATAAGACTGCCCTGTACAATCTGCAGTTATATCTCTTCTGTCTCTTCCACTCTGGTTAAATAAATACCAGGTGAATGAATGAATGAGTGAGTGAACCTTTCCTTACAGAATGGTTGTGGCTATTGAATGGAGATGCTTTCCTGTTTCTGCCCTCTGTCAGCCTTGCCATGCCTCTGTCTTGGATTACTTAGTGGGTCTCACCCAATTTGATGTGATACCACCTCAGGATCCCAATCCTCATGGTCATTACCAATCAACTTGGTCTCCATCCATCCAGCGAAATGTAAGTTGATTCCAGCATAAGACAAAATGTATCATCGCCTCTTTCTTCCAAGTTACGCTAGTGTCATAAAAACTCCCAACAGGAGGCAGCACTTCTTTGATCTCTTTCCTTCGGAAAAATGACTTGGGCCTGGAGAATTCACATCTCACTGTGAGGAAAAACCAGTGTATTAACAGCTTAATATTAATGGGGATGGAGATGTAATACGTAACACATTTTCTTTCAGTCACAGAAGATCTCATTAGACGGAATGCCGAGCACAATGACTGTGTAATTTTTTCCCTGGAGGAACTCTCCTTGCATCAGCAAGAAATAGAAAGACTAGAGCATATTGACAAGTGGTGCCGGGATTTAAAAATCCTCTATCTTCAAAATAACCTCATTGGAAAAATTGGTAAGTCTTCAGGACTTTGTTCTCATGGTTTCTTTAACATTTTGAGTGGCAGAATATTGGCAAATGCAGTGTTATTTCTTAGAGGAAGATAGAATTGCATGGAGGAATAGACGCAACCATCTCTCAGTGGTTGTTGACGGAACTGGTTCGCCGAGCCTTTCTGTGCCCGGTCTGTCTCCTTTGCCCCGGGGATCTCCATCGAGGAGTCAGGAGGACCCGTTGACGGCTGGGAACACATTAGTTGACCTGTTTCTTTAAAACCTGATTTTTAAAAGGTGTCAAAGAGAGGAATCCAGGCATTTGTCATGAAACTGAAAGGATTATGTGAGGACTGAGTAAATCCATGTCAGATCCCAACCTGGGATAGCTAGGTCTACTGTATGTATCGAGAAAGTACGTGTGCCAGGCATCATGCTCAGGATTGGGTATTGAGAGAGGGTTCACAATGACATCCCTGTTTGCTGCTCCAGTTTGGAATGAAATGAGAGGTAAAAATAAACAGGTAGATGAAGAACCCCAAATCAGCAATATAACTAGTTAAAACTCTGGAGAGTATGGCTTACTCTTGCAGTGCCCCCAGAATTAAACATGCACCACCCAACTGCACGCAGAACTCGACCACCGCAGGCTTCCCTACGGTGATTTGTGGCAGGAGGGGGTGAAGACCCCAGACCCAGGACAGAGTGGGACAGGCACGCCCTGTTCCTTCTCCCATCAGGAGAGTCGGCCCTCCCCATCCAATCGCCACCCCCACCCCTGGGAAGAATGAGTTAAGGGAGCAGAGAGAAGAGAAGCCTGTGGAGTCACACTAATGGGGGGGTCCTGCCACATGGAAGCAGGAGGAGCACCCCCACCCCAACCCTCAGAAAAGCCACAGAGAAGCTTAGTGGTATGAGCACGTAGATCCAGGTCCGAACCCTGCCTCTGCCGCTAAGAAAACTGTGCCATTGGGCAAGTCAGTCACCTGTTGATCTGTGTCTTAGTCTTCAATCTGTAAAAGGGGCCAACAGCATCTGACACATAGACGTGTGTGGTATCAGAGCTGAACGGAACAGTGTGCCTAGCTCTGTGCCTTGCCCCCCTCACCACCCACAAGAAATAAGTGCCTGGCCCCCAGCAGTAGCATCGCTGTTGTTAGAAGCTCTGGTGATGTAGTTAGCCGCCTGAAGCTTACCGGATAACCAAAACTGGGCTCTAGGGAAACAAAAAGTCTAGAATTTGCATACTTTTTGAAGGTTTATTAAAATTCATTATATTCCTTCAGATACTTATTTTCAGCATCTTGTACTTTACCAGAAATTAGAAACTCTGGCACATTGTCCCATTAAAAAGGCTGTTACAGAAAACCACCCGCTTTTATCACGAGGGCATTAGAGAGTTGTCCTAATTGTGCCTCTTTAAGAGTTCCCGAAATCTTCATCTCCACAGCTGGCCCGTCACAATTACTAATTAGCAGCATAGTATTTCAGTCCTTTTCAGAGCTGTGAGAAAGCTTGAATTTTTGCTTCCAAAGTATTCTTAAATTAAACACGCTTTTAAATCCTAATAATGGGATTTTTCAGCACAACTCCACCCACAGGCGTTTAGGTGCTTATTTAGCAAGTAAAACTGTTTCTGGAGGATTCAGACGTGCTCTTGGGCCCTAGAGGGAGCAGTTTGCAAAACACTTGCCTTTGCTGAAGCTCTGTTCTTCCCTCGGAGCTCCAGACGGGCTGGCAGTAGGGTCGGGGGTAGGTTCTGCGTGGTGTGGCTCTAGGGGTCACCTGAGGACTGTCCGGGGTCTGTTAAAATGGGGTCAGGGCCTCACTCCAGACTTACTGACTCAGAGCCTGAGAGGATGCACTCCCAGAATCTCCATTGGTCACAGTTTCCCCATGAGCCTCAGGCCTGGCCAGAATTTGAAAGGCTCAGGGCAACCTGAACTAAGGGGTGGGTTTGTTCAGTTCAATCACTCAGTCATGTCTGATTCTTTGTGACCCCATGGACTGCAGCACACCAGGCTTCCCTGTCCATCACCAACTCCTGGAGTTTGTTCAGACTCATGTCCATCCAGTGGGTGATGCCATCCAGCTGTTTCATCCTCTGTCATCCACTTCCCCTCCTGCCTTCAGACTTTCCCAAGAGTCAGGGTCTTTTCCAGTGAGTCAGTTCTTCACATCCGGTGGCCAAAGTATTGAAGTTTCAGCTTCATCATCAGTCCTTCCAATGAATATTCAGGACTGATTTCTTTTAGAATTGACTGGTTTAATCTGGAAGTCCAAGGGACTCTCGAGAGTCTTCTCCAACACCACAGTTCAAAAGCATCAGTTCTTCAGCGCTCAGCTTTCTTTATGGTCCAACTCTCACATCCACACATGACTACTGGAAAAACCATAGTTTTGACTATATGGATCTTTGTCGGTAAAGTATGTCTCTGCTTTTTAATGTGCTGTCTAGGTCGGTCATAACTTTACTTCCAAGGAGCAAGCTTATTTTAATTTCGTGGCTGCAGTCACCGTCTGCAGTGATTTTGGAGTCCAAGAAAATAAAGTCTGACACTGCTTCTACTGTTTCCTCATCTATTTGCCATGAAGTGATGGGACCAGATGCCATGATCTTCGTTTTTTGAATGTTGAGTTTTAAGTCAACTTTTTCACTATCCTCTTTCACTTGCATCAAGAGGCTCTTTAGTTCCTCCTTGCTTTCTGCCATCAGGGTGGCATCATCTGCTTACCAAGGTTATTGATATTTCTCCCTGCATTCTTGATTCCAGCTTGCGCTTCATCCAGCCGGCATTTCTCATGATGTCTTCTGCATATAAGTTAAATAAGCATTACTTTGCCAACAAAGTTAAAGACTATGGTTTTTCTAGTAATCATGTATGGATGTGAGAGTTGGACTATAAAGAAAGCTGAGCACCAAAGAATTGATGCTTTTGAACTGTAGTGTTGGAGAAGACTCTTGAGAATCCCTTGGACTGCAACAAGATCCAACCAGTCCATCCTAAAGGAGATCAGTCCTGAGTGTACATTTAAAGGACTGATGTTGAAGCTGAAACTCCAATCCTTTGGCCACATGATGTGAAGAGCTGACTCATTGGAAAAGACCCTGGTGCTGGGAAAGATTGAAGGCAAGAGGAGAAGGGAACAACAAAAGATGAGATGGTTGGATGGCATCACCGACTCAACAGACTTGAGTTTGGATAAACTCTGGGAGTTGGGGATGGACAGGGAGGCCTAGCATGCTGCAGTCCATGGGGTCACAAAGCGTCAGACATGACTGAGCAACTGAACTGAACTGAACTGAACTCCACATATAAGTTAAATAAGCAAAGTGACAGCTTTGACGTATTCCTTTCTCAATTTGGAACCAGTCCGTTGTTCCATGGCCCGTTCTAACTGTTGCTTCTTGACCTGCATACAGATTTCTCAGGAAGCAGGTCAGGTGGTCTTGTATTCCCATCTCTTGAAGAATTTTCCACAGTTTGTTGTGATCCACACACTCAAAGGCTTTAGCATAGTCAGTGAAGCAGAAGTAGATGT
>SJYV01026939.1:579670-706904 GCA_006410875.1 Neotragus pygmaeus | reverse complement strand
CTCTTCTTAATATCTTCTGCTTCTGTTAAGTCCATTCCGTTTCTGTCCTTTATTGAGCCCATCTTTGCATGAAATATTCCCTTGGTATCTCTAATTTTCTTGAAGAGATCTCTAGTCTTTCCCTTCTATTGTTTTCCCTTATTTCTTTGTATTGATCACTGAGGAAGGCTTTTTTTTTTTCTTTTAATCTCTCCTTGCTATTCTTTGGAACTCTGCATTCAGATCAGTATATCTTTCCTTTTCTCCTTTGCCTTTCACTTCACTTCTTTTCTCAGCTATTTGTAAGACCTCCTCAGACAACCATTTTGCCTTTTTGCCTTTCTTCTTCTTGGGGATGGTTTTAATCACTACCTCTTGTACGATCTTATGAACTTCTGTTCATAGTTACTCAGGTACTGTCTTTCAGATCTAATCCTTTGAATCTATTTGTCACTTCCACTGTATAGTCATAAGGGATTTGATTTAGATCATACGTGAATGGTCTAGTGGTGGCTGTCCCTACTTTCTTCCATTTAGTCTGAATTTGGCAATAAGGAGTTCATGATCCGAGCCACAGTCAGCTCCTGGGGATGGATTTGTAGGTCTGGTTGTATAAAGCCTTTGGGTGGGAACTGATCCCAGGATGGTTTGACCTAGAACAGTAACCCCCTGTTCCAGGCACCCAGGAAGCTCTGTATATTTTTCCTTATAGAGATTTGTATGTGTGTGTGTGTTTCTGATCAGTTTGGCCCATTGTCCTTGATTTAATTTAATCTAGGAAATCCTTACAAAACAAATCTTAACTTTTCTTCTACCAGTTAGCATTTAGAGGTTATACAGTTTAGCATTTACAGGGTTATACATATAACAAAAATGGAGAAGGAAAGGTATTTTATTGTGCAGTTTTAACATTGATAACTTTGTGTATTTCTGTTTGGGGTATGGTCTCTATTACAATCTTTGGCATCTCTATTGTAATCTTTGGCACCTCAGTTCAGTTCAGTTCAGTTGCTCAGTCATGTCCGATTCTTTGCAACCCTGTGAATCGCAGCACACCGGGCCTCCCTGTCCATCACCAACTCCTGGAGTTCACTCAAACTTATTTCCATTGAGTTGGTGATTCCATCCAGCCATCTCATCCTCTGTCGTCCCCTTCTCCTCCTGCCCCCAATCCCTCCCNGGCAGGAGGAGAAGAGAACAACCGAGGATGAGATGGCTGGATGGCATCACGGACTCGATGGACACGAGTCTGAGTGAACTCTGGGAGTTGGTGATGAACAGGGAGGCCTGGCGTGCTGCGATTCATGGGGTCGCAAAGGGTCGGACACGACTGAGCGACTGAACTGAACTTGTTGAGTTTGGCCCTATGCACACACACATGAAGCCCTCACCGCAATCAAGGCAACAGGCCTGTCCGTTACCAAGTTCCTCTGATCTCCCCTAGAACCCCCTTTAATCTCGTAGAACCTCCTACTGGATTGATCTTCCATGTCGCTTCACCTGTGTCCCTTATTTAAACCGCATTGTCTTATTGTTCTATGTTCTGGGAGGTTTCCTGTGTTCCTTTGGAGGCTTCTATTTTGTGCTGTTATTTTTTTCCCCCTCTGTGTCTAGTAACACTCAGTGTCTGCTGAAACCACAAAGGGTTTGGTTGATTAGGTGCCTGTGTGGGCTTACTCTGCAGTTGTGAGGTTGTGTTTATACATCCAGCCTCCTGCCTGGCTGGCAGCACCACATGGACTCGGTGCGAGTGGGCAGGGGCGTGGAGCAGGCAAACTGCTCTCCCCACTCTCCTCCCATCTGCCAAGAGCTAAAATTAGGAGGACATTGCTTAGGTTATGTTGGATTTTAGCCTGTTTGTCTCAGTGTCAACATTGGTATTTCAGTGGCCATCAAGGTCGTATATCAATAAAGACATAAATATTCGTCATACATTTTTAATGTTCATCCTCAAAACCTACAGTGTCATCACTAAGAAAGCCCCCAAACCATCATCAGTGCTAGAGGTGAGATGCTTCTTTCCATCACTGGCATCTTTCTGCCTTATGAATGGGGCCTTTGCTCCCTCTCAGATACCACTCTCCAGCCTGGTTACCGTAGTCTCATGTGAAAGCATGAAATAACAAAATCTGCCTTATATCTATGTTCTGTAGTAGTGAAGGGTCAGTCTGTGATGTCAGAGAAAGAATTTAAACTCTCGCTCTCAGTTGGCTTGTCCAGGGCTTGTTCTTTTCCTTAGCGAAGAATCCAAAAGGAGGTGCAGAGTTCTGGGTTTTGTGGTATGTGTTGGCCACAGACCACTAGAGGGCACCATTGTCAGTGTTGTCTGAGCTTTGGGAGCTTGGTCCGCAGTGGACTCTTCCTCGTTTGGTGCTCTGCCTTCCAGCTCTAATACAGAAGCACAGGGCTCAGGGTTGCTTGGGGAGCTGGGCAGTAGGGAGGGATGGGTGCTTTATCTTTTGGCAAATGTGTACTTTTTGTTTAATTTAAATGTTTGAGGTAGAAAGGAGGGTGTATATACTCAGCTCACCTACTTGAGTCAATCTCAGTGTAATCTTAAACGTAAGCTGGATTTTTGTTGTTCGTTTTGCTGGATGGCAAACCGTAACTGTATCCCTCTTTCTTTTTTTCTTATTCTGGATTCACCAGGATAGAATCAAGTGTCTATTTTTTCCCATCGCTCCTCCTCACCCACCCTAACCTGGGAAGACAGGAGGGCTTCTGTGAGTGTCAGCTCTCCCCCTTGGGAAATCACCGAGTTGGTTTCAGTGACGCTCAGACCCCTGTGGGCCATTGAGCTGGATCTTCTCAGCACAGAGGATAAAGGGTGGGACTCAGTAAAGGCAGGGGTATCCTAACTCCAAAGAGGAGGTTTTCTCCGGCTGGCTAGTTCAGCAGGAATTGTTCTTTCAAATGGCAGATGTGGCTTAATTGCCTATGTGTAAGCCTAGCAGAAGAAAAATTAAGATTCATCACTTTGAAAAACATAATGAACATTTGGAGGGTTCTGCATCTACAAAATTACAGCAAAATCCAAAAATTATCTGAATTTTTTAGTTTGTTGGAGGCTTCCAAATGTCAGTCTTTTCTTATATGGAAGAAAATATAGTGAAAATATCTCTCAAGTGTCCTAAAGTAAACTTAAGAAATACCAGGCAACCTGTGTCTTAAGTCAGACTACCCCAGATATATCCTTTACACTTCACAAAATCCATCTAACATTTTTTTTGTGCTAATATAAAAAAACCTACAGGCACAGAGATATAAACTTAATTATATTTATTTGTCTAGTTTCATATTCATTCTTCCTATAGTGACTGAGTTCACATTTTTATGATTTGATGACTGAATTATCAAGTATATTGATGTGTTTTAAATAACTTTACTTTTGGCACTTGAGGTGTTTTTAATTATGTTTGCTCTTGTGAATAGAACTGTTCTGAACAATTTTGTACAAATTACCTGTTCCAGTTGATGTATTTGACCAGGACCTTTTCCTCCCCAGTGAAATTCTGGATCAAGAGGGGGAAAAAAGCACCTAAGAGCCTATTTTATGTATTGATAGGTTGAATGCTGAAAAAATATATATATTTTTTTATATGATAACCTTGCCAATATATTTAAAAGTCAGTTTTGAAGATAAGAAGTTACTGAGTGTCCTTCACCTGTGTAGCTGAATCTCAAATATATAAAAGTGTTGAGTTGTTCTTGTGTATTTTAGATATTCATCTTTTTAATAATTCATATTTTACCTTAGTAATACAACACAGTGATATCAAAGTGTATCACAGTGTATCAAAGTGATACAGTCTGATACAAAGTGAAACAAATCATGTCTAATACAAAATGGTGATGACATCAATAAACTCTAGAAGTAAAGAAGGCAGAAAACCTGTTTTGAGTAGAAAGTGAGAGGAAATGTGGAGAATTCAGTCTGGACATGCTGAATGTGGAGTATCTTGCAGACATGTAGAAACAGGAGTGTGATGTTCAGTTGGATGGTCAGATATGGGTTTCTTGTTTGGGAGTCGTCAGAATCTGGGGTTAGTAAAACCAGCGAACGTGACTATTGTCATCAGGACCATAAGGAGAGGGGAGTATTGGGTCATTGATGGAAATCTGAGTTATATCCCCACTGATGGGGTGGAAAAGCCTGTAAAAGATCAAGAGGAATAAATAACATTATAAAGAAGAAAAAGGAGAAATTTAGTATCCCTGTTTCAAGACAGTTGAGGATTTAAGGGACAGTCCATAATCAGTCCCATCATATGCAGCAGACTCTTCGGGTGACATAGTGTGTTGAAGAGGGTCTATTAGATCTGTCAGTGGGACGGTCTTGGGTCACCTTTCGAGGAGCAAGTCTACTAGAAGAGTAGAATGTTGGGGGTGGAAGCCAGCTACTGTGGGCAGAGCCCACGGGGATTGAGATAAAAGAACCCGTGAATGTGGAGTCAAGGTGGCTTGTGATGTCTCAGCAGGCATTGCCTACCTCTGAGTTCTGCCTACCTCTCCAGATTCACTTCTTGGTGCCTTTGCACATTAAAAATTATTTTTTCTGCAATTTTTTTTCCACACTGTAGATAAGTTTAAAGTGAAATACTATGGGTATTTTTAATCACTTTATCCTGAAGACCTGGGTCAGCAACTTATACATAGGTACCCAGTAACTTCTGAATAGATGGATGGATGAATAGAGGGTAAGAATCTATATCTGGAAGTGTTAAGTTAGAACTAACTTATTTGGAAGAGACTGGCTTTGGATATGACTATAGAGGAGGGACATGTGGGATTCTAGACAAGGTGAAGACAGGTGCTAGGATCAATAAGGGGGTGAGAACACTATCATTCAGTGGGATTGGCTCCATCATACAGTCTTTAGAAATGAGAAGCACCTTGCCATCGGCGACACGATTGCAGAGCTATGAACCAATCTGAATTCTGATTCAATTCAGAACCAATCTCGTTCATATTGGTGAAGTTAATATAAGATATTAAGAACTGAAGTTTACCCTAAGTTTTATAGCCACAAAACAATGACAGAAAAGCAGTGTATAATCAGGAAGCCTGTAGGAAAAGTGGAGTATGTAGAAGTTTGAAGAAATGAGCACAGAGCAAGATAGAACTGGGTTGTCAGCTGGCGATGGTTCTCTAGATATTGATGCCTACCAAATCTGTCATATTAATCCAGCACCTGTGAGCCAGTCACATGGGGAGACAGCCTTATGTGAACCTCTCCCACAGGGCCGCCGTACAAACGAGGTCAGCTTTTCTTTGGCTGGTAGTGAGGAACGGTAAACTCACTGCTCACGGAAGCTGTAGGCACGTGCGCTAAGAAGCCACATGAGAAGCAGACAGGTGATAACTGGGCTGGTTCTCATCCTGCTGCTGCTGCTAAGTCGCTTCAGTCGTGTCCGACTCTGCAACCCCATAGATGGCAGCCCACCAGGCNATATTGATGTGTTTTAAATAACTTTACTTTTGGCACTTGAGGTGTTTTTAATTATGTTTGCTCTTGTGAATAGAACTGTTCTGAACAATTTTGTACAAATTACCTGTTCCAGTTGATGTATTTGACCAGGACCTTTTCCTCCCCAGTGAAATTCTGGATCAAGAGGGGGAAAAAAGCACCTAAGAGCCTATTTTATGTATTGATAGGTTGAATGCTGAAAAAATATATATATTTTTTTATATGATAACCTTGCCAATATATTTAAAAGTCAGTTTTGAAGATAAGAAGTTACTGAGTGTCCTTCACCTGTGTAGCTGAATCTCAAATATATAAAAGTGTTGAGTTGTTCTTGTGTATTTTAGATATTCATCTTTTTAATAATTCATATTTTACCTTAGTAATACAACACAGTGATATCAAAGTGTATCACAGTGTATCAAAGTGATACAGTCTGATACAAAGTGAAACAAATCATGTCTAATACAAAATGGTGATGACATCAATAAACTCTAGAAGTAAAGAAGGCAGAAAACCTGTTTTGAGTAGAAAGTGAGAGGAAATGTGGAGAATTCAGTCTGGACATGCTGAATGTGGAGTATCTTGCAGACATGTAGAAACAGGAGTGTGATGTTCAGTTGGATGGTCAGATATGGGTTTCTTGTTTGGGAGTCGTCAGAATCTGGGGTTAGTAAAACCAGCGAACGTGACTATTGTCATCAGGACCATAAGGAGAGGGGAGTATTGGGTCATTGATGGAAATCTGAGTTATATCCCCACTGATGGGGTGGAAAAGCCTGTAAAAGATCAAGAGGAATAAATAACATTATAAAGAAGAAAAAGGAGAAATTTAGTATCCCTGTTTCAAGACAGTTGAGGATTTAAGGGACAGTCCATAATCAGTCCCATCATATGCAGCAGACTCTTCGGGTGACATAGTGTGTTGAAGAGGGTCTATTAGATCTGTCAGTGGGACGGTCTTGGGTCACCTTTCGAGGAGCAAGTCTACTAGAAGAGTAGAATGTTGGGGGTGGAAGCCAGCTACTGTGGGCAGAGCCCACGGGGATTGAGATAAAAGAACCCGTGAATGTGGAGTCAAGGTGGCTTGTGATGTCTCAGCAGGCATTGCCTACCTCTGAGTTCTGCCTACCTCTCCAGATTCACTTCTTGGTGCCTTTGCACATTAAAAATTATTTTTTCTGCAATTTTTTTTCCACACTGTAGATAAGTTTAAAGTGAAATACTATGGGTATTTTTAATCACTTTATCCTGAAGACCTGGGTCAGCAACTTATACATAGGTACCCAGTAACTTCTGAATAGATGGATGGATGAATAGAGGGTAAGAATCTATATCTGGAAGTGTTAAGTTAGAACTAACTTATTTGGAAGAGACTGGCTTTGGATATGACTATAGAGGAGGGACATGTGGGATTCTAGACAAGGTGAAGACAGGTGCTAGGATCAATAAGGGGGTGAGAACACTATCATTCAGTGGGATTGGCTCCATCATACAGTCTTTAGAAATGAGAAGCACCTTGCCATCGGCGACACGATTGCAGAGCTATGAACCAATCTGAATTCTGATTCAATTCAGAACCAATCTCGTTCATATTGGTGAAGTTAATATAAGATATTAAGAACTGAAGTTTACCCTAAGTTTTATAGCCACAAAACAATGACAGAAAAGCAGTGTATAATCAGGAAGCCTGTAGGAAAAGTGGAGTATGTAGAACTTTGAAGAAATGAGCACAGAGCAAGATAGAACTGGGTTGTCAGCTGGCGATGGTTCTCTAGATATTGATGCCTACCAAATCTGTCATATTAATCCAGCACCTGTGAGCCAGTCACATGGGGAGACAGCCTTATGTGAACCTCTCCCACAGGGCCGCCGTACAAACGAGGTCAGCTTTTCTTTGGCTGGTAGTGAGGAACGGTAAACTCACTGCTCACGGAAGCTGTAGGCACGTGCGCTAAGAAGCCACATGAGAAGCAGACAGGTGATAACTGGGCTGGTTCTCATCCTGCTGCTGCTGCTAAGTCGCTTCAGTCGTGTCCGACTCTGCAACCCCATAGATGGCAGCCCACCAGGCTCCCCCGTCCCTGGAATTCTCCAGGCAAGAACACTGGAGTGAGTTGCCATTTCCTTCTCCAGTGTGTGAAAGTGAAGTCGCTGAGTCATGTCTGACTCTTTGTGACCCCATGGACTGCAGCCCACCAGGCTCCTCCATCCATGGGATTTTCCATGCAGGAGTACTGGAGTGGGGTGCCATCGCCTTCTCCGGTTCTCATCCTAGCTCATGGTTATCAAATCTTCCTATGTGGCAGGCACTGTGCTAAGTACCTCACACGAATCATCTTTTATTGTCTTCACAAGCATCTCTGAATCGGGTACCAATACCATTATAATTGCAGACGAGAAGACTGAGGCTTGTGACTTTTGCAAAATCACACAGCAAGGATGTGTCAGAGTTAGTACTTGAACTCAGGTGTGTCGAATTCCATGGTCTCCACTCCTAACTACCAAGCGCTCATGGAATTCAGTTGAGAGGAGTCAATTCAAACTTGAAATTGATTCAAATTTCTATATCATCTGGCTATCTCTGCAATAAAGTTGGGTGGGTCACATTTACTACAGAGTCTTCTCGGTGCCTTATCCTTTTTCATGTCATCCCTCCGAGGACCACACTCGTATTCGTCCCATTTGCTCCCACCTTCGGTTCAGTGCTCGGTGGCCTTGGAGCCGCTGTGCCTCTTTGGTGACTTGGTGAATTCTGAGGCTTGATTTGATGGAATGCCTTCTGTTTGGGGGAATTCCCGCCATCACCCTTTGCATTGAGATGAGTCCTAACCACTGTACCTGGTAAAATTCCCAGGCCCACAGATTCCAGTGCCTTCTTTAAAAGGACATTTGTTCTGATGCAACGCCCACCCCAGCAGCAGCTTATACCTGACTTTCTTCACCCCAGTTAGTAACTGAATCCAAATGTCAACAGCCCAGAGTTTGCAGATGTGGGCAAGAAGAGGATTTCCTTGGACCTGAGGGACTCAGGGATTGAAACTAAAGGGAGACACAGAAAAGTGAATCAAGACTAAGTCCTTTTTTTTTTTTTAACATTAAGAAATGTTATTTATTTCAATTGGAGGATAATAACTTTACAACATTGTGATAGTTTTTGCCATACATCAACATGAATCAGCCACAGTCATGCATATGTCCCCTCCCTCTTGAACTGCCCCCCAACCTCCCTCCCCACCCCATCCTTGGTCAGCAGTGCAGTTAGTGAACAGACCAAATACCTGCAGCTGTTACTTCTGTGATGTGCTACTGTACACGTTTTAGTACCTGGGTGATTTTTCGGGCTTTGCTTTCTTTTCCTTTCTCCCACCAGGCTGTGAAGGGCTGACAAAGCTTGACTTGACAGTGAATTTCATCGGAGAGCTGAGCAGTGTTAAAACCCTTCAAGGCAACATCCACCTGAAGGAGCTCTTCCTCATGGGAAACCCCTGTGCTGACTTTGACGGCTACAGACAGTTCGTGGTGGCAACTCTTCAGCAGCTAAAGGTATGCTTTATCTCCATGATATGAAATTCTCAGAAAAAAATGAAAACAAGCAACTACACAGTGATTCCTGATTTATTCCCAGCGTTTTCAGAGAATGTGTTGTTTTAGAGAATGGAATATTCCAGAAAAATCCAAATGAATTCTTTGGCTCACTGAACTTTAAAAATTGATTTAATAACTCTAATAAAGTTTGGAAAAATAAACGGGCATTTTTTTTTCCTTTCTCATTCAGATCGCACAGAGTTGAACTGAGCTTTCTTGATGAGTTCAAGTCATTGTTATAGAGGGCGTCCATTATTACTAAGAGCTCACCAAAAGCTCAGGGCTTTAGAGGTGGCTACGTGGGCTCCATCCCTGGGTCAGGAAGATCCCCTGGAGGAGGGCATGGCAACCCCCTCCAGTATTCTTGCCTGGAGAATNGCGTCCATTATTACTAAGAGCTCACCAAAAGCTCAGGGCTTTAGAGGTGGCTACGTGGGCTCCATCCCTGGGTCAGGAAGATCCCCTGGAGGAGGGCATGGCAACCCCCTCCAGTATTCTTGCCTGGAGAATCCCATGGACAGTGAGGCCTGGGTGGGCTACAGTCCATGTGATTGCATAGAACTGGACACATCTGAGTGAGTTCATACTCTTAAACTCCTGTGCCTTTTTTTTTTTTTTACACTATTGCTTTAATTCTCAAGCTCTTGTGTGCTTTGGAATACTTAGGGTTTGTGTTCACTGCCCCCTCTCCCCGCCATCCCCCTGCCCAAGTACCCCATTCTGTAGGTCTGAAGGGCACCTAAGAGTTTGCTTTCAGAACAGGCTCTCAAGTGACTCTGATGCCACCGGTCCAGGGACCTCATCTGAGAACTGCTGCTCTGTGTTGATTTCTGCTGCATCTCCCCGTATGTGATGATTTTGCAAACCAGGAAACAACACACGGTTTCTAGACGAATCCTACACCTGAAAACATTGAAGTAGTACTATTAATGTTTATGTGTTATAACTCCAAGAGCTCTTGGCCTGCCTGTGTTGGTCTGAAACCTCTCGACTTCTCCAGCGAAGTGTGGAACTGGCCTCCGTACACAGAGGGCAAGGAGAGGCCAGAGAAAGGGGCAGCCTCTCTGGAGACAGACTGGCAGGCGGTGGGTCTAATAAGCAAGGAAACTTCCTTACCAAGCTTGTTCTGGGCAACAAGATGAGTTAGGGCTCTGCACCCGCCAGCTAGACTCTCACAGGTTTGTAGAGAGGCCTTAACGGGGTTCAGTCCAGAGGGTCTCAACAGAACCTCCCTCTCTCAAGGCTGCGCCCCTGGAACAGCTCCTAGTGTGGGAACAATGGGCAGAACATACCTTGCAGGACAGGGGAGGGATGAGGAGCCCGTGATCACCCAGGTCCAGCTCGCAGGCCAGCAGTCACGTCCTCTTGGTGACCGTGGCCCCAGCAGCAGGAGCAGCATTTTGCCTCTGCACAGAGAACGTGGGGAGGCCCTGGCTTTCTCCCAGGCCTTGTCCTCCATCCTCAGAGGACATTTGTGTTTAGACTACTGTCTTCTGCGTAGGCAAAATTGCTGGATTAATAGAATACATTTTTTTCCCCAATGTCAAATGTCTTTGATTAAAAAATAAGCGACTCAGATAATTGAATCTAAAACATATATTTAGAATGAGTGATACAGTAGCTCAGACATCGTCCAGGCCAGTTATCATTGTACAAGCACTTCCTGAAAAAATGAACTGATGAGAAGCAGAATTTGGAGACAGGGATGGAAGGGTGTGGGGCCATCAGCCCAGCTGGGCCTGGTCAGCCCCGCAGTGTCGGGCTAGGGGTGTGTGAGCCACCAGACATTGGGTCAGGGCTGTTGCAGGGGCTTGGCACACAGCATCTCTGATGCTCTTGGACCCTTGCAGGGAGATGATTAGAAGCATCCTGAGATGAGGAAGCCTGGCCTTGGAAAGCTGGGGCTCCTTGTTAAAGGCGACACCCCTGACAAGTGGCCCCAGTGGGATTTGAGCCTAAAAGCCCACCATTCTCACAATAGCAACACTCCCTGCTTCTCTCTGGGTTAATGTACAGGTCTCAGGTCAAGTCTTTCCTTCCAGAAAGACAGTTGTGATTCAGCTGCTACAACAGGCCTCTCTTTGAAAATAGTACTCGTAAATGTGTTTACTAGTATTTAAAAATAGGCTGATAAACTTCAGAATCTTTTTTTTTTAATTGGGGGAAAATTGCTTTACAATGTTGTATTCCTTTCTGCCCTACAACACTGTGAATCAGTCATAATTAGTCATATCCCCACCNTTGATTGATTTGAAGAGTAAATTATGATGTGAATTTTGGGGAAGACCACGTATGATCATCCCATTGTTTGTGACCATTCGGTGAGGTTTTTTTCCCTTGAGGGGGTGGAGGGGGGAGCCTTTATAAACTAGCAGCTTTAATTCTCATCTAAAATTATCCTCAGACAAATCTCTCTGAAAGATGCACAGGAAAGCTGAAATAGCAGGTGTACTTTGATTTATAAAGTAGGAATATTTTAGAAAAGTTAAATGCACATCATGTTATTATAAATTGAGCAATTTTGATTGCATAAGATGTTCTGTTTTGTGAATTATATAATGAAAGCATTTTTAATGTGATTAATATGCTCCTTATTGGTCATTTTTACAAACATGAATTTTTCATGCTTGCTTATTTTGAGGGAATTGCAACTGTACTCAGCTGATTTGATACCATACAATGAAATCTTTCAATATTTTGATAGCAATCTCTTAAACTTGGGAAAATAATAATTATAATGTATTTCAGATATACATAAATGTAAAAAAAAAAAAATAGGCAGCTATGGTTCCACCATAGCAGCTATAATGTGTCCACCATAGCAGCTATAGTGTGTCCACTACCCACACTTATTAAATGTTAATAGTTGGCATGTTTGCCTTTTTTTTTTTAACAAATAGAATATCGATAGAGAAGTTCCTTCAATGTTTCTCCCCCATCCCTCTCCTCCTTTCATCCTGTGGCATCCACCATTCTAAAGTCAGTACTTTAGCAGTGTTTGGTATAATGATCCCACTGTATTGTCATATATTTGCCCACATAATTATGTGCTACTTAATGGTGCTTAACCGAGAGTAGTTTTATGTGTGTGTGTGTGTGTGTGTGTGTGTGTGTGTGTGTTTTTAGCATGAATGCTATCTTTCTACAGCTTTGCTTTTCATTCAGTATTATGTTTTTGCTCTTTACACATATGAAGACACGTAAGACGAGTTCTTTCATTCTAGCTGTGGAATAAAATTCCATCGACTGAATAAATCACAATTTATCCCAGAGCGGGCATTCAAAATATTTGACAGTGAGTAATTCTTTGGCCCTGACAGATCAGAATTAGCACCAGCTCCAGCAATCTGTGTGGCCCTAGTTTGAGAACATAGGAAGGAAGGAAGGAAGGAAGGAAGGAGGAAGAGGAGGAGGAAAGGAGTGAGGCAGGAGGAGGGTCAGCTGAAGATCAGCACTGATGCAGCCCCTCCTCTTTGGGGGGCTGTGTAAGTGGTTTTCCATTTCTCATTTTTTTCACACAATGGTGCACACATCTCCTTGTGCAAGTACAGAAGTTTCTGTAGTATATATTCAGCAGTGACTGCCGCATATTAATTATAAACATCTTTTCAACTTTATATGCATTGCCCAATTGTTTTTTAAAGTGTACTAATTTAAACTCATATGTCAGCAGTGTTGGAGAGTTCCTAATCTTTTGTCAATAGTAGATAATGTGGTTTTTAAAACATTGGCCAATCACTTTGGTTGTTAAATAGCATCTCATATTTTAATTTGCATTTCTAGAAGTAAGAGTGAGTTTCAGTATCTTAAATGTCTTCTTATATGTTTATTAGCTATTTAGATTTCTTCTGTTCAGGACTTCCGCCTATCTTAAATAAGTTATAAGGTTTTTTTCTTACTAATTTATAGCTCTTTTGTATTCTAGATGCAAATTCTTTGTGGTTATGAGGTTTGCAAATACCTTCTTGCAGTCTGTCTGTGACTTGTCTTTAATTTTGATAAGTGCTTTTGTTTTCTAGAATTTAGACTTATTAATGTAGCTAAACTTATTTTATACATTTTGATCTTATTTATGAAAATTTTAAATATCCCAATGTCATATCTATCTATCCAGGGTTAACTTTTGGGGTAGGATGCTAGTCATTTCCCGCACAGGATTGTCTGTTTCAGCCCCATTTATTAAAGTGCCATTCTTTTCCCGGATTATATTCCCTGCTCTTATGATTCATGGGCCCATTTCTGGGCTACCTAGATTCTTCCATGGGAGTACTGCCACCTGGTTTTAATTTCTATAAATCTTGATTTTTGCTAGGAGATATTCTCCTATTTCAAAATCATCTTTATACTTCTCATCTCTTTTTTACTCTTTTGTGAGAATTTTAGAGTCAGGCATTCAAACTCCCCCCAAACCCCTAGTGTAATTTTGATTGAAATTGCATTGAGTTTATACGTTCATAAGGGGAAAGTTGACACCTTCAGGACATTGATTCTTTCCTTACTGAACTTTGGGATAGTTTTATTTATTTAGACCTTCGGAATCCTTCAGTAAGTTTTTATAATTTTCTCTTTAAAGATTTTACACTATTTCTTATTAGATTTATTTCTAAGTATCTTGTAGAATGGGATTTTAAAGGTTGATTGGTTATTGGGTCTTTCTGATGTATATAGAGGCAAACAGTATTAAGAAATATTGGTGGCGCTAGTGGTAAAGAATCTGCCTGCCAATGCAGGAGGCATAAGAGGCACAAGTTCGATCCCTGGGTCAGAGGATCCCCTGGAGAAGGGAACAGCTACCCACTCCAGTATTCCTACCTGAAGAATCCCATAGACAGAGGAGCCTGAAGGGCTACAGTCCTCAGGGTCACACAGAGTTGGACACAACAATGGCACCTCCAGTACTCTCGCCTGGAAAATCCCATGGACGGAGGAGCCTGGTGGGCTGCAGTCCATGTGGTCCCGAAGAGTCGGACACAACTGAGTGACTTCACTTTCACTTTTCACTTTCATGCATTGGAGAAGGAAATGGCAACCCACTCCAGTGTTCTTGCCTGGAGAATCCCAGGGACGGGGGAGCCTGGTGGGCTGCCATCTATGGGGTCGCACAGAGTCAGACACGACTGAAGTGACTTAGCAGCAGCAGAAGCAACTTAGCACGCACGCAGTCTTGCTGAACTTTTTAAAAAGATGCAGTAATTAGTCTGTAGATTATCTTGTATTTTCTATGTAGAAAAACACATTAAAAAAAATAAATAGTAACCTGAAAAAATTTTCTTCTACCTCTGCTTTTTATTTTTTTATGCTAAGCCTCCAGTAATGGATAAAATAGCAACAGTAAGAATGGGTATCTGTATCTTGTTCCCGACTTTTAAAAGAATGTTGCCAATTCATCATCATTAAGTATAGTTATTCCTGCGAGGCTTTTGAAGAGTTGAGTTAGTTTCCTTTTATTCCAAGTTGATGAAAAGTTTTATCATCATGGATACTAGGTTTTTGTTAAATGCTTTTTCTGTATCTATTGAGATAAGCATGTTTTTCTTTTGATGTGTTGAATTAACATTGATAGATTTTTCAAAATTAAAACATCCTTGAATTTCTAGAATAAACTCACCTTGTCCATATTTTATTTTCAGTTTTTTTTTGAAGTATAGCTGATTGACAACGTTGTGTAGTTTTAGGAATACAGCAGAATGATTCAGTAATATATGTGTGTGTGTGTGTGTGTGTGTGTGTGTGTGTATTCTTTTTTCAGATTATTTTCCATTATATGTTACTATAAGATATTGAATATAGTTCCCTGTGCTACACAGTAGGTCCTTGTTTATCTATTTTATATATAATAGTATGCATATGTTAATTATGAACTCCTAATTTATCCCTCACCCCACCTTTTCCCTCTGGTTACCATAAGTTTGTTTTCTGTGTCTGTGAGTCTGTTTGCCAAACAAAAATTTTTAATGAGAATGAAACTAGTGATTTCAGTGATGGTTAACTAAAATCTTGTAGAATATTATAGATTCCCCACTTCTTTTCAGTACCATAAAGAACCATGGCTATATGACAAAGCATTTATTTTCAGTAATTTGCACTATTTTGTTTATTAAACTGTCTAGTTGCATTTTATAATACGTAAGGTGTTTAAGCAGAATTTTACTGTATATTCTGTTTGTACTTTTAAAATTTCATATTTTGGTCTGTCCTTTTAAAAAGCATTTTATTTGAAGGTCAACTAAATGAGCATTTTGTGTTATCTCACTTCAGTAACAAGAATAATAACAAAATCTAACATTTAATGAGTCCTTACCATTTGCCGTCTGGTGCTAAAGGCTTCTTGTACTTGTTTTCATTTCATATCATTTTGTAACCATGCAAATTCTAGGGAGAGGTGAGGGGGAGAGCCTATACCTGTTGTGTACTGCTCGAATGATGTCCTTTTCTCTCTCTGGAACAGTCTTCTGTCTCTCTGGCGCCTGACACACAGAAAGACATTCAACAAATACTAGCTGAATCCTTACTGAATAAATGTTGACTGTCACAGAATAATTATTTGATGCCTTATGGAGACATCGTTTAATTTTCTAACAGTCCACAAAACATGAATGAAAAAGACAACATTCCCCTACTGTTGTTGTTTAGTCACTCAGTTGCATCTGACTCTGTGCGACCCCATGGACTGTAGCCCACCAGGCTTCTCTGTCCATGGGATTTCCCAGGCAAGAATACTGGAGTGGGTTACCATTTCTTTCTCCAGGGGGTCTTCCTGACCCAGGGATCAAACCTGTGTCTCCTGCATTGGCAGGCGGATTCTCTGTCACTGAGACACTAAGGGAGCCCTTACCATATAAAGCTACAAAACCCAAAGTCATCCATGAAAAATGGAGTAGATAGAGGCCATACCATGGGCAGTGTCATATAGCCCACTGAAGAATTTTAGAGACAGAGAATCATTAAAGAACCTGACATGTGCTTAGTTGCTCAGTCGTGTCTGACTCTTTGAGCCAGGTTCTTCTGTCCATGGGATTCTCCAGGCAAGAATACTGGAGTGGGTTGCCAGGCCCTCCTTCAGGGGATCTTCCCAACCCAGGGACCGAACCCAGGTCTCCCACACTGCAGGCAGATTCTTTACTGTCTGAGCCACCAGGGAAGCCCCTAAAGAACCTGGAAGACGTGATCAAATTTTTAAGAAAGATTCCTCTGGGAGCAATGTGAAGGATGAAATTGAAGGGTGCAAGACTGAAAGATTAATTATCAAGGCCCAGTGGTCCCTGAGTTTGTCTCATTATCAGAACCTCCAATGACATATTGTAAAGCAAGAGTCCTAGGCACCCCTCCAAACTGACTGGATAGACTCTGGTGGGAGCCTAGAGATCCATACTGTGTACAAAGCTCCCCAGATGACTCGTATCAACCCAGGCTATGAACCCTTGAATCTGATTACTGCAGCATCTCTGGTGGTGGGTAAGGTGGGCCTGTCCCAAAGCTGTGGCACTAATTTCTCCAACGTGGCTCGGATAGGCTTTCTTTCAGATGCATTTTGTTATTCAAAGCTAAGAAGATAATGTATTAAAAAAAATAAGGTATTTCAGGGGCAGTGTTCAGGATGAAACTCAGATGTCCATTATTGGTCTTGATGTGTCCTGTGTTTGTCCCTAGTCCATCTTCTGAAGAGAGTAAAGACTCCATCCAGGCACNTCAAAGCTAAGAAGATAATGTATTAAAAAAAATAAGGTATTTCAGGGGCAGTGTTCAGGATGAAACTCAGATGTCCATTATTGGTCTTGATGTGTCCTGTGTTTGTCCCTAGTCCATCTTCTGAAGAGAGTAAAGACTCCATCCAGGCACCAGAAATACAAGAAAGGCAATGTAAGGGGAAGAAATTAGATGACATAGAAGACGACCTGGAATTCTGGAATAAGCCCTCTTTGTACACTCCTGAATCTAGATTGGAAACTCTGAGACATATGGAAAAACAACGGAGAGACCAAGAAAGATTAAGGTATTCCATTTTTTCCTATCATCAAGAGTGATAGAATGTATTTTCATGATTGCACATTGTTTTATCCGTCGTCTGTGTTAAATCTGTGCTAGCTATCACACACAGACTTTGCTTTTCCTAATTTCAGCTTTTTGTTGATACGTATCTACTAACATTTATTAGTATCAGACTACCTTCTTTAGGTTGTTGTAAATCAAGGCATTTTAGGTAGAGTTTTGTTTATATGTCCCTTTAAACGTGTCAAATAGTATGGCCTGGTTTAGAGATACCAGTCCTCCAAGACATTCTGTTCAGGTGCTGTGTCTACCCCATCTAATGAGTTTCTAGGATGTTTGCCCTTAATTGTCCGAAGAACAAGGGCTTCCCTGATAGCTCAGTTGGTAAAGAGTCTGCCTGCAATGAGGGAGACCTGGGTTCAATCCCTGGGTTGGGAAGATCTCCTGGAGAAGGGAAAGGCNAGGATGTTTGCCCTTAATTGTCCGAAGAACAAGGGCTTCCCTGATAGCTCAGTTGGTAAAGAGTCTGCCTGCAATGAGGGAGACCTGGGTTCAATCCCTGGGTTGGGAAGATCTCCTGGAGAAGGGAAAGGCTACCCACTCCAGTGTTCTGGCCTGGAGAATTCAATGGACTGCATACAGTCCGTGGGGTCACAAGGAGTCAGACACGACTGAGCGACTTTCGCTTCACTGTGGAGAACAATGTAGCTCATGGAAATGTGAACTTAATTGGACCTGGCAGCCCAGTTACAGTGCAGAAAAATGTGAATAAATGTCTATTACAAAATAAAGTTAACTGACACAAAATCTCTATTAAAAGAACAATAGAAGTCTAAGGCAAAGAATCGCCTGTAGTTCTGTCATTTTAACACATCTGTCCATCTGATCTTCTAAAACCTGTCCATATATGCCTCTTTTAAGTTTTTATGTATTTTTTGCAAATTTTTTAAATAAATATAATTTGCATCCTACATTTTCTTTCATGTTATTCCATGAATTTTTCCTCTTTACTCCATTCACCTTCCTCCTGTCTCTACCCTTCATGGTAACGAGAGTTAGTTAGCAGACTTGGGTCCAGCCTACCTCTACAATCATATGAATGATTTCTGCAAATATGGGATTGGGGATCTTTTTTAAGAACAAAAATGGAGTTATATTTTATATGTTTGTTCTCACTAAATAATCACCAACACTTCTCTACAACTTTTTAGACTACTTTTTAGTAGAGTGAACACATTTTTTAATAGATGCACAATATCTCATAGTGTGAACGTACCACAGTCAGTCCAATTATTCCTCCACTGATGGACATCCACAACGGTTCCAGAGTCTTGCCTGTGCAGATGATGCTGTGATAGGCATCCTTTCACATAGATCCTTATGTACTGGTATATTTATTTCTATAAAATAGGTTCTGTTTGGCATTTTAAAACCTGTAATTTTAGCTAAAGTAGAAGCTGTATACACAAATGGAGAATTGACAGTTAGTTGAGTAAATCATGCATAAAATAGACTCATTTAAACATTCATGGCTATTTCATGAGAAGGAGTTTTCTTCCCCATTCAAATGATCTGGCAAATTGTCTTGATCACATTTGCGCCTTACAGATATGGGTATAATCACACAGAAATCTGGGTTGATTGTCAGCTCCCAGCCATGGACCTCATCACAGTGAACTGATGTAATCACGAATATGCCATTAATTTTTCTGAAACTGTCTCACACATTAATTGCTTTTATATTATCTTTGTGTGTTTTTTTCTCTTCCCTTCCCCTTGTCCCCACCACCCCCAATACTAAGTGCAAAGAAGAAGAGAGTGAAGCCACCCAGGATGTTGGTCACCGAGGACGGGAGGGCCCTGAACGTGAATGAACCCAAGTAAGTGGGATCAAGTAGAGACTTGAAGATGCAAAACATGTGGTATTGGTCATACTATGGCTTCAAGGGCATGTTTGCTCAGATATCTGACCACTCTTAAATAAACCAGAAGAACCTAATGAGAATGTCATTTTGTACATATTTAAAAGCAGAGTGGCATTACGTTTTCAAGTATATAACGTTAAATTCCATTTTCTCAGCATACAAAAAGTGATCTAGACATAAGGAAATCTTAGTTATTTCTGTATCCTCTGAAACTTTGGACCATGTACAACTTTTTCCCCTAAAATTTCAAGTGCCCCATTGTTGTGATTTTTAATTTTTAAAACTCTGCCATGAAAAAGCTAGCTGAGAATCCTGATCACCTGTACACCTACTTTATACTCTGGAACTCATCTGCAGAACTTTCGAGAGCTAAGAAAAGAAATTGATATAAATTCCTCAATGGAGTTGATGAGGGGGAAAATATTCCAACTAGAAATCCTCACGTATAATAGTATCTTTCGTTGTTGTTCAGTCGCTAAGTCATGTCCAATTCTTTGTGACCCTGTAGACTATAGCCCGCCAGCCTCCTCTGTCCTCTGCTGTCTCCCAGAGTTTGCTGACATTCACGTCCATTGAGTTGGTGATGCTGTCTAACCATCTCATCCTCTGCCGCCCCCTTCAATTTTGCCTTCAATCTTTCCCAGGATTAGGCTCTTTCCTAATTCGTAAGCTCTTCGCATCAGGTGGCCAAAACATTGGAGAAGCCCATAGTAGTATCTAGCTATTTTAAAATTAAAACTAGAAAGCAGGGAGAGAAGGTCTTTTGTAGTCAAAATACAGATCAACAAGCCTCTGAACTCAATCTTGTTGGCTTCATTTCATTACTCAAAATGTCTACTTTGACCATTTCATTTGTTGTGCCATTACCGTGATAGAGGTGGTACAGTCCTGATCACTCGTGGGTGTCGTTGACTTGTCTTCGCAGCAGTCGTACACACACACACACACACACACACACACCTTCTTTATCCAGCAGGCATGAATACACGATGCTAAGCCCTGGGGATGTAGAAGTGAATATGACAGATTTCTACCTTCAAGGAACTTAAAAATCTAGTGGGGAGACAGTCCCTCCTCAACCTACAGCAGGGCTTGAAGGAAACCCTCAAGTCTCAGCCATGTGCTCAATGTAACACATTTGACCAAACTGATCATTCCTTTCCTTCTCGAAGCACTGTCTTCCCCTTGCTCCTGATTCTTTGACCCTCGTACCTTCTCATCCTCTGCTTTGCTGGCCCCTGTCTGTCTGGTCTCCTAAATGCTCTGGGGCCAGCTCCTCAGCTGTCTTCTCTTTCCTCATCTGCTCTCTCAAGATCTCACCAAATCCCATGGCTTGAAAGACGTTTTCATTCCTCACAAGCAGACCTGATCTCTTCCCTGAGCTCGGGACTTATGTATTCAGTTAGCTGTTTGAGATCCTGTGTGGACATAAGCTAGGCGTAGTAGACTCGTCCTGACTAAAGCAGACGGCCTCGCTTCCACGGCCACGACCACTTCCCATCAGAGCCTGCGTGCCCGTCCGTGTCCTCTGGCTTGGGAGTGAGCATCCACTGGGTGTCAAGAGCAATACCTCAGATTCATCCTCCATCCTTCTCTCCCTCATGTTATCAGTGAGCCCACGAGCTCTTCCTCCAGAATTACCAGAATCCCTCCCCTTCTCTTTCACCTCCTCACCGTCCGCTTGGAGGACGTCAGCCTCCTCTTCCCTGGACAGTTGCAGTAGGTCATTGAGTGCTCTCCCTGGTCATTTCTTGGCCACCTACCACCTCTTCTACTCAGCAGAAGAGAGGGGGAAAGGAGGGAAAGGGCACTCAGTCCCCCTCTTAAAGAAAGCTCCTAGAAAGATGAATGTTTTCCTTCAGAACTAAAGCATGTGATCTCATCCAGCAGCCAGGAGAGCTGGAGAACGTGGTCTTTACCCTGCAGAGCTGTATTCACCACTCAGATCAGGGGTCCTGTTACTACGGGAAAAGCAGGAGCAGACAGTGGGAAGTGAGTATCAGTGTCTACCGTAGAAAAAGTGAAAGTCACTCAGTCGTGTCTGACTCTTTGCGACCCCATGGGCTATACAGAAAACCTCTCTGAAATTACCTTGCAAGAAATACGTGAAGGGAGAGTTTAAGTTGGTGGCTGGAAAATGGGGCAATAAGCAATCAAGGTAGACGAGAAAACACCGATAATAAAAGTTCCAGAGATGAGATCAAAAACACATGGGTCATCTGTGCACACGAAGGAGTGCCCCCCCCCCCCTCAGGGTTGCTGGAAGTAGTGACAGCGACCACGAGCAGACCCCCTGGTGGCAGCAAATCGAGGGCTAGTGGTACATCTTCCCAAACAATTTAGCCTGCATTCTTTAACACTGCTGGGTTATGTACTTTACAGAATACGACGATAACTGAAATACTCAGAATGAAATTGACCAGGTAATTCTGAACAGTGCATCAGCGGTATGGAAGTTACATCTAGGACTCAACCTCACGGTCCAGCTAAAAGACTTGGGGCTTTGAGATCCTGCCTCCCAGCTTAATGGGACCTCTTTCCCGGCTAAGTCAGCCCTCCCTGAGCCTCTGTTTCTTCTTCTATAAAATGGAGGTGATGGGTCACAGGCAGCATTTCTGAGGAAGTGAAAAGATCACTGATAAAAGAAGAAAAAAAGACAAGACTGTTTAAAAATGAAGGAATCATGTGCTGGATAATGGCAAGCAGATGCAACATGTGGTCCTCCGCCAATAATTCCGCGTTTCAGTTTGCTTCTAGCAAACCCAAATGAAGAGGGAAGAAGAAAACTTTAACCACCAGATGTCTCTGTCTCTGCACTGATGCTGATTTTTTATATCTAGTTTAAGATTCTCATATGGAAACCATGTAAACAGAAATAATTTATAAATATGTTGTAGGCTTCTGTTGAAATTGTTAAAACTCTCAGACATTTTATTGACCAGCCACCAAAATAAGTGTGCCATTGAAGATGAGGATATAGTTACTAGTAAATTTCCTTTTAATATTGGGGTGGGGTTATCTATCAAGTATTGCTAAAGACATGGTTTTTTTTTTCCCCCCCTAAATGGATTGTTCCTTAGACTTGACTTCACTTTGAAAGATGATGAAAAGCGTAACCAGATTGTCCTGGACTTGGCCGTGTATAGGTAAAGATATTTTATCATGTGTTTAAAGGGTAGCATTTCTGTTTTCCTTCTCAGTCACAGTCTCTTGAGTTCTGAAACGTGAACACCAGCCTCTTTATTGCATCCAGAGTCCTGCCTGGTTTCACCCACCACACTCCGTTCCTGCCAGTGGAACATGCATCCTGACTGCTGCTCTCACCACCCCAACCCCACCCCAGCTCTCCTTGGCTGTGACACTCGTTCCACCAGCCCATGTCACCTTCCACCCTTCCTTGCTGAAGTCACTTAAAGACACTCAGCCATCTGCCTCAATTCTCGAAGATGCCAGGTTCTGGCTCACTCCCTCTATCCAACTGCTTATTTCGGGATCCACATACATGGTGTTTCTGTTTCTCCAGCCCTTTCAGACCCACTGATGCCCCAGGACCTTTGTCCAGGTGCCTCTCTCTGTCTGCTCTCACCCCAGGTCTGATGCCCCAGGGCCTCTGTGCAGGCGCCTCCCTCTGCCAGTGACACACTCACCCCAGGATGACACCCCAGGGCCTCTGTGCAGGCGCCTCCCTCTGTCTGTGACACTCTCACCCCAGGTCTGACCCACCAGGACCTCTGTGCAGGCGCCTCCCTCTGTCTGTGTCTCTCTCACCCCAGGTCTGACCCCACAGGGCCTCTGTGCAGGTGCCTCCCTCTGTCTGGGTCACTCTCACCTCAGGTCTGATGCCCCAGGGCCTCTGTGCAGGNAACTAGTGAATGTAACAAAAAGAAGAAGCAGATTGGCAGATACAGGGAACAAACTAGTGGTTACCAGTTGGAGTGGATTTTAGTGGTAGGGAAGTAGAGGGCACAGCTGTTGGGTGTAAGCTAGGCTCAAGGGTGTGCATACAACATGGGGGAAATAACCGAGATTTTGTCATAACTGTAAATGGAAAGTAATCTTTAAAAATTGTATGAAAATTTTCAAATTTTTAAAACTTCTGTCTGAAATGTTGTTTAAAAAATCAGATTGAAGAAGGACCTGTTATAGTACAATTGTATGCAAAATGAGCTTATATAGTTTCTGTGCATACATGGTAAAAATATACAAACTATGGAAGTGATAAACATGGGGGGGAAAGAAATTAGTCCAAGAACATACACACACAGCCTGTTTAACTCATCAAACTCAGAATTTCCCCAACTTTTAGTCAAGTGCCAAAATGGGGAGATTTTAAAATTTATCTTACACAGTTGATTATTGTTAGCAGTACTTACTTTTATAACGTCACCATAACGCTGAATTAATGAATGCCAAACTATTGCTCCTAGAGGAAACACATGGTGAGGTTCTCGTGAGCCTTCTGTCACCGTATTTTCATCACCCAGTCAAAACATGACTTTGTTTTTATTTGTGTGCTTCGTCGCTCAGTCATGTGCGACCCCATGCCCTGTAGCCTGCCAGGCTTCTCTGTCCATGGGGGTTCTCCAGGCAAGAATACTGGAGTGGAGCTGTGCACTCCTCCAGGGGATCTTCCAACCCAGGGATCAAACCCAGGTTTCCCGCATTGCAGGCAGATTGCTTTCTTTCTCGTGGTATATGTTTTTGATTCATTGACATTGAATTAATAACCAGCAGCACCATAATGCATGCCTAAACCAAGCATTAACACGTGTATTTGCCCTGTAAGGCATATCACAGTCCTCTGTGCTTAGGAACACCAGAGAGCACTTTAGCACTACATTTGGGGGATTGTAAATAGTAAAATCACCGACAAGAAGCACGAAAATGTGGCACTGAATACACTGCATAAAAGACTCTGCATGAGCAATGAAACCAGAAATCAGTGTCTCGCATAGTTTGACTTCAACTCCCAATGTGCGCATTGGACAACTCAAATATTTCACCACTCTGCACACATCCATAAATGACTACAAAAATCAAAAATGCTCTGGGTAGGGACTACTAACTTGTGAGAATAGGGAATTCCCTAGTAGGAATAGGAAATTCAGTGGTTAGGACGTTGACTTTCACTTCAGGGGGCGTGGGTTTGATCCTTAGTGGGGGAACTGGAAACTAAGATCCTACATGCTGTGTGGTANGTGAGAGTTGGACTGTGAAGAAGGCTGAGTGCCGAAGAATTGATGCTTTGAACTGTGGTGTTGGAGAAGACTCTTGAGAGTACCTTCGACTGCAAGGAGATCCAACCAGTCCCATTCTGAAGGAGATCAGCCTTGGGATTTCTTTGGAAGGAATGATGCTAAAGCTGAAACTCCAGTACTTTGGCCACCTCATGGGAAGAGTTGACTCATTGGAAAAGACTCTGATGCTGGGAGGGATTGGGGGCAGGAGGAGAAGGGGACGACAGAGGATGAAATGGCTGGATGGCATCATGGACTCAATAGACGTGAGTCTGAGTGAACTCTGATAGATGATGATCGACAGGGAGGCCTGGCGTGCTGCGATTCATGGGGTCGCAAAGAGTCAGACATGACTGAGCAACTGAACTGAACTGAACTGAGGCCATTGATCAGAAGACCTCTGTGCTCTTTTCCCATGAATCTTTTAAATAAATGCAGCATTCTATTTCCATTATCCTTTCTGTTTTTATATCAGTTAAAAATTTTCATGTTAAGTATATGCAGAGCATAAAAAATGGCTTATTGGAGAAAAAGCATTCTAGAAGTGCTTAGTTGAAGATGGATAATTTACACAGAAAGAATCAGAAGGTTTTTTTTTTTCTCAGTAATAAACTGAGTAGCATTTTTTCCTTTGAGATATATACTTTTTAAGATTTTAGGGACTTCCCCAGTGGTCTATTTGTTGAGACTTTGCCTTCCAATGGAGGGAGTGTGGGTATGATCCCTGGTTGGGGAACTGAGATCTCACATGCCTCTTGGCCAAAAATCCAAAACAAAAAAAAGAAAACAAACAAGAAACAGAAGCAATATTATAACAAATTCAATAAAGACTTTAAAAAAAGATTTTAGACTACTGTGTTAAAGTAACATTGATGTCAAGCTATCCCTTTCATTAGTCCTTTATAATTGTTATTAAATTATTAACTAACAATTATTGCCTTTTATAATTTCTTTTATATACCTCTGTCATTATTCCTCCTAAAAGGTAGCTAGTCGATAGATCAACCTTTGGAGAATACTTACTTGCCCAGAATTAGTTGTTTTTCATTTATGAGTTAGGTATTTGCAAGGACTATTAAACTCAAAGAATAAAAGCTTTTTTTAAAAAAGAATCATCAAAAGTTAAAAAAAATTCTAGATTCACTTATGGTTACTATTGAAAATAAGTATTACTTAAAATTAGCATCTTCATAGTTCCTGTTGATTTAAACAGTTGAAGTACTGAAGTTTGACCCACTGAACCATTTTGTGTGTCTAGGAATTGTCGATCCGCATTATAATGACTGAGGCATATTCTTAGAGTTTTAAAGCATAAAAATCAAGTAGACACTTATGTATACTTTTGATTCATTCATAGAAAATAGTGTTGTCAATATGTTAAGTGATAACTCAATACTTCAGGAAATACCTAAAATTGACCTTGGTAGTTTATAATACTTGGTTACTGTAATGAAAAGAAGATCAAATTTGCTGTTGTTCCTTCTTTGTGATAGTATTTGTAGATTATTTGTGAAGAGCTAATCTATTTGATGATGTCTGTGATGGGATGACTACAGCTGTGTTTGTGGAGGCAGCAATGAACTTTGTATACATTTTTTCAAGGACGCAAAATTTGTAATGGAACCCACAAACTGCTCAACTATTTCTTATTAGCCACTTCACTCAGCATTTTGTCAAAGATGTCAAATGGATCTTTTTCCCTTTCTTGCCCCTTAATGAGGCTGGGTCTATACAGACTGGGTGCTAATAAGCAGGCAAGTTTCACGTCTGTTCTTTGTCCCAGGGGTCGTGGCTGAATATTCCCTTGCTGACCTGCTGGTGGGTTCTCCCAACTCAGCACCACACCCAAAGGCTCTTATCTCGTGCTAGCTCCATGATACTAGCTGCCTCCCAACATCTGGTACTGAGTCTGTATCTGTGGGTTGGTATAATACCCAGACACCACAATCCCTACCATTCCCTGCAGAATTCCCATCTCCATTGGCCATCATTATAACTTAACTTGTGGGTCCCACATCTCCCGGAAGGCCATCTTCTCCACTAGGATTTCAAGGGTTAATACCTTAGCTGGGAGAGTTGGCTGGGGTTGTGGATGAAAAAGTACTCTGGCTTTCTCAGAAAGTGGCATTAGGGACTCCCCTGGTGGTCCAGTGGTTAGGAATCCTCCTGCCAGTACAGGGACATGGGTCCAATCCCTGGTCTGGGAAGATTCCACATGCTGCAGGGCAACTAAATCCATGGGCCACAGCTGAGCCTGTACTCTCGAGCCCAAGAGCTCCAACTGCTGAAGCCTCAGTACCTACAGCCCGTGCTCCAAAGCAGGAGAAGCCACAGCGATGAGAAGCCCACACACCGCCATGAAGAGTAGCCCCCGCTCGCTGCAACTAGAGAAAGCCCAAGCAGCAGCGAGGACCCAGCACAGCCAAAGATAAATAAAATTTAAAAAGAAAGAAAGTGACATTAGAGAATAGGAGGCCAGCTGCCCAGGTAATAGAGGAGGAGGAAGTATTCTGCGTCTCATGAGGTTTTTCTCAGTCCTGCTCCACGGGTCAGCGGCGTTTCCCGCTCGTTTCCAGCACTGTTTTATTCCTTAGTCTTAGCTTTGGGGGTCCGTGTAAACAGTCTCCACGTCCAGTGCCTGTCGCCATTTATTCCATTAGGTATACCATTCAAGAAACATGGACCCACGGTGTCATCCATTTACCAGAAATTCACTATTCTTCTTTGGGGAAGAGTCGTTAATCCTTTTCTCAATACAGCAGCCAAATGATCATTTCACAGTGTGTGTAAATCAGACCAAGTCATGTTTTCTAGTCAGAGTTAAAAACAAGATCCCCCCCCAAGAATCTTCTCCTGCCACGACCCCTCTGACATTATCTTCTCTCGCCTTGCCCTCTCATCATTCCAGCCACCTTGGCCTCCTTGCCATTTCACAAATGTGACAAGATCCTCCTCCCCCGATGCTTAGTACTTGCTGTTCTCTCTGCTAGAGTGCCAGTCTCCCAGGTATCCTCATGGTCTGCTCTCTCCCTTCTTTTGGGTTTTTTTTCCCAAGTGTTATTTCACCATGAGTTCTTTCCTGATCCCCATATTTAGCAGGCTTCCCCTTCCCTACCTCAATGTTCTCTATCCCCTGTTTCTGCTGTATTTTTCTTCATAAGAATGTATCACCACTGGTCATGTATTTAAATGTTTCTTCCTTTGTCTGTCTTCATCAACAAAAATTTGAGCTTCATGAGAATAGGGACTTTTGTCTGTTCTTATTACTACTGTGTCACTGGTACCTAGAACTGAACCAAACAAAGAGTAGATGGTCAATAAATTTTTGCTGAGCAAGTAAATACATTAAACACATCTTTAAAATACATTTTAATATTTACAACAAGAATCTCCCCTAATTACTCTTCCCCCTCCTCAATCATTTCCTCATTATTTTTCCATGCGTGTTATTCCAGGTTAACTTTCAAATAATTTCATCCAATTCTGCCTCCAGAAATGCCATTTGCATTTTTATTGCTGTTACCATTTAGAGACAGTGAAAAGAGATGGTCTCTGGAGCCAGAGAACCTGGGTTAAATCTTGATACTTCTACTCAACAGCTGCATGATCTTAAGCAAATTATTTATCCCTCTATGCCTTAGATTCCTTATCCATACAATGATATTAGTGATCAGTCACACCTCAAAAGGTTGTATTGATTATATAAATGAATATATAAAGCACCTAGGTGACCACTTGGGGCATAATACACCCTGCGCTCATGTTACTGTTAATTAATATTATCCATTACCCTGATAGCTCAGCTGGTAAAGAATCTGCCTGCAAGGGAGGAGATCCCGTTCAATTCATGGGTCGGGAAGATCTGCTGGAGAAGGGATAGGTTACCCACTCCGGTATTCTTGGGCTTCCCTGGTGACTCACCTGGTAAAGAATCTGCCTGCAGTGCGGGAGACCTGGATTCAACTCCTGGGTTGGGAAGATCTGGAGAGTATTCCAGCCTGGAGAATCCCATGGACTGTATAGTCCATGGGGTAGCAAAGAGTCGGACATGACTGAGTGACTTTCACTTTCACTGTATGTACGATTTTAGTTTCTATTCTGAGTAGAATTATTCCCTGTCTGTCAGATTTTCTGAGAGTTTATGCTTGTCCTTTGATATATTTTCTTAAATGTGTGGTTAGACTCACTGGTATGTCCCTGAACAGTCTTATCATCATCAGCCTGGGAGTACCTGGCACATCATCTCATCACAGGCCAGCTTAACAAGATTTAACTGAGATTTTGCATTCACAGGGAAACGTGCATAGTCATTCAATTAAACTCCCGTCTAGATTCTCAACTGACAAGTTCCAGGAGCACTCCAAGAATATGCTTCCTGATTTCCTCTGGGTGTTCTTTCAGAATAATTAAGTGAGATTAAAGAAGGTGCCATCTGAACTGAACAACGAAATCTATTTACAGCTTCATTCGGTGAACATCCTGCTTGATTCTGCTTTGTTGAGCACAGGAGACAAAGGTCACATATTAGAGGTCAATATTACAGAGCATGATTCTAGAAAACAGTCTCAGATGCCCTTTCCCTTATTATTTGAACACATTTCTCAGTACTTTATTCAAACATGCTTATGATATGCCCATCATAAACTCAGTTTTACTCTCTGAATGTCAATTTCAAGATGGTCTAGAGTGAGGGCCACCTGGTCATCTTGCTGGGTTTTCCTGTTCCATTCATACTTCTAGTCTTGTAGAACATTCTTTCTCTTCCTCAGCTCATTCCTAAAAACTTGCAGTGCTGGAAAAATAGAAGCATCAAAGGATGATTTCCACATACCCCAAACATCATATCTTTCCCCGCTTGGCCTCCTTGGCCATCCTTATCCTATGAATGAACTGTCTGTGCTCTATCTGAACTCTCCAGATATGTGTTAGCTCTGCCTTGCCTATGAAAGGCTATTTTTCCCCTCTGACAATTCTCTCTTCTGCATCTTCACTGAATTTTCTCCTCACACAACTTATGTTAGAAAACATGCTAAAATGTCTCCCTTCTCCAAAATAAAACAGTACAAAATAAAAACATTCCCCTCTACTTAACTGTTCTGACCTGATTCATAGCAAAACTCTGAAAGAAGACATCTATATTTTCTGTTCCAATTCTTTTCTCACGATTTCTAAAACTAACCTTAATGAGGTATTCATCTCTTCTCCAGTTTCCCCACCCCCATCCATGAAACATCTCTTTTTGAGGTCTCTGGTCCTCTCTATGGAGAAGGCAGTGGCACTCCACTCCAGTACTCTTGCCTGGAAAATCCCATGGATGGAGGAGCCTGGTAGGCTGCAGTCCATGGGGTCACTAAGATTCGGACATGACTGAGCGACTTCACTTTCACACATTGGAGAAGGAAATGGCAACTCACTCCAGTGTTCTTGCCTGGAGAATCCCAGGGATGGCAGAGTCTGGTGGGCTGCCGTCTATGGGGTCGCGCAGAGTCGGACGCGACTGAAGCGACTTAGCAACAGCAGCAGCAGGATCTATCTGACTAGATCCAGCAGTCAGCCCCCTTCCTCTTCTTCTCTGACCTTTCAAGAGGTTTTTATACCATTAATCAGCCCCTCCATTTTTAAACAGATGTTCCATTGTCATTAGACACACCACTTTGATTGGGTTCTCTTCTTAGGTCCTGCTCACCAGATGATCTCTGCCACTGGATGCTTCTTTGCTGGTTCTTTCTCCTGCCCAGGCCTCTGAAAGTTGGCATATCCATCATTCAATCCTGGAACCTCACTTCTCTTTTCTACACTCACACTCTACATAGTCTCATGACTGTCAGTAACATCTCTAGAGCTCCACCATCTGCTAGTTGCCAAGTAGGTCATTAGGAGTGACAGTCACACTAAAGAAAATTTAGGAATATAGACTACATGTTTTAAAAACATCTTGACAGTGATGAGATAATGAGCAGTTACTGCCCACTGATCGAAGGAAAGACTGAGAGAATAAACCATGTTTTCAGTGACCACATAGGGGTGAGAAGAAAACAGCCAGTGCTAGGTGGGCTCTAGGAAGCCATGCCCATTTTGAGATATGACTCCAAAGGACCGTAACCAAGAGGAAGGTGAGTGATAAGCTAGCCAGGCCTGAGAAAGTCTCAGTCTGTCTAAACAGCTATTGAAATGGCCCCCACATTGTGCTGTGAACTTGAGTGACAGTAGTGAGTACCATCTACACATGCCTGGCAAAACCCAGGCATCTAGACGTTAACATCATCAAATTAGACTCAAATTATAGGCAGATAGGTAATAGGTAGATAGTTTTGTTTTGTTTTTTTTCAAGTAAGTACTAAGCCCACTCTGAAAATTAAATGAGGTGTTCACAGAGACTTGAGTGGGATCCCAGTAGTAAGTTGTCAGTATATTGGAATCTGACTACACCAGTTTCCTACTCTTCCTCCTTAAGGGAAACCTGAGAGTCCCAAAGTTATTGCTGTTCAGTTGCTAAGTTATGTCAAACTCTTTGCAACCGTATGGAGTACAGCATCCCAGGCTTCCCTGTCCTTCACCATCTCCCTGAGTTTGCTCAAACTCTTGTTCATTGAGTTGGTAATACCCTCCTATCATCTCATCCTCTGTCATCCCCTTCTCTTCCTGCCTTCAATCTTCCCCGGCATCAGGATCTTTTCTAATGAGACAGCTGTTTATATCAGGTGGCCAAAGTATTGGAGCTTCAGCTTCAGCATCAGTTCTTCCAGTGAATATTCCTTTAGGATTGACTGGTTTGATCTCCATGCTGTCTATTAAATTGTGAGACACAGACTCACATTTGACCTGTAAAACACTTTTTAAAATTTGTGGCCTCCCTGAAAGTGGAAGCTACCTGAAAGATATCGGTACAGTGGTTTATTTGAGAAGTAGGAGTGTGCTGATCAGGAAGTAGGGGAGGGAGGCAACCAAGAGAAGTGCCAGCAACCCCAGTGGGGAAGCTCTGGGAGACTGCAGAACACGTTCTTGTTGAGTCTCTTGAGCCATTTCCAACTCTTTGCAGCCCTGTGGACTGTAGCCCCCCAGGTTCCTCTGTCCATGGGATTTCCCAGGCAAGAATTCTAGAATGGATTGCCATTTCCTTTTCCAGGAGATCTTCCCAACCCAGGGATCAAACCCTTGTCTTCTGCATCTCCTGCATTGGCAGGGGCATTCTTTACCACTGAGCCACCAAGGAAGCCCATCTGCTCTGTGAAAGTGTAAGAGTGAGTTGCTCAGTCATGTCTGACTCTATGCGATGCCATGGACTGTAACCCACCAGGCTCCCCTGTCCATGGGATTTCCCAGGCAAGAAAGCTCGAGTGAGTTGCCATTTCCTTCCCCAGGGGATCTTCCCGATCCAGGGATCAAACCCAAATCTCCTGTGTTAGCAGGTGGATTCTTTCACCACTGAGCCCCCCTGGGAAGACCGAAAAACACATATTTCAGAATAACTCTACCTAAGGTGTGATGGAACTGGGACAGTAGTAAGCAACCCCTGAGAATATATTCGGTTGACGGCTGTTCCCTGCTGCGGGAGGTCGGGGGTGGGGTGATGTAAACTTGCCAGCACTTCTGCACTATCACTGGCCCAGAACAAACAAGAATAATCTTGAACTTGTCCAAGTAAATGTAGGATATTTCCCACTGAGACGACATCTAGTAACATTACAAAAGGATATTTTCCTTTCTTTTAAAATGTCATTATCATTCTTGATGTTTGTCCTAACCTAATAAAATACCATTTTCAATTTTAGGTTGTGTGTGTGGATGATCCTCCATGGGAAACTGTCAGATAAGATTTCACTTTTCAAATGTGAAAGAATTTTGAAGGAACTGTTTGATATTTAGATTTGTTCTCCTTTTATTTCAAAGCCATGAAACTGTGTGCAACTGTCAGTATTGATTGTACATATAAATATCAGTAATTACACCCTTAAATTTTTTCCTCAGATAGCTTGGGTATCTTTGTAATCAGAGTCAATATTCTTATCCTTCCTATTTTTCTGATCAGTTTTTCAAAAATCTAAATTTTCTTTGCTGCCAGTTGTCTTTATTTGAGATAGAAGATACGTCAAAATAGTTGACTTATACAGGTATTTTTATCTGTTCAAAGATTTTAAAATAATGTACCAATGGTAATTTATATATTTTCTGATTAGGATTAATGACCTTTTTAAAGAGAAAAAGAAATAGCTTGCATTCTTTAAAGGAGTCTTTTTTAAACAGGCTCAGTGAATTATGTGCCTTAGTGAAGTCAATCAGAACACAGTTAACAAATCATGAAGCTGTTAAAATGTCAACAATAAATCTGGGTACATATATTAACTTCCTCTAATGCCAGAGGAAAATAAAAAAGTCTTACTGATCTTGAAGTTTTATATTAAGAATATTCCTGGCTAGGAATTTGAACTTTGCATATTTAAATGTTCAATGCCAATATTATAGATAATTGATTAACGTAAATGCCAGAAATATATTAGAAAGTGAACAATATACAAGTGTCAATTTCTTCTAAAGTTGAGATATGTTTTGTAGATAATAATCTGTTTCAATTGTGAGGGACCTCACCCACTAACTGGCTCAACTCCCAAATCAAACAACTGGCTCATGTCAAGGCAGGTTGGTATCTAATGGGCTTAGACATTTTGGAAGTTTTATAAAGAAAAAAAAGTAGAGACATTTTTAGAAACTACTTATGAGGTGAAGATGTTAAATGTGTGTACTGAAACAAAATGATAGCGAAGGAAAAACATACTGCACCCATAAATAAATTATATGGAAGTTATTAATATCAGATGAGGGAATTATTTAGCATGTTTGGCTTGCCACAATGTGGAAATAAGGTGCTAGAACTCAGAAATGGAAAACGTTCTGCAAAATTCTGAAAAACTTTAGACAATGAATTTTTAATGAGTCAATTAAAATATTTATTCACTTTATCAAAGATTTATTATAAGCACTTAGTAAAAAGCCAGGCCACCAGGCTCCTCTGTCCATAGGATTTCCCAGGCAAGGATACTGGAGTGGGTTGCCGTTTCCTCCAAGGGATCTTCTCTACCCGGGGATCGAAGTCCATGGGGGTCACAAAGAGTCGGACACGACTTAGTGACTAAACAGCAAGATGAGTAAAGTACAGTGCAAATTTCTGTGGAGCGAAAAATAAATGAGAGGCCCTTCTTCCCGTCTCCTCCTTGTTGAAGCCACTGCCCCAGACTGGCCCTTTGCCTCAGTTTCTAAGTCCCAGTTGCAAACAAGCTCAGACACTTGTTAAGTAACTTAGCTTCTTATTCCTCTGCTTAAACTTGAAATGATGTTACTAACTCAGAGACAACTCTCATAGTCATAACTATGGGAGTCTTCTATGGTTCCCTAAATCTCTCCTTCACTGTGGGACCCAGCGCAACAGGAGCCAGCGTGCAAGAAGCTGCAGCCCATAACACCCTTGCTTCTTCCTCATTTGTAGACAGAATAGGCAGGAAGAAGCAGCTCCAGGGGTCTTTGCTCTTAGTTCTAACCTGTTGCCATTTGTCACTTATTCAAATATTCTATACATGTTAATGAGTACCTACAGGAGGCTCAGTGGTAAAGAATCCACCTGCCAATGCAGGAGACGCGGGGATCCCTGGATCAAGAGGATCCCCTGGAGGAGGAAATAGTGACCCACTCCAGTATTCTTGCCTGGAGAATCCCATGGACAGAGGAGCCTGGAGGGCTACAGTCCATGGAGTCTCAAAGAGTCGGACACACACTGTGCGCTAGGCACCTAGGGTAGAGTCTTGGAAATGCAAAGAAGAAGGGAGACGTGTGCTGAGTTAGATACCTCAGGGATATCTGGCAGAGTGAGGACCGAGGCTGGTATCTTCCTGCTGGGTCAAGCTGAGCTGAGGACATAATGACAGCACAGTGGGACCCGTTCCCCTGCACCCATTACCGTCCATCACCCAGGGGTCAGTCCTGAGACACAGTCGTCTCTCTAAGGTGTTATTCTCAAGGTCCATAATCTTATAAAAGTAGCTTTAATTATTTTGAGTAATGTTTCAGAAGGATTCAAAAAATCATTATTTCCTTGAAAGAAGTGGTGTAGGTGATACAAAAAGGACAATTATTTGATTTATAAAGATTAGATTAAAACATGAAAAGAGGAAAAGTATGAATGGGGAGAGCCTACTAATATATACTTTTTATTTCACAACCCCCCAATATATATATTAGTTTATTCATGTTGATATTTAATATAAAATGTTTTTAGGGAAGTTGCGTAGAATTAAATAAAAATATGTAAATTACAAAGCATTACAGAAGTTAAGTGCAAACAAAAGTCAATACAGTTGCATGGAATCAGAAAGCATGAGGAAGGAAACATTAAAATCTGTAGGGAAGTTAATGGTTGTAAAGTTGGTCCTTCTATCTTGTTTATAAGATTCTAAAAGACAGGAAATATATAAAGAAAGGAATGAATAAAGCTGTATTAGCTGAATTCTAGCAAAATTAGAGTGGTTATGACAAAATTATACTATTTTTGTAGTAACAAAAATAGTATAAAATAAAGATTTAACTATATTTATTAGACTGTACATTATATAAAATACAAGTTATTCCTTTCCTGGTGACTCAATGGTAAAGAATTCACCTACAAGAGACACAGTTTTGATCCCTGGGTGGGGAAGATCCCCTGGAGAAGAAAATGGCAATTCACTCCAGTATTCTTGCCTGGGAAATCTCATGGACAGAGGAGCCTGGTGGGCTGCAGTCCACGGGGTCACAAAGAGTCGGACATGACTGAAGTGAGTTAGCAGGCACGCATGAGTTAACAGTGTAACACTGCTGGGACTTTCCTGTTGGTCCAGTGCTTCGGACTTTGCCTTCCAACGCAGTGGTGCAAGTTTGATCCTTGGTCAGGAAGCTATGATCCCACATGCCTGGCAGCCAAAAAACCAAGACATAAAACAGAAGAAGTACTATAACAAATTCATAAAGACTTTCAAAAATGGTCCATATCAAAAATCGTTTTTCAAAAAAATATATAACACTATTAAAATGTTAATCTGTACCTTTGTGCATGTCCCACAATTGAATTTTCAAGCTGTTGATTACATTTCCCTCTGTGGATTCAAGAAGCCAGTTGGCCCACATTATGTAATTTATTAGACATATTTTGGTTCTTACAGCTTTTCCATTAGTCATCCCTAAACACACTTTGTACAAATGAGTAAGAAGCTTGAAGTTAATGAGCATCATTTTCTAGAGAGGAAGTAGCACCAGGGCTACAGATAGAGAAACCACACTGCACTATTTAAGTACCTTGGACCTCTGAACCTACGGTCTTCTGCCCAGAAAAACTAGATCTCTTATCAGAAGAGTTTTTCCTGCTATTCGTATGAATATTGATGTTAAGATGAATGTTGGTGTTAATGTGAGTGTTGGTGTTCATGTTTTTCTTGCTGCTGATTTCTTAATTCCCCTTAACTTTTAAACTTCAAAGAACCTGTGAAACTAAATGAGCTGAAAATATCTTTTAAAAATAAGCAACACATTGAGATTCCTGCACACAGCAAACTCCCATGAAGAAAAGTTCCAAATTTGTGATGCTATTTGCATTTCCATAAACACAGAGAATCTCTGTCTGAGCTTATTATTATGGGACAAATAACAGTGTTAGAAATGGGGGTACTTTAAGACTCTAATTATGCATATGCTCCCATTCTGATTAGTGCGTTTATAGCACAAAGCAATACAAAACCTGTGCTTTTGGCTCCAGAACTTTTATTCTTAAAGTTGACATTTTCATGAATTTTAACTAACACTGGTTTCATTTGATGTAATTGAAAAAAAAGTTTTCTTAAGTGCTCAGATGCCACTGCTCCACAGGAAGCAGACTCTGAGACAGAGATTCTCATGCAAAATGTTTTTTTAGGGAGGAGCCTAGGGATCCACTCCTGTGGGAGGGAAGGATCCAGGATTGGGAAGACGGAGAAGCTGAGGGGTGATACTGGCCTGTCAGAGGCCCCAGCTGATGCCACAGTGAGCTCTAGGGCTCACATGGTCCTTTGGAGTTGTCCTGAGCCAGGCGAAGGGAGCAATCTTATACCCCATGTTGACCAGAGAGACTGAAACACAGGCTCCGGGTTCTCACACTCAGTGCCGGGCCCCAGGCATGTCAAGGAAGGAGCAGAGAGTTCCAGAACTGAAAAGGCCACCTGTGGTTAAGGCCCACAGATAAATTAGGGGTAGCTGGTGTGGGTAGATGACCTTCACTCCCATAGAAGAGTCGAGCAGCCTACAGTTGGGTTTGGGGCTAACTTTGGCTTGGTCAGGAGAAATTAACATTAACAGAAATGGCATGGACCTAACAGAAGCAGAAGTTATTAAGAAGAGGTGGCAAGAATACACAGAAGAACTGTACAAAAAANTTATTGGAAAAGACTCTGATGCTGGGAGGGATTGGGGGCAGGAGGAGAAGGGGACGACAGAGGATGAGATGGCTGGATGGCATGACTGACTTGATGGACGTGAGTCTGATGAACTCTGGGAGGCCTGGCGTGCTGCGATTCATGGAGTCGCAAAGAGTCAGACATGACTAAGAGACTGAACTGAACTGAACTGAAAGATGAAATAAAGTGAACACTTCAATGTCTTGGTTATACTAATCATATCTCAAGTACTCAAGCACTCCAGGGTCAGTTTGGAACATCTCCATCATTAGAGGACGTTCTCCCAGGCAGCACTGCTCCTTCACACGCTGCCACCTTGCCTCTCAGAAGGAGGGTCTGCTGCCCCCCATCCCAGGAAGAAGTACCAGTTCTCATTACCCCAACACCTACAACCTCTTCTGTTCCCCTCAACTGGGAAGCATCTCTGTTTAGTCTNCCCAGGCAGCACTGCTCCTTCACACGCTGCCACCTTGCCTCTCAGAAGGAGGGTCTGCTGCCCCCCATCCCAGGAAGAAGTACCAGTTCTCATTACCCCAACACCTACAACCTCTTCTGTTCCCCTCAACTGGGAAGCATCTCTGTTTAGTCTCCTCAGCTCTCTCTTTGCCCTCTTATTTGACATTAATATGGCTTAATAAACCAGCGTGTGTATGCTCAGCTGCTTCAGTCGTGTCCGACTCTTTACGACCCCATGGACTGGAGCCCACCAGGCTCCTCTGTCCATGGGATTTTCCCAGGCGAGAATACTGGAGTGGGTTGCCATTTCCTTTTCCGGGGGAATCTGCCTGACCCAGGGGTTGAACTGCAAGTCTGCTGCATTGGCAGGTGGATTCCTTACCACTGAGCCACCTGGGAAGCCCCTTAATAAACCAGAACTGGCATCGGTAGAAGCTGAAAAGTATTTCCATTTCTTTAAGGATAGGCCAGGAACACAGGGGAAATGTTTGTATCCATTACACTAATTTAAGTAGAGAAAAAAAAAGTTTTCACATTAAAATAGTGTAAATATGTCTACTCTACCACATTAACATTTGAAAATATATCATGGGCCAGCAAGAAATGAATGGAAAACAATGAAATTGGCAAGAAATAGACTTTAAAACATAACAAATATACCATTTTAAGATTAGCTTCCTCCAAAACAAATCCCATTTGATGATAATAAAAACCTGCTGCATTGGGCAAACCTTTGCATGAGTCACTTCATCTAATTATTTAGTGAACATTGCATTCGTGGCTTTTGTTGTTGGTTATTCCATGGTTTTCTTCTACAAGTTTTTGCTCTGCAGAATATACCTTTTAAAAAAATGTTTAAGAAGAAACTCTTCCAGCCTTGTAATTTCCTGTGTTTGGAACATGCAGCTCTTGTTGTTGTTGTTATTTTCCTCTCTTTTGAAGTCTCAGAAAAAGTCTGCCCATCACACAAGCCATCGGTGATACTTGAAGGTATATTTTCCCTAGTGGGATGTTCAATACATATAATGAGAGGGTGGAATTTAAGCAGATCTTTTATTTCTGCAGTGCACATAGGCCCTCCCATGAGATCTATGGGAAGGGGCCAAACTAAATCACACATACACAAATTGAATTTTTATAAAATATGATCGAAAAAAATACAGCCACACTATCAAAAAAAAAAAACCTGGTCTACATACCAGCATGAAATTAAAAGACATTTGCTCTTTGTAAGAAAAACTATGACTAACCTAGACAGCATATTAAAAAGTAGAAACATTACTTTGCCAATAAAGGTCCATCTAGTCAAAAGCTATGGTTTTATCCACTGAGTAGTCATGTATGGATGTGAGAGTTGGATCATAAGCTGAGCACTGAAGAATTGATGCTTTTTAACTATGGTGTTGAAGAATACTCTTGAGAGTCCCTTGGACTGCAAGGAGATCAAACTAGTTAATTCCAAAGGAAATAAGTCTTGAATATTCATTGGAAGGACTGATACTGAAGCTGAAGCTCCAATACTGTGGCCACCTGATGCAAAGAGCCAACTCATTGGAAAAGACCCTGGTGCTGGGCAGGAGGAGAAGGGGACGGCAGAGGATGAGATGGTTTAATGGCATCACTGACTCAATGGACATGAGTTTGAGCAAGCTCTGGGAGTTAGTGATGGACAGGGAAACCTGTCATGCTGCAGTCCATGCAATCACAAAGAGTCGGACACAACTGAGAGATTGAACTGAACTGAACCGTTATACCACCACAANGGAAGTATTTCCTATATAGACCTTTACAGAAAAGGTTTGGCAACTTGTGATTTAACCAATCATCTGTTAGTTGGATGTATAGATTGTTTCTCTTTTTGTGCCGTAAAAAATATATTTGTAAATCTATCTTTGTGTATTCACTATTTTCGTTAGGGTGAATTCTAATAAGGACTGCAGAGTTATACCTTAAATTTTATAGATTAATGATTGGGATCTAGTTAACAAGTTCTTATCCTAAGTGATGCCCTGTAAAAACCAGTTGATTAATTTTTATTAGAGTATAGTTGCTTTACAATGTTGTGTTAGCTACTGCTGCAGAGCAAAATGAACTAACTGTACATATACATATATTCCCTGCCCCGCCCCAGTCATTTAGGATACCACAGTGTAAAACCCAATTCTTAGAGACGTAGTTGTTACAGTCTGGCAGACCCGAATGTACATTTTGGTTTTATAATTAGTAGCTATGTGATTGCATAGATTCTTTTTTTTTTTTTTTTAGTATATAAGTGGCACTTAAAAAATATATTTATTTTTTAATTGAAGGATAATTGCTTTACAGAATTTTGTTGTTTTCTGTCAAAACATCAACATGAGCACAAGCAACAGAAATCAGTTCTAGCTAATTAAAGCAAAGAGGTTTATTGGCTGTTGCACACTGCAGGGTTAGCTCAGTAGAGCCAGGCTGCTGAAACCTTGCTCCTTTCAATACATACCTGTCTTCAGAAGGGCTGCCCTTGACTGGTTCCTGAAAGGTAACTACTCTGAGTCCTTGGAAGATCCTGCCTGAGAAGAGTCTTTTTGTGTTTCTGAGGCCTTGGGTCATGCTATATCAGTTCAACCGGATAGTTAATGCCAACAACGTGACTTACAGTGAATACCATTTCTGTTTGCCTGAAGACCTGGGCTGCATTGCATTACTTTGACCCTCTGTGGGTCTGCAGACTGAGTAGCTCAGGTCAGGTGCTGCATGCCTATATGACTGACCCTTGTAAAAACTGTAGACACCAACGCCAATTCCCTTGGTGACCTTCCCTGGCTGGTATTGTCACCTGCACTGGTAGGAGAATTAAGCATTGTCTATGCAACTCAACTGTGAAAAATTAACAGAGAGCTTGCCGCTGTCTTCTCTTGGACTCCACTCTGTGTGCCTCTTTCCCTTGCTGATTTTATTTAATCTATATCTTTTGCTGTAGTAAACCACAACCAGGAATATAACAGGCTTTCTGAGTTCTGTGAGTTCTTCTGGCAAATCCTCAAAACTGGGGGTGGCCTTGGAGGCCCCTGACTTAGATACATGTAATGAGTAGCTCATGTGTGTATCATGTGTGTAATGAGAAGGCTAGAGAGTGAGGCTTAGTGTTAAGACAGAACCTGCACAAAAAGCATGGTTCACTATACTTGTCAGGCCAGGACCATTGGAATGATCAGGGTCTACCATTTCTGTGTTTTTGGCACGCTACTGAAGAGTACTGTTCCAGGAGAATTCTAGCTTAGAGCATGTGCTGCCTGCCCCGTCTTGCTGTACTGGTGATGTGAGGAAGGATCTGAATTTGTAAAACTCTTAAGACTTTGACTGCTGTTGTGTGAAAACAGTGTACACATCTAAGTTGGCAAGTACTTATTATTTATTACCTACTATTCTGCTGCTGCTTCTGCTAAGTCACTTCAGTCGTGTCCGATTCTGTGCGACCCCATGGACTGCAGCCTACCAGGCTCCTCCATCCATGGGATTTTCCAGGCAAGAGTACTGGAGTGGGGTGCCATTGCCTTCTCTGACCTACTATTCTAGGCACTGGGAATATGTTGAAGAACAAGAAAATGTCCTTGCCCTCAGGGTGCTTACATTCTGCAAAAGGTAAGTCTTCAAAAGGGAATTGATATGTATTTATGAAGCGGTGATGGATGCTGGATAGCCAAAAAATAGCAACTGTCCATTTCAGTGTTCAGATGACTCAACCTTTCTAAGTTTGTTCTCTGTAAAATGGGTATAAGAATGTTTAGACTGTTGTATCGATCCTGTGAGACAATCTTTATGCTTGGCACACAGAAAACACTCAATAAGTGGTTTTTAAATTATTCATTTTTGGTTGTGCTGGGTCTTCACTGCTGCATGTGGGCTTTCTCTGCAGAGAAAGGGGCTACTCTCTAGCCGTGGTGTGTGGGCTTCTCATTGTGGTGGCTTCTCTTGTTGCAGAGCACAGGCTCTAGGGTGCACGGACCCAGTAGCTGAGGCACACAAGCTCAGTAGTTGTGGCTTGTGGACCCTACTAGAGCTCAGACTTAGTAGTTGTGGCACGNATTTTTGGTTGTGCTGGGTCTTCACTGCTGCATGTGGGCTTTCTCTGCAGAGAAAGGGGCTACTCTCTAGCTGTGGTGTGTGGGCTTCTCATTGTGGTGGCTTCTCTTGTTGCAGAGCACAGGCTCTAGGGTGCACAGACCCAGTAGCTGAGGCACACAAGCTCAGTAGTTGTGGCTTGTGGACCACTAGAGCTCAGACTTAGTAGTTGTGGCACACAGGCTTAATTGCCCCTCGGCATGTGGAATCTTCCCCAACCAGTGATAGAACCCATATCCCCTGCATTGGCAGATGGATTCTTATTCCCTGTATCACCAGGGAAGTCCTGAATGGTGCTTATTGTTGTGTCTAAGAGTGGGAGTTTTGAATTTTGAAGTCAAGCTGCCAGGGTTCAAATTCCACCTGCTTATTAGTTCTTGATGTTATGCAAGTTATTGAATTTCTCTGAGTAGGGATGTCTTCATACATGTGCAATCTAGCAGTTGCATGGGGCTTGCACTTGGTTTAGTACCCTGCTGCTGCTGCCTTGAAATTATTGATTATTTTTGAACACAGGGTCCTGCGTTTTCATTTTGCACAGGGCCCTGCAATTATCTAGTTGGTCCTATTGCTGAACTTTGATGTCCTTGTGCAAAATGGAGATAATAATGCATACCATGTTATTTCTCAACAGTCTCATGTTAAATTCCTAGTTTCAAAGTTTTTATCCTTTACATTTGTCTCCTTTTCAGATATAAGATTATCACATTGTGCTCATATAAGTCCATTTCACTTGTTTTATAGAAAGAAGGCCAACTCAATTTCCTACGGGAAAGTGAAATCTTAGTAAGTTCAAAGCATATACAGTCTCACACTTTGCAATGATGACTCACGCACTGAACGTTTCAACATCTTTCACAGACAACCCAGTGTTTTTATATGAGGATATTGTTGCATTTAAAACTGAAGATATTAGAAAATGTAGAACGACTCATTAACTTGTATAGTAGTAATACAGTCAGCCCTTGAAGATTGGTGCTTTGATGTAGAGTGGGGTATGAAGGCAAACTTCAGGCCTGTTAAATGCCCTCTTAGAACTAATTCTTGCAATTTAGGTGCCTGGGGTCTAGGACAGAGAGAAATAAAGAACCTGTCCCACTGTATTGGAGAAAGTAAATTTGAATGAAAAATTGGAAATGAATAAACCATTTCTGAGTGCTTCAAGCGCAATAACATAGTTGCCTTTTTAAACAGAGTACTTGTATTTAAGTTTCAACCATCAACAGGTAGGAAGAGAAGTGAAGAAAAGTGAAAATAGCTTTATGGTTCAACAGAGGCCTATTGAGGCAGTAAGAGGTTTGATATAAGCTCATGTTCAAATCCGAGCAATTAAAAAATTTTCATATTTGGATTTCTATCCTCAACACTAGAAAATTAAGTGTTAGGTGTGAAATCCAATACCATTTGGAGTCTCAGCCAAATGACTCTAAAAGCTTCATTTCAGTTCAGTCGCTCAGTCGTGTCTGACTCTTTGCGACCCCATGAATCGCAGCATTCCAGGCCTCCCTGTCCATCACCAACTCCAAGTCACTCAGACTCACGTCCATTGAGTCAGAGATGCCATCCAGCCATCGCATCCTCTGTTGTCCCCTTCTCCTCCTGCCCCCTATCCCTCCCAGCATCACAGTCTTTTCCAATGAGTCAACTCTTCGCATGAGGTGGCCAAAGTACTGGAGTTTCAGCTTTAGCATCATTCCCTCTAAAGAAATCCCAGGGTTGATCTCCTTCAGAATGGACTGGTTGGATCTCCTTGCAGTCCAAGGGACTCTCCAGAGTCTTCTCCAACACCACAGTTCAAAAGCATCAATTCTTCAGCACTCAGCTTTCTTCACAGTCCACCTCTCACATCAATACATGACCAAAGGAAAAACCATAGCCTTGACTAGATGGACTTTAGTCAGCAAAGTAATGCCTCTGCTTTTCAATATGCTATCTAGTTTGGTCATAACTTTCCTTCTGAGGAGTAAGCGTCTTCTAATTTCATGGCTGCAGTCACCATCTGCAGTGATTTTGGAGCCCCCCAAAATAAAATCTGACACTGTTTCCAGTTTACCCATCTATTTCCCATGAAGTGATGGGACCAAATGCCATGATCTTCATTTTCTGAATGTTGAGCTTGAAGCCAACTTTTTCACTCTCCACTTTCGCTTTCATCAAGAGGCTTTTTAGTTCCTCTTCACTTTCTGCCATAAGGGTGGTNTCTATTTCCCATGAAGTGATGGGACCAGATGCCGTGATCTTCGTTTTCTGAATGTTGAGCTTTAAGCCAACCTTTTCACTCTCCTCTTTCACTTTCATCAAGAGGCTTTTTAGTTCCTCTTCACTTTCTGCCAGAAGGGTGGTGTCATCTGCATATCTGAGGTTATTGATATTTCTCCCAGCAGTCTTGATTCCAGCTTGTGTTTCTTCCAGTCCAGCGTTTCTCATGATGTACTCTGCATAGAAGTTAAATAAGCAGGGTGACAATATACAGCCTTGATGGACTCCTTGTGACATACAATATATTGTTATAATTGTTCAATTTTACTATTAGTTATTGTTTTTAGTATCTCACTGTACCTAATTTTTAAATTAAACTTCATCACAGGTATATCCATAAAGAAAAAACCAAACATACTCTATGTAGGGTTTGGTGTGTCTGAGTGTGAGCATGCATGCTCAGTTGTGTCTGACTCTTTGTGGATGTAGCCCACCAGGATCCTCCGTCCATGGAATTCTCCAGGCAAGAATACTAGAGTGTGCTAGAGTGTGCTAGACTGTGTTGCCGTTTCCTCCAGCAGAGGATCTTACTATCTGTGGTCTCGGGCATGTAATATATCCTCAGGGATAGGGGGGACTACTGTACCTTTCTCATCCGCATGTAGGGGCTTAAAGTCAGAGTCTTTCATGGAATATGTAGTGAAAGTTTAAGTGTTTCGCATTTGGGAAACATATAGCGTATACTTTTGAAGATGGATCAGAGAGAATGTATCACGGACTGTGCTGTGCTTTTATTTTCAGGTGGGCGAAGTAATCATAGGCTGTCAACGAACATCAAAGCCTGCAAAAAGCACGCCGGACAGCAGCAGAGAGCAGACAAGCAAGAGGTGCCATCCCCGCCCACCCCCACCGCCCATCTTTAGCTTTATTTAGAGTTCTCTCCATTGTCTTCTGGTGGCTAGAATGCACCTGCCCACTAGGTACAGTGACTGAACGTTTAGAAAGGATTCATACCCTGAATGTTTATTCCCCAAACGTCAACTCTTGATTCGTAGGGCTCAGACACAGATCTGTGCATGTCCAGGTCCCCATTTCCCATGATACTAATAGGAGTGCCAGCATCTGCGCCACTGACAGCTGCACTGACCAGGCGCTTGCTTCCCATGAGGCCAGTCCATGTGCTTTACCCACAGCAACACACTTAATCCTCACAAGTTTTATCCTCAGTTTGCAGACAAGGAATATGAGGGAGAGAGGCATTTGGATTGTCCGGAGGCCATGCAGCTGTGATTTGTTGCGAGGACTCTGCTGAACGCTCTGCTCATGTTGCCTCTCTTTTATGACCCCCCTGTCCTGTCATAGCATCCAAAGCTCTCAGGGCTGCAAAGACTGAGAGACCCCGTGTGTGCCCTCCTGTCAATCATAGGTCATCTTCCTGCCTTGGCTTAAGCTTCCTTCCCTACAGGACCCTCACCCTCTCAGGAGAATTTCTAGTAGTCACATGAGAGTTGGACCATAAAGAAGGCTGAGTGCCCAAGAAATGATGCTTTCAAACTGTGGTGTTGGAGAAGACTCTTGAGGGTCCCTTGGAGAGCCAGGAGATCAAACCAGGCAATCCTAAAGGAAATCAACCCTGAATATTCATTGGAAGGACTGATGCTGAAGCTGAAACTCCAAGACTCAGGCCACCTGATGAGAAGAGCCAATTCATTGGAAAAGACCCTGATGCTAGAAAAGATTAAAGGCAGGAGGAAAAGGGGGTGACAGAGGATGAGACGGTTGGATGGCATTATCAGCTCAATGGACATGAGTTTGAGCAAGTTCCAAGAGATGGTGAAGAACAGGGAATTCTGGCGTGCTGCAGTCCATGGAGTCTTAAAGAGTCGGACACGACTGAGTAACTGAACAACAACAATATTCCCCAATGTCAGAAAGCCTAAAGATTCCCATCTGAAGATTATAGTTCTGCCCCTAGAGACCCTGGGAACAATGCCCGCCCCCCCACAAGTGGTGACAATCCTTAGAGCATTTCAAACAAAGCTCTCATTCCTTCTCAATTCATCCGTGGAATGAACATCTCAGTTCTTTCAACTTTCCTTCTCCTTTTCAAGATTTCCAGACTCGTACCATCCAGATGGCAAAGTCTATTTTGGACCCAGGCAAACTATCTTTGTGATACAAATGTATATGCCAGAATTATCACTACAAAAATACCTGAGCAGGAACTGTATTTATGTCTTGCATAATACAAGCAGTCAGGCATTCTTATATTCAAAGACAACTGTCAAAGTTTTGTAGAGGTTTTCAAACATGCGGTTTGTTTAAACAACAGGTATGGAGCTGAATTCCTTCTGAAAAGCAGGTTGCTGTTTTAAACCTTGGGAAGTCACTCTCATGCTTCCCAGCTTATTAATTTCCATTTCAGATTATTGTTGTTCAGTTGCTAAGTCGTGTCTGACTCTTTGTGACCTCATGGACTGCAGCACTCCAGGTTCCACTGTCCTCCACCATCTCCCGGAGTTTGCTCAGATTCATTTTGAATCAGTGATGCTCTCTAACCATCTCATCACTTAAAGAGATTCAAGGGTATTAGGACTCCTCTGAATCTTCATGGTCATAATTAAGCCCCAGCAGCATCCCTACTTGTAAAAAATCTGAATCTAATTTATGAGGAATCTCAGGGTTTGGAAACCAAGTCATTGTCAACGGTTTGGAGCTGGCTTTCAAGACTCTAGGCTAACTGTCATCACCATGATTATACTTGATGATTAGAAACGTCTTAGCACAGTTGTTTATAGAAGGAACTCCTGCAGTATTTTCACAAAGCCTTTCTTTTTCATTTTTGTTTCTGAGAAAGGATCACCTCATGTCTGTTCAGGATACATCTATGGGAAGGTTGTTTGTGGTGCTCTTGTATCATTGACAAAATTCCTTATTCCCATTATATCAGTCTCTGGTCGGGCAACCCATGACCCAAACAGCCACCTATAAAGGCTGCACGTGGGCATGAGGTCAGACAGCTTGTTGGTTTGGAGGAAAGGCCTCCACAGGGCAGGACATTGGGGGCAGGGGGTCAGAACAGGCCCCTCAACCCCCTCCCAGCCTGGGTGGTCCCTTCCTCATGTGGTGGAGAGAGTTAGTGGAGGGAGTAGATCGAGGGGAGGAGGGTTTTGTTCATTGGACCAGATGGGATTATGTCTGGGGAGAAGGTCATGGACCCAGTGAACCCATGTGGTCCTGTGACGACTTCCTCAAATATTGGTTTATTGATTACTAAGCGCCTGCACTGTGCTGTACGAAGCTGTGCATTATCTTTAATCTTCAAAATAGCTACAAATAAATCCTTCTCCTGTTCCTAACATAGCGAGGTTCATAGAGATGGGGTCATTTGCCCAAGGTAGCAAAATTGGTAAGTAAGTGGTGGATCCAGGATTATAAAATGTGGCCCATTCTTGGGCTTGCCTTCTTACTCTCCTCATGGTGTCTTTTTTTTTTTTTTTTTTTAATGGACTTTTAGCCCAGTCTTAGGTTCACAGCAAAATCGAGTAAAAGGCACAGAGATTTCCCAAATATCTGCTTTCCCTACAGGTGCATAGCCTCCTCCATTATCCACACCCTCTACCAGAGGAGAAGGTTTGTTACAACTGATGAAGCTGCCTTCCTGCATCATTATCACCCACATCCAAAATTTGCATAAGAGCTCAGTCTTGGTGCTGTGTGTTACATATTTCGACAAATATGTAACAGCTTCCCAGGTGGCTCAGCAGTAAAGAATCCACCTGCCAATGCAAGAGACGCAGGTTCAACCCGTGGGTTGAGGAGATCCCCTGGAGAAGGAAGTAGCAACACACCCCACTATTCCTGCCTGGAAAATCCCATGGACAGAGGAGCCTGGCAGGCTACAGTCTAGAGGCACAAAGAGTCAGACATGACTGAGCAACTGAGCAACAAGAGTAAATAATGACATGCATCCACTACTATAGTGTCACGCAGAGCGGCCTCACTGCCCTGAAAATCCTTTGTATTCTTCAGTAGAGGACTCAATCTTTGATGTCGTTTATGCCTACTGATTTCAGACATTTTCTTTTCTTCTTCCATAATAATACATTTATTCACACCGTCTTCCACCTGTTCTTACTAGGTGCTAGAGGTTCTGGTCCGACAGCCAGGCGACGGGTAAAACCTGCAGCAGGCATCTGTCTCTACAGGCCTCGATGTGAGGCGGGAAGCTGCAGGGGGAAAATTTCCCTCTCAGCTTTATTTCGGGGATAAATGTGGTCCTTGAGTGCCCCAGGCCTTGCTGTTCACTGCTTGTTACCCCCAGGGATTCGTAAGTAATTAAAACCCTGCACGCAAACCGTTCCTCAGAACATCTGAAGTTGGGGCACTGCAGATAACCGAATACTAAGTTCACTGTTTATTACTGTGATCCAGAAACTATAGCCCAAGAGATATGCCCAGAATAGAGATGGGCTGCTTTTCTTCAAAGTCAAGGACAACATAATTATCATAGATGAATTTAGATATTTACTTAATTAAGCCATAGATATCACAGTTTGTTAAGTAAGAACAGAATAATTAAGAAGTAGAGCTATAGTTAATAACGACTATAATGTAAGTCTTTGAAAACTGAAACTCCCTGCATAGTTTATCGTGTATAATCTGGGACTTCAGAAAATGCCATTTTAAAATCCAACTTGTGTTTTTCTTCAGCAGGTCCAGGTATATTAATCAAAATACTTCCAACCCAGGGACTGAACTGGGTCTCCCGCACTGCAGGCAGATTCTTTTCCATCAGAGCTACCAGGGAAGCCCAGCCAAAGTACAAAGGAATCAAAAAGTCAGATCCTTTCAAGGGCTGAGCAGACTACAGACGTGAGGGGGAAGGGTTGCAAGAGCAAAAGAATGTATACTTTCCAGAGAAAATCGAACCTCCCTTCCCCACCAGGTTGTGTCTGCTGCAGGAATTTGGCCGGAGGATGTGGGTTTGGAACTCCTGGAGTAGACTGTGATTTTCTTTAACTGATATCGTTAGTTGCTCAGTCACGTCTGACTCTTCTCAACCTCATGGACTGTAGCTGCCAGGCTTCTCTGTCCATGGAATTTCCCAGGCAAGAATACTGGAGTGGGTAGCTAGTCCCTCTTCTCTGACCTCCCCTGGTTGGGGACCTTCCTCACCCAGAGATCGAACCTGGGTCTCCTACACTGCAGGCAGATTCTTTAAGGTCTGAACCACATAGGTCAGAGCTAATTGCCTATTTAATTTCAGTATTCCACAGTAGTGAATTTTTTCCAGTTATTCAACAGCTATTTATTCAGTGAAGCTGTATGCCAAAGATATAAGGTGAAAGAGACAAAATCTTTGCTTCAAAGATGCCAGTCTGACAGGGGGAACAGATGGACAGCGAGACAGTTACATGACGACGAGATAACTTTTCTGTTGAGCACTACTCTGCGCTCCTAGATGTTCCCAGGAAACTTGTCTGTCTGCACAGACCATGGTATTGCTAATGTCTAGCACAGCTGCTTGAGTGCTGTAGGCTCTTAATGTATATCTGTCAAATAACTGAGTGAATGAATGACTGGTACCATGATTCCAAAATTATTTCAAAATCATCCACATCGTGGGGGGAACTTGACATAACTACAGCTTACTGGGTCCAACTCCAAGCCTATGGAGTAGAAATGGCCAGAAAAACAGCCCCGGGACTGTGTCGTTTCGAGTTTTCCATATGACAGTGATCACGGGATTCCTTGGCCAGCAGAGGGGCTCCTGGGTTCCCTTTCACTCCAGCTATCGCCACGAGCACTGGGTGCAGGTTCCCACAGGAGGGAAAGAACTGTGGGCTTGGCATGCACCTGAACTTGTAGTATGAATGTCCCTGCCAAACCATGGGCTTCCCCGATGGCTCAGCAGTAAAGAACCCACCTGGCACTCAAAGCCGGACCACTGGGACAACCCTGAGGGATGGGATGGGGAGGGAGGAGGGAGTGGGGTTCAGGATGGGGGACACATGTACACTCATGGCCGATTCATGTCAATGTATAACAAAAACCACTACAATATTGTAATTAGCCTTCAATTAAATTTAAAAAAAAAGAACTGCCTGAAATACAGGAGATGAGGGAGACAAGGGTTCAATCCCTGAGTCAGGAAGATCTACTGGAGGAGGAAATAGCAATCTACTCCAGTGTTCTTGCCTGGAAAATCCCATGGGCAGAGGATCCTGGTGGGCTACCATCCAAAGGGTTGCAAAGACTCAAACACAACTGAGCGACTGAGCACGCCAACTGCAGCAGTCTGGATTGTCTGAAGCAGCAGGGTCTTAGGAGCCTGATTAGCTCCATTCAGGAGTGAAACCTGCCAGATGTGATTCTATATTGCTCCTGGCTGTGAGACTTGGCCTACAGTTTCATTTCAGTTATCAAAAAGGTCTTAGGTGAGCAGAGTCTGCCAACTGTCCTATCCTCCACCTGCCTGTGTGTTAGCATGGCCCTGCAGCACCCTTTAACTGTTTATTTCTTCAAGGGTTGACTCCTGCTTCTACAAAGCTTTAAGCCACTTGAATCCAGGAACAGTCTCCTGTACTCCAGGGAGAATACTTGCCAAACAAACAAATGAATGAGTGGAATCTACTTGAAATTTATTTCAAAATGATATCTCTGTTTCCTTTGCCCTTTTTGTTGTTCTAGAAGCCAGCAAATGGAGAAACTAGAAGTAGACCCCAGCAAGCGTTCCATCCCTGATGTGGCCAACATAGTTCAAGAGAAAAAACACATGCCCAGAAGAGTTCGTCCTGAACCCAAAATTATACCAAGTGAGGAAGATCCTGACTTTGAAGATAATCCCGAAGTGCCTCCTTTGATTTGAAATCTCAGGCCACACTGCCTGTGACCTGCCAGACCCAGATTTGCTCCATACAGAGAGTGTGTGTATATTATTTACAGGGTAGACACAGTTATTTTCAGTATTAATACTCCAGTGCGTTAGATTCTACTTAGTACATTAATATTCTAAAACCAGTTTACAATTAAAACATGTACCTTCCAAGTACTGTATAATTTTTTTGTAATAAAGCATTGGTTAGTTAAAATGTTTAGTAAATTGTAGAATGATTATAGAAACATGCTGATTGTAAATCCCAGAACCATGGACCTGGGCAGACAGATGAAGTCACGGGTTAAAGAAAGCACTGATTATTAAACCGGTACCTCTGCTTTATCTAGGAGAAGGCAATGGCAACCCACTCCAGTACTCTTGCCTGGAAAATCCCATGGACGGAGGAGCCTGGTAGGCTGCAGTGCACAAGGTCTCGAAGAGTCGGACACGACTGAGCGACTTCACTTTCACTTTTCACTTTCATGCACTGGAGAAAGAAATGGCACCCCACCCCAGTGTTCTGTTCTCCTCCCATGGATGGAGGAGCCTGGTGGGCTGCCATCTGTGGGGTCACACAGAGTTGGACATGACTGAAGCGACTTAGCAGCAGCTTTATCTAGAACATTATTAACTCAGTATTCCAGATACAATATAGGGAAACTGTCGTTTCTCTGATCATGACTTGCTGCTACTGCTAAGTCGCTTCAGTCGTGTCCAACTCTGTGCGACCCCAGAGACAGCAGCCCACCAGGCTCCACCATCCCTGGGATTCTTCAAGCAAGAACACTGGAGTGGGTTGCCATTCCTTCTTACTAGCATTTAAACCAGACTTCTCCCCCAACTCCTCTCCCCCTCCCTCACGGGACACACACACCAATCAACAGATACATAAGTATCTACTGAGTCCTGGGACCTGCTCTGTTCTCACAGAATCGGTGGTAACAAGGCAGTGAAATATGCACACGTACCACATCAGGCAGTGACAAAGCCCGCAGTCAGAAGGAAGTGGAAGTGCTCTTGCCTCCAGAACTAATGCTTCTAAACCAGCAGAGCCCAGAGTTGCAGAAACAGGAGTAAACGTGGCCTGTTAGTCATTAGGGTGTTAGTGAGAGGAGCCTCTCGCATTTTGATCCCTTGATCCCAGATCCATGCTCCTTGGCCCTGGGAGAAACAGCACCACATGTTGGATAGTAATTCAGAGTCTATACTTCATTCTTTGGAACATTATCTCACCCACACAAAGCATTATCACCCAGTTGGCACTGTAGGTGAGTCCGCAAAAGGCCACTTCAGTGTTCTAGCAGGCCAGCTTCTCCAGAGTGATGATGAACACGGATTGATGAACTCAACACATTGATTGAGTCCAGTCAATTCCATAGATACAGCTCTGTGGGCACACCTCATTTGTTGTAACGAGTCCCCTGGTCAGAGGCGGTGCTCCGTGAAGTACTGCGGCAGAGAATATGGCTGCCATTACGTAAACCCACAGATGGTGGTTTTGGCAGAAGTGCTATAGGGAAGGAAGGCAGATTCATATTCAGAGTGAATGTATATTCCAGTGAGAGCAAGATACCGCTTCTTCCATGATGGATGGAAATGTTCCAGTGTAATCAACCTGCCAGGCAAAAGCAGGTGATGGACGGTCCCCTGGGGTTTAGTGCCATATACGGAGTTCACTGTTGGTTTCTGCTACTGTCGAATCAGTCACTATGGATGTCTGCAAATTATATGACACTCCTCCCATCAAGAGGTGGATTCTCTGATCTCTCGTCTTGAATATGGGCCAACCTTAGTGACTTGCTTGCGACCTTCAGCATAATGATAAAATGATGTTGCGTGGTTGTCAAGGGTTTCTCAGATGGCTTGGTGGTAAAGAATCCACCTGCAATGGAGGAGACATGGATTTGATCCCTGGGTTGGGAAGAGAAGGAGATGGCAACCCACTCCAGTGTTCTTGCTTAGGAAATCCCGTGGACAGAGGATTCTGGCAGGCTATAGTCCATAGGGTCACAAAGAGTTGGACGTGACTTAGCGGCTAAACAATAACAACGTGGTTATCAGGGCTAAATCAGAAAAGGTGATATCACTGCCATTTGATTCTCTTGGTACATTCCCTCTGGGGGAATCCAGATGCCATGTAAAAAGTCCAACTTCCCTGGAGCTGCTATGCTGGAGATGCCACAGTAGGTGTTCCTGCCCACAGCCCCAGAAGCACTCTCAGCTGATGGCGTCATCTACCAGACCTGTGAGTGCGCCATCTTTGATGTCCAGTCCTGGCCACTGTCTGGCTGCAACTGTGTGAGACAAGCCAAAGTGAGAACGGGCCAGATGCCCCTTCCTAAACTCTGACCCACAACACTGTGAGCAAAATAAAATGGTTGTTGTCATCCTATAGACATAGAGTTTGTCCTGCAGCAATAGCTACCAGAACCAGATTTGGCACCTGGAAGTAGCGCGTTACCATAACTAAAATCAAAGATAAACAGTCATTGCTTAAGGCAGTCAGAAGCTAGAAGGACCTTGAGGAGGCTTGTGAGAGTTGGCTCCCTCCAGGAAGCAGACACCAAGAGAGAGAAGTGTGAGAGATTTATTGAGGGTAATGGCTTAGAATGCTGAAGAGAGGGAGCTGGAGTAGAAAAGGCTTCAGACTTTAGGTTTTAGATACAGGCTTGACATCCGTAAAATGAGGAAAGGTGAGGATGAAGGAGGATTGGCTAAACGGAGCCTCAGACCGCAATGCAGCGCTGAGAACGTCTCAGGCAACCCAGCTGGCAGCTCCAGGGCAAGACGGCCCATGGAAGGAAGACAGGCATGTTGGACAGAAATGGCTGTGCCTGGCAGCCCCAGCCACATTTAGCAGTTGCAGGGAAGCCAGGGAGAGGGAGATGGCCAGATCTGGAGAGCTGGAGTAGGTCTTGAAGGTGCTGCAGCCAGAGGCTACGGGCTGTTTGCTCTCCATGTGGCTGATTCTCTCTAGGAGGAGCTGAGCAGCACCCCTCTGTGGCCGATGACAGAAACTCACCTCCAGGTGGCTGTCAGTGGAAAGAGGAAAATGCTCTTTAGTGCTCGAACAAAGGAGACCTTCCTTCTGCAGAGAAAGTTTAGCCAAACTGTTTCCTGGGGGTAACATGGAAAAATGTCCCTGATGACTTATTGGGGTGAGCGAAAGAGATTTCCAAGTAGAATGCCAAAAATATCATCAGCTCGTGCCTTTTAGCTGCAAAATCTAAAGGCACACAGTCCATTTTCAAGCAGAATTTAGGGGAAATACAAAGGAACTAAACGGGCTTCGTTCAAAAATAATGAAACCTCATATAAACCAAAGTGGTGTAAGGCGAAGAAGCAATGGCCTGACGTCAGGATAAAGCACAGATGTTCACAGACACGGTTCACAGCCCGGGCGGCTGGTTGCAGAGGTGCTGAGTGTGGTTCCTGGGAAAGAGGCTTGGCGGCAGGGCTTCTCTCACTGCCGCTCTATATGACAGATCACTGGAAAAGAAACGCTGAACACAGTGGTTGCTCTTCGCCTTTTCTCGTGAAAGCCAAAGTCATCCTGATTTCTTTCATTTAGAGAAAACATACTACCCTAGGTCTTTCATAAAAGCAAACTGGCATAAAAGTGAGGGACAGCTGTGTACTAGGAGACTGAATGAATACCTTGGCACTCACTCCCATGTTTTACAGGGTTTTTTTTTTTTAATTTATTAATTTATTTTGGTTGCACTGGATCTTTGTTGCTGTGTGCAGGCTTCCTCTAGTTGCAGAGTGGGAGCTACTTCTAGTTGTGGGGCGTGGGCTTCAAGGGGGTGGCTCCTCATGGGTGGCTTCTCTTGTTGTGGAGTGCAGGCTCTTGGATGCATGGACTGCAGGAGTCATAGCTCATAGAGCTTGGACTTAGTAGTTACAGTGCTTGAGCTTAGTTGCTTCCCAGCATGTGGAATCTTCCCAGACCAGGGATCGAACCTGTGCCCCTGCCTTGGCAGGCAGACTCTCAATCCACTGCGCCACCAGGGAAGTCCCCTTTTACAGTTTTAACAACTGAGACTCCCAAAGGTCAAGGGACTGGCCCTAAAATAGTGTAGCAAGTTGTTAAAATAGGATTCTTTTAAAATCATTTTTGACAAAATTTCCAATATGAGTTTTTTTTTTTTCCTACCAAAGTGAATGAAACAATTCACATGACAATATTTTCCAAGGAAACAAACCTACTTTCTCCAGTCTTGAAACTGCTCCCTCCCTTTGGGAATGTGAAAAAGGGATCTCAGAGTAGAGGGGCTTTGTGGAGAGTTATATCTTTGGGGATAAAGCTGGAAGATTCTTGGGTTGGTGTTGTGTTCTCACTTCAGTCCTACTGGATGGGGGGCTTTTGAGGGACTTTGAAGGTGAGGGTAGATGAACACATGTCTTTGGAGAGCACCGTCGCCTTTTACGTCCGCGTTAGGGTCCTTCCTTGTAGTCCAGGCTTAGTGAGAAGTTCCCCAAGGAACCTCACTGGAGAGCTTCGAGGAGGGTTTTCTGAAGTTGGGGGCACACAGCTGGTACCTGACTCATGCCTGAGAAGCCTGAGGCTGGAGGCAGTGCTGTACACGCCTTTCCTAAGGACTGGAAGTGGGAGATGATGGCAGCTCAGACTGCTGTCCATCGGGGCTCCCTAGGGGGGTGAGGAGCCCCACGGCAGAGGCTCAGGGTGTGCTGTTGCGTGCAGGGCGTTGAGGAGGAGGACCCCGAGGCCAGGGCTGGGACATGCAGGGGATGGGTGAACTGGGAACCTCTCCGGAGTCGATGAAAAGGCCTCCAGGGGAAGAAAAGTCAGTTTCTACCCTCCGCCCGGCCGACAGAGCAGGAAGCCTGACCGAGCTGTGAGGAGGACTTCCCTTACCTGCAGCCGTCAAGGTCCTGGCCACTCGGAGTTTGGGGCTCGAGTGGGAAGAGGAGGGAATGGTCACCAGGACCGGAGAGGGTAGCAGACAGGTGACGGGAGCCCCACCTTCTTCCCAGGGAGGGAGCAGGGAATAAACATCTGGACCATCCTTACTCCCTGGCCACAACTCCCCAGTGGCCAAGCTTGACTGAAGGCCGGGGCCTGGGAGCCCGCTGGTGGGGTCCCCAGGGTCCAGCTCCAGGACACACAGTGCGGTGGTGGGGCCACACTCCCCTCTGCCTGTCTTCCCTCACCCTGTCCCCTCAACCCGTCCGGGATGCGGCTAGAGATCCTGGTGTCTGGGGCAGGGTGGGAGCAGGGGAGCAGGACGAGAGAACAGCCTTCTGCCAGTTGCTGGTTTCCATCCTGATCAGCCTGAGAAGGCGGCAGGGGAGGGAGTGGAGTTGATGTCATACCAGGGTTTGGACCTTGATGGGGACAATCTCATTACTGAGTGGAGACTGAGGATAGGATTCAAATGGCTGAAGGGTCACCTAGAAATACAAGAAAGTATCACCGGATCTGCTTAAATTTTCCTCCAGGGGCAGGGGAAGACCACCCACACTGAACAAAGGGCAACCTATGGCATGTGTTGATCACAGCTGCAAGGTGAACACTCAGTGTTAAGTGTACACTAACTGGGGACTTCCCTGGTGGTCCAGTGGTCAAGAATCTGCCTTCCAATGCAGGGGAACTAAGATCCCACATGTCCCAGGGTAGCTAAACCCGAGTGCCACAACCAAGACTCAGTGCAGTGTAAAAAAAAAAAAAAAAAAAAAGTATACTAACAGTAACCCATGATGCCAGAATTGCTGCTCTGGATGTTTTTCCAAATTCTCTTTTCATCGCCCTCCTCGCCCTCTGCCTGTGCTCATCTCTCTCTTCGAGAAGGCTCCCTCCTTCAGCCTTACATCAGCTCCCCCCAGGGACAGCGGAGGGTGTTTTTCCTCCTCAGTCCCCAGGAGAAAGAACACTGCATGGCGTGTGATGTCATCCTCTGTCCCCAGGACCCATACATGCCAGTCCCTGCATTTTTTTTTCTCCCACCTTTTTTTTTTTCTCTTGAGCAGCACAAACCGGTCCTTCTGTATCACTGGCCGTGATGTCCCATCGGCGCCAGCACAGCAGTCTTGTCTCTGCATCCCGTGCCCAGCTACCGTGACAAGCACTGCGGCAGAAGCCCCTTGCATGTGAATAGCCTGCCAACGTCAAGAGGAGGCCAGCAACTGTGACTCTGATGGGAGGTGTGTAAGCCACGCGAGGCCCGGGTGTGGTGCCCTGGTGCTCGCCCCTTCCCAGAAGGCTGCCCTCTGCCTGGCAGCTGGGGCTCCACGCACAGCGCGCACCAGCCATCTTTCACGGTCTGTCGCAGCTTGCCTGACACATCGGAGGGAAAGTGTCACCCCATCTCCAGTTGACGCATGTCAGGCTGATGCTTCTGCACTCTCACAGCAGACCTCGGCTCAGCGACACGCCTGTTTCCTGTTGTTGCTCCTTCCCTTGGGTCTGGTGTCTTCTTTGAGCCTCAGTTGGATATGCTCATGGGTCTCTTCAATGTATGCACATTTCCTGAGCACCTACGAAGTGCAAGGAACACATCAGGTGCCAGAGAAGGTTCTCCCCTGAGAACCTTGTCTCCCACCCAGTTCTCGCTCCCCTCCTGCTAGTGACCTATGGCTCCTCCTTCATCACATCAGGCCGGTACCCACGNCCTGAGCACCTACGAAGTGCAAGGAACACATCAGGTGCCAGAGAAGGTTCTCCCCTGAGAACCTTGTCTCCCAGTTCTCGCTCCCCTCCTGCTAGTGACCTATGGCTCCTCCTTCATCACATCAGGCCGGTACCCACGTGACCCCTTTGGCACGTCATCTCCTCGAGCACAGCCTGCCTCTCTGGGACACGTGGGCACATCCCTGTGGCTTGTGCTGCTGGTGCTCTGCCCCTGGAATCCCCATCTCAGGCCTCAGGTACATTCCTCGAATTCAGCCGACTCGTCTGGGCTATCAGGAGCCTTCTCTGGTGTTGTCTTCTCTCTTCTTTCCTGTCACTTTATTTATGCTGCTTCTTGTGTTCTGGCTATTGTTTCATGGATTTACTTTCCAACAATCCAGTTGAGAAAACACCATCACTGCTTCCTGTGTTCAAACTTCTTGAGAGTCCCTTGGACTGAAAAGAAATCAAACCAGTCCATCCTCAAGGAAGTCAATCCTGATTCTTCATTGGAAGGACTGATGCTGAAGCTGAAGCTGAAACTCCAATTCTTTGGCCACCTGATGTGAAGAACTAATTCATTGGAAAAGACCATGATGCTTGGAAAGATTGAAGGCAGGAGGAAAAGGGGACGACAGAGGATGAAATAGTTGGATGGCATCACCGACTCGATGGACATGAGTTTGAGTAAGCTCTCGGAGTTGGTGATGGACAGGGAAGCCTGGCATGCTGCAGTCCGTGGGGTCACAAAGAGTCCGACACAACTGAGTGACTGAAGTGAACTGATGTTCAGCCTTCAGTTGGTAACTCAATCCCATCAATTCTCCTGCAAAAAGAGCTCCTCTAGTCTTCTCCAAAACCACTGTCAGCGTCTGTATGCCATCTCTCGTCATCTGCTGTGTTGGTGTGACTGCCCCCTCACAGCCCATGACTGTTGCTTAGAGAACAAGTCTGAGCCTGTCAGATGCAGGCCCCCACCTGCTATGAGGCCACATCTCCCACCACATCCCCCCAGGCATCCAATCTGCTCTCCACACTGAAGTGGTCACCATACCTGAGAGTTACATGCATGCTAAATCCCTTCAATCGTGTCTAACTCTTTGCAACCCCAGAACTGTAGCCCACCAGGCTCTTGTGTCCATGCGATTCTCCAGGCAAGAACACTGGAGTGGGTTGCCATGAGTTCCTCCAGGGAATCTTTCCAACCCAGGGATCGAACCTGTGTCTCCGGGGTCTCCTGCATTGGCAGGCAGGTTCTCTACCACTAGCGCCACCTGGGAAGCCTCCTGAGACTCACCTGGGGCTTATATGCATACTGACCTCTGTCTGTGTCATCACTGACCTGAGGTGGGTGATGTGCTGGGTCCCAGGGTCCAGGTGAGCCCTCTCAGGGTTGGGTGGGAGCAGGGTGGTGTTACCAAGGCCCAGAGACAGAGCGGAGGCCCTTCTGGTGAAGGGGAAAGCAGGACCAAGTGCACAAGGCCCCTATTCCTGGCTAAGACCATCAGTTGTTGGGATCCTTATAAGCACACAGAGACTCTTCAGAGGGAATTTAAATCCAGCATGAAGGGATTTTGCATCGTCTGTGCTGGGAAAGCGGATCCGCCAATGGTCCTGCAGGGACCACTAACCGCGGTAGCCACAGGCTCCGCCTCAGCACTCTGGGTGGTGCTGTTACTGAGTTTGCTGACTTCCGCCATCAAAGGAACAAAGAGCGCCTGCTCTAGCTGCCCTACACAACATAAGCGACCGTGCTTAGAGCCGTAAGACACTTTAGCATGCTCACAGTTTCTGCAGGCCAGAAACACACACCAACACATTGGGGATGGAGCATCTTTTCTCCTTTGTGTCTGGAGCCTCAACTTACGACCCAAAGCAGTGGATAGCTTGAAATGCGGAGGCTGGATAACCCCGGAGATGACTTCACTCACACCTTTGGCAGCTGAGGCTGGCTCTAGGCCAGGACCTGAACTGGCTGAAAGCCAGGACACCCGCATGTGTCTGTGAGGTCTGGGCTTCCTCAGCGGAGGCTGTGAGGGTCCAAGACTGAGCTTCCAGGGAGAAGGGTGACAAAGTGCCTGGTATTTCCATGGCCTAGTTTCAGAAGTGACTCAGCTCTCTTCTGCCACATGCTACTGAACGGGCCATCCCAGAGGCCTGTCCAGGTCCAAGAAGAGAGCATTTGGTCTCTCCGTCTCACTGGAGGAGTGGCTGGCTTCTACAAGATTGTGTGAAATGACAGACATTGTTAGGAGACCTTGGGAAAATATGGCCTACCACCTGCCCTTCCTCCTCGGTGAAACTCAAGTCCTTTTAGGCAACATTTCCTGCCCCTGAAGGAAAGAGGAGGTGGTTCTTCTGTTGTTTTATGAATAAAAGATGTGGGCAACGGTGGCAGGGGGTGGGGAGGCATGCTTAATTTTACCTCAGGATCATTTTTATAACATACACCGCTGCCTGCCTTGCCTCCTCTCCTTTCCTTGGAGGTTTCTATAAATAAAAATAGTTACAAACCGATACAAGGCCATATAAAGATGTTGGAGGTGATCTAAGAGGCCTGTGCAGAGTTATGAATTGAGTTCCACTTAAGGTTCCTTAGGTTATGCAGATAAAAATAGAAGAGAATTTTTTTTTAATTTCCTTTGGCCATATTTCTTTGAGGCCAGCACTGACACTGTGTGTGCCTATCTAGGAGTTAATGTTTTTTCTGGTATTATCTCTGCATTCTATCTCATGTTGCCCAGATTTCCCTGGGTCTCAGTAGGTGGGTTCACAGGCTGAAACCGCTGGCTCTCACTCCACCTACTGAGGATGGAGCTGCAGCTTTTGTTCCAGGCATTTCTGGGAAATATTCACGGTGCCCGGGCTCCTTTTCCCAGTGAGACAGAACCTTCTAGGGACCTCCTCTCTGCCAAGCTCCCATCTCTGCTGCTTTTCTGGGGTCACCACCCATGCCCGAGGGCCCTGACTCCACCAGCACCCCCAATAGCTGCCTGTAACCCTTTACCAGAAGGGGACCCAGACCTGTTCCTACTGGACTCCAGGACTGTATAGTTTTTAATTTTTCATTGGAGGATAATTACTTTACAATGTTGTGTTTCTGCCATACATCAACATCAATCAACCATAGGTATACATAGATCCCCTCCTTCTTAAAACTCCCTCTCATCTCCACCCCCCATCCCACTCCTCTAGGTTGTCACAGAGCACCGCCTTTGGCTGAACCCCAAGACTTTAGATAATAAACTCTAGGCACTTTCTGTCTTATTGTACTTTATTTTATTGTACTTTTCAGACATTGCCTTTCTTTCTTATTTTTATGTTTCTTTACAAATTCAGGTTGGTGACAACTCTGGATCAAGGACGTTTATCAGCAGCATTTTTCCAACCGCATTTGCTCATTTGGTGTCCCTCTGTACATTTTAATGATTCTTGCACTATTTCAAGCGTTTGCATTAGTTATGTTCATTACACTGATCTGTGATCAGTGATCTTTGATGTTGCTATTGTAATTGTTGTGGGGCACCATGGACTGTGCCCATATAAGCAAACAATCGGTAAATAGTACATGTTCTGATTACGCCCTTTCCCTCTCTTTAGGCCTCCCCATTCCCTAAGACACGACAATATTGAAATTAGGCCAGTTAATAACCCTACAACAGCCTCTCTGTGCAACCCTATGGACTGTAGCCCACCAGGCTCCTCTGTCCATGGGGATTCTCGAGGCAAGAATACTGGAGTGGGTTGCCATGCCTTCTTCCAGGGGATCTTCCCCACCCAGGAATCAGACCCAAGTTTCTTAGATCTCCTTAATTGGTTAGCAGGTTCTTGACCTCTAGCGCCACGTTGGAAGCCTTTATTGCTGCTAAGAAGATTTGAGTGTCCAGATAGAACACCAAAGCAGCCACAACATTCCTTTAGTCTAGTTCAGTTCAGTCGCTCAGTTGTGTCCAACTCTTTGCAACCTCATGAATCGCAGCACACCAGGCCTCTCTGTCCATCACCAACTCCTGGAGTTTACTCAGACTCACATCCATCGAGTCAGTCATGCCATCCAGCCATCTCATCCTCTGTTGTCCCCTTCTCCTCCTGCCCCCAACCCCTCCCAGCATCAAAGTCTTTTCCAATGAGTCAACTCTTCACATGAGGTGGCCAAACTACTGGAGTTTCAGCTTTAGCATCATTCCTTCCAAAGAAATGCCAGGGCTGATCTCCTTCAGAATGGACTGGATGGATCTCCTTGCAGTCCAAGGGACTCTCAAGAGTCTTCTCCAACACCACAGTTCAAAAGCATCAATTCTTCGGTGCTCAGCCTTCTTCACAGTCCAACTCTCACATCCATACATGACCACAGGAAAAACCATAGCCTTGACTAGACGGACCTTAGTCGGCAAAGTGCTTTTGAATATGCTATCTAGGTTGGTCATAACTTTTCTTCCAAGGAGTACACATCTTTTAATTTCACTGGCTGCAATCACCATCTGCAGTAATTTTGGAGCCCAAAAATATAAAGTCTGACACTGTTTCCACTGTTTCCCCATCTATTTCCCATGAAGTGATGGGACCAGATGCCATGATCTTCATTTTCTGAATGTTGAGTTTTAAGCCAACTTTTTCACTCTCCTCTTTCACTTTCATCAAGTGGCTTTTTAGTTCCTCTTCACTTTCTGCCATAAGGGTGGTGTCATCTGCATATCTGAAGTTATTGATATTTCTCCCAGCAATCTTAATCCCAGCTTGTGTTTCTTCCAGTCCAGCATTTCTCATGATGTACTCTGCATATAAGTTAAATAAGCAGGGTGACAATATGCAGCCTTGACATACTCCTTTTCATATTTGGAACCAGTCTGTTGTTCCATGTCCAGTTCTAACCGTTGCTTCCTGACCTGCATATAGATTTCTCAAGAGGCAGGTCATAAGCCTTTCACTCTCTTCAGTTCTCTGAGAGAGGTGAGGAAGTGGCTGAAGAAATGTTTGAAATCATAAGACTCATTCCTGAGGTTGAAGGAAAGAAGCCATTTCTGTAAGATAAAAGTGCAAGGTGAGGCAGCAAGTGCTTTCACAGAAGCTGCAGACAATTACAATTCCTTATACCAGGAAATCTGGTATAAGGTAAATAATGAGTGAAGGTGGTTATTCATTATACATGAATAGGCTGTCAAACAACAGGGTTTTCAATGTAGACAAAAGAGACTTCTATTGGAGGAAACTATCATCTAGAACTTCCATAGCTAGAGAGGAGAAGTCAATGCCTGACTTCAAAGCTTCAAAGGACAAGTTGACTTTCTTGTTATGGGCTAATGCAGCTGGTGAGTTTAAATTACAGCAAATGCTCACTTACCACTCTGAAATCCTAGGGTCCTTCAGAGTTACGCTAAATCAACTCTGCTTGTGCTCTATAAATGGAATAACACAGCTGGATGGCAGCACATCTGTTTACAACATGGTTCAATGAATGTTTTATGTTGAGACTCACTGCTCAGACAAAGGGCTCTCCAGGCGACGCTAGTGGTAAAGAACCCACCTGCCAACGCAGGAAACACAAGAGACTCAGTTTCAATCCCTGGGTCGGGAAGATCCCCTGGAGGAGGGCACAACAACCCACTCCAGTATCCTTGCCTGGAAAATCCCATGTAATAGGGCCCACATGGGGTTTCACTGATAAGATGGCTTGATATGTCAAACTCGCAAACAAAGAATAAATCACAGTGATCTGTGAGACTGACCAAATTGCCCAAATGGCATCCTGGTTATGGTTATCTCACTGGCGCCTATCTTCTCGAAGCTACGAGACCACCAGATTCCAGACCTCCGGCTACATGACCATCCCTTCAGAGAATTTTTCATTGGTGGGGTATAGAAGGACTCCATCAGAAAGGGAGGACGCTGGTTCTCCTTAAGAGCCAGTCACCCTGTCTTTTCCATCTAAAAATTTTCCTTTTTCTTGCCTGGCCACCTGGCTCACTCTCTTTCTCTGCACTCGCCTTATACCATGTACAGAGGAGCCTGGCAGGTTCTAGTCTGTAGGGTCCCAGAGTCGGACACAACTGAAGCGATTTAGCACAGCACAGTAAGTCAAATGTTTCTCTGAGTTCTGTAAGCTGCTCTAGCAAATTAGTCAAACCTAAGGAGGGGACAATTGGAAATTCCAGTTTATAGCCAGTTGAAAGTGGAGTGGCGGAGTTGAGAAGGTAGGCATTTTTGCAAGACTGAGACCTTAACTTATGGAATATGATGCTCTCTCCAGGTAGACAGTGTCAGAGTCGGGTTGATGTGAAGGACACCTGGTGCCGGAGAACTGTTTGGTCATGTGGGGACAAACCTCTCCACAAGTTGTCAGTGTTAGCCAGAACCATTTTATCCAGCGTGGCCTCAACTGCCCATTTCCTTGGAAGTACCAGACCTCTCTATTGAAATAATCAAATTCCAAACCACTTCTATCTTAATTATGTCACCGCCACTGACCAGGGAGCCTTGGAGGAAAGGGTAAGCTCCATATCACTGTAAAATGATTCTGTGAGGCTTGATTGGCTCCCTAAGAGGAAGCTCCACCTCTTAGGCCAAGGCAGGGGGTAGTCTTCCACTTCCACTCTTCCACTCAGACATGCAAAATGAAATCCACCACGAGAAGTCTTCCCCCAAACCCTCAATTGGACTCCTTGCGATGACCATACTCTTTCTGGTAACATAACTCTAGCCTCATTTCTTGTAAACAACCCTGGTCTTTTTCTTTAAAGATTGTTGACTGAAAAGAAAATGCACAACCTAAATGTTGAGAATCATGTTTTATTTAGCTGACTTTCTGAGGACTTCAAGCCTGGAAGAGAGCTTTTCATTTAGCTCTGAGGGACTGCTTGGAAGAGGTAGGGCTAGAGCCAGGATAGATAAGGTGTTCTGCAACAAAAACCAGGTAGTCAGAACATCAAAAGATTTACCATTAAAGAAACGTAGCAATCTCAAGTTAATGGGAATGTGTAAGAGTCTGGGCTCATGGAAATGATTCCTTTGATGTGTGCCTTAGCTCTCTGGAGCCAGTGCCCTGTTTTTTTTCCATTCTGAGTCCCCTCAGGGTGCACTGTTGGCATGGCTGCAGTGACTGAGGGTTTTAGCAGTCTCGGGGAGGCTGTAATGACTTGATGGCTGTAGCATCCTTGTGTATGGATATGACAGCAACATTTTTCATTCATAAGACTGTTCACATAATCTCGCCTCTGGTAACCCACAGAGATGCCTTTCTTCATCAGGCAATGCTCTGCCCAAACCTCTTCTCCTGAATTCCCTCTGCTGCTGCTAAGTCGCTTCAGTCATGTCCAACTCTGTGTGACCCCATAGACGGCAGCCCACCAGGCTCCTCTGTCCCTGGGACTCTCCAGGCTAGAATACTGGAGTGGGTTGCCATTTCCTTCTCCTCTGAATTCCTAAGCTTTTTAGTTAAGTAGGCTGCATTGTGCAAAGCCCTTTCTCTCCTTAGAACTAATCTGGTTTCCCCAGGCTCTGCTAAAGNACTCTCCAGGCTAGAATACTGGAGTGGGTTGCCATTTCCTTCTCCTCTGAATTCCTAAGCTTTTTAGTTAAGTAGGCTGCATTGTGCAAAGCCCTTTCTCTCCTTAGAACTAATCTGGTTTCCCCAGGCTCTGCTAAAGACAGAATTGGCAATAGTCACCATACTACACTCTGAACCCACCCTCCCTCCTCGAAAGGTTAGTCTATTTCTGGGACAGCCCATCAAGCAAATCCCTCCTACTATCAGGACAAGTTCCCTCCCAAGAGGCTCCTTGTGAGAAAAGAGTTAACACAGCAGACCTGAGGCTGCTATCCTTAGATTATAAGACTGGCTGTTGCCTGGTGTCTGGGTCCTTGGATTTTGAGAGGATTCCACCATCCCCTAAGTGATAAGAGAGCTCCTGGAGGTTAAATGGTTCATGCAGACAGTGTGGTGGGTACTGAACACTGCTTTCCTTCAGGGAGTCTGGAATTTTGGTACATGCCAGACAGAGGCAGACGAGAAAATCTTCCGTCCTGAGTTTCTAATGAGCTTCCCTGATGGACAACATTGCACAACCTATCACAACTTGCTGCTGGAGGAATTAAGTGTATCCTGTATGGTTCCACTGGGAGAGGTTCTGGAAGCTGCAGCTGGTCTCCTCCAGGCTCTGCCCCGTGTGTCTTTTCCCTTTGCTGATTTTGTTTTGTATCCTTTGGCTGTAATAAATCACAGCCACGACTGTGACCATATGCCAAGTCTGGTGAGACTTCCAAAGTGTGTTAGTTGCCCAGTCGTGTCCGACTCTTTGCAACCCCACAGACTGTAGCTCCCAGGCTCCTCTGTCCATGTGATCCTCCAGGCAAGAATACTGAAGACGATTGCCATGCCCTTCTCCAAGGGATCTTCCCCAACTCAGGGATCAAACCCGGGTCCCCTGCATTGCAGGCAGTTTCTTTATCGTCTGAGCCACAAGCAAGTTGCCAAACTTGGTGGTTTACAGGGATAGCCACCATACTGTTCCATCCTATTTTTTCCCCACCCCATGATAAGACCTTTTAAAACCACTAACCACTTTCCTAAACATGCCCAGATATGTTCAGATCACAGAGACGAATGCAGCTGCAGTGCATTATCTAAATACAAACCTAAATACACACTAAGATCTGCTTTATAATGTGCTTTCCCATGATCTAAGTCTCCATTTACGTATTTATATTGTATGTGCTTTCCCATGATCTAAGTCTCCATTTACATTTTTATATTGTATTACACTTCATATCAGAGAAGGCAATGGCACCCCACTCCAGTACTCTTGCCTGGAAAATCCAATGGGCAGAGGAGCCTGGTGGGCTGCAGTCCATGGGGTCACGAAGAGTCAGACACAACTGAGCGACTTCACTTTCCCTTTTCACTTTCATGCATTGGAGAAGGAAATGGCAACCCACTCCAGTGTTCTTGCCTGGAGCATCCCAGGGACAGGGGAGCCTGGTTGGCTGCTGTCTATGGGGTCGCACAGAGTCGGACACGACTGAAGCGACTTTTAGCAGCAGCAGCAGCATACTTCATATGCTCTTATACTGTTTAATTTTATATAAATGTAATAAAATTACATATGTACAATAAAATTCTCTCAAATTCAGCAATGGTAAATTCAACTAATGTTGATCGAGCCCCTGTGAAACTAAACTAGGTCTTTGTATACTGAGCATCTGCTTATTCCTCATAACAGCATTTAATGAGGTAGAAATAATATACAATCTCTGTTCCACAGATGAATGAACTAAGGCTCACAGAGGGTGGGATGCTTGCACAAAGCCACACAGCTAATGTGAGCTCGGTCAGCCACTGGATTTAGGCTTGACTCCAAGCCCAGACAGGGCTTCCCTCATGGTTCAGGGAGTAAAGAATCTTCCTATAGTGCCAGAGACACAGGAGATGTGGGTTCAATCTCTGGGTCAGGAAGATCCCCTGGAGAAGGAAATAGCAACCCACTCCAGTATTCTTGCCTGAAAAATCCCACGGACAGAGGATCCTGGTGGGCTACAGTCCGCGGCATCGCAGAATCAGACAAGACTGAGCAAATAAGCGCACATACACAGTGCCCGATAAGGATTCTGGAGGTCCAACCATCACCTCCATAGTCTAGCTGGACAAAGGGAAAAAATACGTTTTCATAATTAGCTGTCTTTAAGAAACATTCTTGGAGTTCCTACCTGCACCTACTTCTCACTGGCCAAGACTTAGTTAATGGTGACTCTGAGATCCAAGGCAAACTGGAAATGGAGTCTTTGTTCTGCATGACAATCTGCCAACTAAAATCAGAGTCCTTCTATAAAATAAAGACTAGAAGTCTCCACCAAATCTGGCAGATGGCACTAATCCCTAGGGGACCAAGCTGAACCACAGCTGGCTAACTTTCTCCACAGCTGTAGTCCAACAGCTTGAACTCAGTCAGTTATTAGGGACTCTGAACCCTGGTTTCCTTCTCTAAAAAATGCAGATAGCTCCATTGTTTTCATTCAGATGTCCTGAGGATAAAATGAGTTAGTAGCCGCAAAGAGTCATCTTTGTTCAGCCACATTCTTGGGCAGGCTGCCCCATCTTGCTGTACAGACATGGTCTGCCCAGGACCAGGGGGCAAGTCATGTGTGGAATTTTCCTCTGCCGGGTTTGCTGTCTTTAAGAAGCCTTGTAGGTTTGTAGGAGTTCCTACACACTTCTACATACTTCATGGCCCCATTTTACAGAGAAGGAAATTGAGTCTGGGTTGGTTAAGGAATGCACTCAATAATATGACAGTAAGCAGCATAGCTCAGGTTTGAATCACTGCATTCTGTCTCCCTCCTCATTCCTCAAAGGATTGAATGTACTCATAGGTTTTCATTCTTTCAGATTTCATGAGGTTTAAGATACTCTCTCTTCCAGTCAGATCATTTGTCCAAACTTGTATCCCCACCTTTGTTTTGAAAATGGTTTGAAACTCAGATCTAACTTATTTCAAATCCATGCACTTGCCACTATACATGTTCCTGTTATACTATGCCACACTGATTTATAATGAAAACAGATGAAATTCTGTGTGTGTGTAGTGACAAGCTCATAGCTTTACCTCCACTGACATGAAAACAATCCCAAACCCTCTCCTTGTATCAAAACATTTGCAGTGAGGACTGTTTCGTTACCATGTCTCTTTAAATCAACCCCTTATGCTTTTTTCCCCCTGTTAATTAGCCAGGTTGCTAAGCTGGTGCAATGAAGTGGTGTGAAAGTGTCCCCAAACTAATAGTGCCTCATCAGTGCCCAGGCTGGGCGTGAAATTACCTTCGGAAGTGTTATCTGAATGCAGTTAGCACCCCCTTGGCTCCTGACTTCAGACAAGAATGGGAACTCAGCAGAAATATCAGCAGGGCTGCACTAGCATCAGCAGAGTCCTGGGGTCAGGGAAGGTGAAGTCCTCCTGGTCCCCAGTGCCCTTCCATCACCCTGCTCCCCTCAGCTGGACCATCCGTTGGGCCCTACTGCCTCTCAGCTCTCAGGGCTCCAGGATTCCAGACACAGTTGTTCCTAACTGGGATTGCTCTGTCTCCAGGTCACCTCTTACACAAAGCATGTGGCATCTCCAGGAACTGAATAGATCAACTGTGAGTTCTGCTAATGGGATAGGATCGAGGCAACTCCCTGGCACCATGGAAACACTGCCCTGTGTAAAATGCTGGATCCATGAAATTAAAAGATGCTTACTCCTTGGATGAAAAGTTATGACCAACCTAGATAGCATATTCAAAAGCAGAGACATCACTTTGCCGACTAAGGTCCATCTAGTCAAGGCTATGGTTTTTCCTGTGGTCATGTGTGGTTGTGAGAGTTGGACTGTGAAGAAGGCTGAGTGCCAAAGAATTGATGCTTTTGAACTGTGGTATTGGAGAAGACTCTTGAGAGTCCCTTGGACTGCAAGGAGATCCATCCAGTCCATTCTGAAGGAGATCAGCCCTGGCATTTCTTTGGAAGGAATGATGCTAAAGCTGAAACTCCAGTACTTTGGCCACCTCATACAAAGAGTTGACTCACTGGAAAAGACTCTGATGCTGGGNTCCTTGGAAGAAAAGTTATGACCAACCTAGATAGCATATTCAAAAGCAGAGACATTACTTTGCTGACTAACATCCGTCTAGTCAAGGCTATGGTTTTTCCTGTGGTCATGTGTGGTTGTGAGAGTTGGACTGTGAAGAAGGCTGAGTGCCAAAGAATTGATGCTTTTGAACTGTGGTATTGGAGAAGACTCTTGAGAGTCCCTTGGACTGCAAGGAGATCCATCCAGTCCATTCTGAAGGAGATCAGCCCTGGCATTTCTTTGGAAGGAATGATGCTAAAGCTGAAACTCCAGTACTTTGGCCACCTCATGCAAAGAGTTGACTCACTGGAAAAGACTCTGATGCTGGGAGGGATTGGGGGCAGGAGGAGAAGGGGATGACAGAGGATGAGATGGCTGGATGGCACTGACTCAATGGATGTGAGTCTGAGTGAACTCCGGGAGTTGGTGATGGACAGGGAGGCCTGGCGTGCTGTGATTCATGGGGTCGCAAAGAGTTAGACATGACTGAACGACTGAACTGAACTGAACTGAACCTGCCAGGAACCCACCCCACCCCCCATGCTGGATGGGAGAGGAACTGGGGGTGGGGCAGAAAACAAGGAAGCTCAGTAAGAACCTCTATATGGAGCTTCTATATAGGTCTTCAAGCAGCTCAATCATTGGCTATCCTCACCTGGATTGTGAACTCCTTCCTCAGGTCAATCTGTCTTTGGAAAACTATGACAAACCTAGACTGCATATTAAAAATCAAAGACATCACTTGGCTGACAAAGGTCCGAAGAGGCAAAGGTATGGTTTTTCTGATAGTCATGTACAGATGTGAGAGCTGGACCATAAAGAAGGCTGAGCATGGAAAAACAGATGCTTTTGAATTGTGGTGTTGGAGAAGACTCTTGAGAGTTCCTAGGACTGCAAGGAGATCCAACCAGTCCATCCTAAAGGAAATGAACCCTCAATGTTAATTGGAAGACCTGATGCTGAAGCTCCAATACTTCAGCCATCTAATGCAAAGAGCCGACTCATTGGAAAAAACCCTGATGCTGGGAAAGATAGAAGGCAAAAGGAGACGGGGACGACAGAGGATGAGACGGTTGGATAGTGTCACCAACTCAATGGACATGAATTTGAGCCAGCTCCAGGAGATAATGAAGGACAGAGGACTCTGGCATTCTGCAATCCATGGGGTTGCTAAGAGTCAGACATGACTTAGTGACTGAACAACAAAAATTCTATAAGAGTTTAAAATCCCATTTGAGATGAAACTGACTTATTCAGCTGTTAATCAATTGGAGCAAACTCAGATCAGTTCCATCTGTCCCACGACCTGAAACAGCCATCTCTAGGATATAGAGGAGGCTTACAGTTGATAGAAAGATTGTATCAATAGATGAGGGAAGCACTCTGGGGAAATAGAGAGCCCTGGTAGACCAGGGTTTGGGACCAACTCCTGCTCAGCCACTTACTAGATGTAAAATGTTGCGAATGGTACCCACCCACTTCAAACCTCCATTTCTTCATCTGTAAAATAAGGTTTATAATCATGCAGATCACATTGAGCTGGTGTGAGGATTAAATACATGTGAAGCTATGGCACGTAGTAAGCACTCCAGTAACAGTGATCAAGATGATGAAAATGATGATGATGGTGATGGTAATTGTGTTGATGATGTTAATGATGATGGTGATGTTGGTGGTGATTATTTTGATGATAGAGAAGAGCAATGTATGTGAAATATTTAATAATTAAAACAGTGCAGTATTGGAACTGAATAGAGTCCAGGGACAGGGCCACCCTATATGGATACTTAAGCTACAACAAATGAAGAGACTAACAGAGCATTAGGAAAAGGATGGCTGCTTCAATAAGTGGTGCTGCATTGAGCACACATCTGTATGGAAAAAAAGTGAAACTGACTCCCACTTCACACAAAACTCAGCACTTAAGGTTATTTTTATATCAAAAGTGAGAAATAATACAAAAAGTCTTCTAAAACTTGGAGCTTGGAACTTCCTGACTGATTAATCAATCAGGCTGAGCAGGCCATTCACTGAGACACATTTTAATAATGAACCAGCTAGTTCTTCCTCTTTTATTTACTTCAATCATGCAGCAGAAATTGCTTTTCTGTTGTCACAGCAGGGGGCTGGCCTGAGCAAAGTTTGGGATGAGTCTGGACAGGAAAACCTTTCTGTCTGTCCCATCTGTGGCCAGGTCCATGCAGCAGGCCTGTGATCTGAGTCCTTGACTCCAGGCGGGTGAAGAGTTTCATAATCTGTCCTTCAGGACCATTCACATCCCTCCAGACACCACCAACATCCGGGTCTCAGAGCCTAGATTCTCAGCACAGTCCTTTTTGAGATGGTCCTGCTTTGAGAAACGAGAAATTTGCAGAGAGAGATGGAGCCGATTCTTATCTCCTATATGGCGCCATCCATCCCTTGTAGCACAAGGGATAAATGAGGGACTCTGGTGGTCCAAAAGCCTGTTTGAGTTGTTGTTTAATTCCTAAGTCATGTCCAACTCTCTGTGACCCCCATGGACTGTGGCCCACCAGGCTCCTCCGTCCATGGACTTTCCCAGGCCAGAATACAGGAGTGGGTTGCTATTTCCTTCTCCAGGGATGGAACCCATGTCTCTTGCTTCACAGGTGAATTCTTTACCACTGAGCCACTTGGGAAGCCCCCCAAAAGACTGTGGCTAACAATCTCCCGAGGGCCAGTTACCTACTAAGCATTGGCAAGGAGTATTCAAATCTCCCCTTTAACCTGTGGATCAATTCTATGAGGTCCTTATTCTACAGATAAACAGACTGGGCAGAGAGTCACATTGCATAACCGGGATCCCACAGCTAATGGGCAGAAGAGCCGAGATTCAGACTGGGGCTTGGATACCTCCTCAGTACACAGGCTGCGTCATGAACAAAGTTGGAGTGGAGGTCAGCCGTCACAGCACAAACAGGAACACTGCCAGTTTCTGCCTGTATCAACAGGGAGAAGTGAGACTTTCAGAAGGTCAGTGAGCAGTGCTCTCTCAGCTTGTTTTCCTCATTATTCTGTCCCTCCATAGATTTTGCTGGAACTCCAGAGAGGAGAGAGACAGAGTCACGCTTGCAGACAAGGGTTGCCACAGTTTGTTCATCAGAACTGATGAAGGCCATCCATCAGCTATGAGTGTTGTCTTTTTATTTTCTGAAAACCTTTATATTTTGTATTGGGGTATAGCTGATTAACAAACAAGGGTTGTGATAATTTCAGGTGAACAGCAAAGGGACTCAATCTTACATATGCATGTATCCATAATATTTTTATTTTGTATTATAATATGGTTGATTAACAATGTTGTGGTAGTTTCAGGCATATGGCAGTGATTCAGTTATAGGTTTCCATGTATTTATTCTTTTTCAAATTCTTTTCTCATGTAGGTCATTACAGAAGATGGAGTAGAGTTCCCTGTGCTGTACAATAGGTTTCGGTTGCTTACCTATTTTATATGTAGTAGTATGTATAATCCCCAGCCTCTTAGTTTATCCCTTCCCTCCACCCACCCCCTCAATTTTCCCCCTTTGGTAATGATAAATGTGTTGTCTATGTCTGGGAGTCTGTTTCTGTTTTGTAAATAAGCTCATCTTTACCATATTTTTTTAGATTCCACATATAAGTGATATCATATATTTGTCTTTGTCTAACTTCATTTAGTCAGACAAATTAGGATGGATCTAATCAGAGATTAGTGAAAGTGAAAGTGAAGTCGCTCAGTCGTGTCCGACTCTTTGCGCCTCATGGACTGTAGACCACCAAGCTCCTCCATCCATGGGATTCTCCAGGCAAGAATACTGGAGTGGGTTGCCATTTCCTTCTGCAGGGGATCTTCCTGACCCAGGGATTGAACCCAGGTCTCCCACATTGTAGGCAGACGCTTTAACCTCTGCACCAAGGGCAAGAATATAGTCTCTCAGAAAACCTCCTACAGAGACACAGAACTTCAGATCCAAGATCAGAGATTAGGATGGACCTAACCTCGAAGTCCATCCATGTTGCTGCAGATAGCATTATTTCATTCTTTTCTATGGCCGAGTAAAGCTTTGAGTGTTAAGTAAGCAAATAAGAAGCATTTTAATCAATCCTTACTTTTAGGAAAAGATTATTCTTAAAAATGCAATGTAAAATGTACTGTTTCATCAAAAATGACTTAATTCACAATAAACCAGAAAATTAAGCTCACCAGCATATCCTTTTCAAGACATATTTGGATAAGTGAGACTAACCTGATACTGTAAAGATGAAAATAATAATAAATAACCTTAATGAAGCATCTTGTATGCCTTTCAATTTATTGTAGCAAATATCGGTTGAGCACGTGCTACATTCCGGGTTGAGGACACAGTAATAAACAAAAGGGGCAGAAATCTCCATCCTTATGGAGTTTACATTCTACTTAAGGGAGATAGAAAAAAATTAACAGACAAATAAATGAGGAGGCCAAAAATATGGTGTAAGAGGCATGGAGAAAAACAAACAGAGAGAAGGACAGAGTACTGCACAGACTGTGATGTTAAATGGTGAGGTCATTTAAACAAATAGCTCACTGAGTTGTCAGACTTAGAATGGACTTCTTAGTGGAAGAGGGTACCACGTCGATTTAGCAAAAAACATGAAGGCTCCGTGGTGGGAATGAGCTGAGCTCCTTGGAAGTGTGACCTGGAGGCCACGTGTCTGGAGAGAGTGATGGACGTGCAGGCAGGAGTCAGTGGACCCGGGTGACCCAGCAGCTCCAGGGCTCTGTCCACTCTGTTTCCATCCCCAGTGAGACTGGGGTGCATGGGCAAGAACACGGAACGGTGGGTGCTCTGTGTCAGATTTTCCAGAGCCCCACTCTGGCTGCTTGTAGGGCAACAGGTAAAGGCAGGGACCTGCTAGAAGCGGTGGTGGCAAGGCAGAGAGAGACGGTGCTGGCTGGGATAGGGGCTGGTGGTGAGAGTGGGGAGAAGTGAACGGGGCTCAGCATGTATGTTGAGGAGGGATGTATCAGGGCTTGCAGAAAGAGTGTGTGCTTTTTGAAAGAGGAGTCAAGGGTGGTTCTGAAGTGTTTGTCTGAGAAATTGCAAGGACGAGTGGACTTGTACAGAGATCTGGCAGACTGGGAGGAAGTCGTCCTCATCTGGGGGCGGTGGAGGACTGGGGAGTCAGCCTTGAACATGCTAAGCTGCAAAAGCCTATTGGATACCCAAGGTGAGGGTGTTGCGTAGGCAGATAGGGTCTGGAACTCGGGGTGGCGGGGAAGAATTGGGTGGAAGATATTGTTACTAAAGCTTTGGCAACAACAAGAGGTGGGCGATATTTATCTCACTGTACAAGGAAGGGGCTTCCCAGGTGGCTCAATGGGAAAAATTTGCCTCCTAACGCAGGAGACACAGGACATTCGGGTTCGATCCCTGGGATGAGAAGATCCCCAGAGGAGAGCATGGCAACCCCCTCCAGTGTTCTTGCCTGGAAAACTCCATAGGCAGAGGAGCCTGGTGGGCTACAGTCCATGGGATTGCAAAGAGTTGGAAATGACCGAGCGACACACACACACACAAGCGCGCGCATGTGCAAGGAGGGAAACAATCACAGAAGTTAAATAACATTCCGGAGCATCCAGCTAACGAGTCAGGATATGAATCCAGTTCAGAAACCCCTTTAGTGCTATTAATAAATGCATTCCTGGTTTGACTGAAGGTTTTAGATGTAAAGAGAAAACCTTCATGTGTCTCTCTTGTGGTTTTTTTTTTTTTTTCAAATTTTTCAAAAAAGAAAAAAACCCTTTGTAGCTCAGCGCAAGCTTTCCTCCATCTAAGCTCAGATCCAGAGCCAGTTGGCCTCCCACTCACTTGAAAAAAATGTAAAATCCCACTTTCGGAGAGCTTTTTGTTGGCTTGGAAAGCAGTCACGATTCACAGTCCATCCAACAGTGGCTTGTTTCTGGCAGAGACCCGGAGGAATGATGTCATTCTCCCAGGACAGGGAAAGCCCAGCACGCCTTTGATTTCCCCTTCAAAACCCATCACCATGCCGCTTCCCTGCTGCCAGCCGCCGTGTAAAAATGTTTGGAGGGGACATTTTCAAGATGTGGCAAGAATATAAATGTGTTTCTGCCCTATGACCTCAAGGTTCTAATTCTGACCATTTAATCACCTTAGGAAATAATCAGAAACATGTAAAGATGTCTCAGACAGCACACAAAGATGTCCATCACAGCCCTATTTATAACACTGACATTTGTTTTTAAGGCATCTCATATCCAACAGAAAAATGATAATAAATGATAGATGTCAAACTTAGCTTTAGAAAGAATTTGAAAAGTCATGGGAAAAGGTTCTGTTTAAATGTTAGGGTTTAAAGGCAGGATGCAACACTGTACAGTCTTCATCTATATTGAAGTGATTTTTAAAAAGCAATGGATGGGGTCTTCCCTGGTGGTCCAGTGGCTATGACTCCATGCTCCCCATGCAGGGGGTCCAAGTTTGATCCCTGGTTGGGGAAGTAAATCCCATAGTGTTCAAGTGCTCAGTCATGTCAAGCTCTTGACAGCCCCATGGACTGTGGTTCAGCTGGCTCCTCAGTCTATTGGATTTTCCAAGCAAGAATACTGGAGAGGATTGTGATTTCCTGCTCCAAAAGATCTTTCCAACCCAGGGCTTGAAGCGGCATCTCTTGTGTCTCCTATATTGGCAGGTGGATTCTTTACCCTTAGCACCACCTGGGAAGCCTGATGAAAGACATTAAGCTAGAGATTTAAGAATCCTTACAAATCTCAAGCAGGATAAATAAAAGGAAAATTACACCTAAGCACATCACAGTAAAACTACCAAAAACCAAAGAGAAAAAACAACTCTCTTAAAAACAACTAGAAGAGGGATTCTGTGGCTGCCCAGCTGTTAAGACTTTGCCTTCCAGCATAGGGGTGTAAGTTCGATCCCTGTTCAGGGAGCTAATGGCCTGATGGCTATTAGCTGATGGCCAAAAAATCAAAACATAAAAACAGAAGTGATATTTTTAAAAAATTTATAAAGACTTAAAAATGATCTCTATTAAAAAAAATCTAAAAAAAAAAGTAGAATAAACAACAGATAGGAAGGGGAGTTACTCTAAGAAGGGCAAAGAGTCAGGGAAGAATTTGATTTCACCTAGGTGATGATACTTAAGTTGAACCCTGAAAAATTGTATGATTTTAGGGACAGCATCTTCAAGGTAGTGAGAGTGATCAACAAGGCTGAGGCACTTGAAAGTTGAGGACATACTGTTTTGTGTAGAGGTAGTGTGTTTGATTCTGGGAAAATAGCTCGGGAACAGATCAGAAATCACCTTGAATTCCTCCTCAGAGTTTGAACTTCCTCCTGAAGACAGCGGAGGCCATTGACAGTTGAAAATCAGGACACTGACTACAGAAGCCACATCTTTTCCAAAGTTAGAGGTAGACACTGGGGAAAAGAGAGCCAGGTTGCCTTACACAACATGTATATACAGAATGTAAAAATATTCCTCATCTTTGACCTCAAAAAGTAACATAGAGTTGCACATGGGAAGAGAGTCATGGGAACAATCATTTGTGTGTGCTTGCTTTGTGCCATCAGTAATCAAAATAAGTACTTATAAGAAGACACCACAGTGCTATCTTTCACCCTCATCTCTTGCGGAGGCCATTTGTTGACTCCATCTCTTTGTCATTTTAAGCTTTTATCTTGCTTCCTAACCTTTTGAATGCTCCTCCAGTCTACTCCTACTTTTTAGCCTGGATTATATTTATTCATCCTTCCAGTATCAGTTTAAATACAACTTTTCCCATGAACTTTTCAGAAAAATGTAGGGTCTTAGTCCCACCTACTTACATTAGTTTTAAAATATTTTCATGATGGAGACAATTTCATTTTTGTCATAGTAATCTATATCCTAGCCCTACTAATGCGCTAACACCAGCACTGGTAATTTTTCACTAGCCCGTTAGTATTGCCGTATTTTCAGAGGGTTTCCCAGGTGGCATTAGCGATAAAGAGCCCATCTGCCAATTCAGAAGACATAAGAGATGTGGATTTGATCCCTGGGTTGGGAAGATCCCCTGGAGGGGAGCATGGCAACCCACTCCAGTTTTCTTGTCTGGAGAATCCCATGGACAGAGGAGCCTGGTGGGCTACAGTCCATGGGGTTGCAAAGAGTCGGACATAGCTAAGCGATTTAACACACATTAGTATCAGGAAGGCTGAACCAACTTTTTTTTTTTTTTGAACCAACTCTTACCAGTCTTGAAGCATCAACACCTAGCAGGAAATCCAGGTGTGGGATTTCCCTGGTGGTCCAGTGGTTAAGACTCTGTGCTCTGCTGGGGGTAAGAGTTCATTACATCCTGCATGCCACTCAGTGTGGCCAAATAAATAAATAAGTCCTAGGCTGTTAGAATAGCTCCAACTTCACATATCACCATTTGTTACGGTAAAGAGAGAGAGTGTGGCAAGCTTGAATCCTGGTTTTTCAAGCTTTAGCTCAGAAATCGCGTCCCAGTTTTGCTTTCTTGGCCAAAGCAATCACATGGTTGCACTGAACGCCACAAGGGCAGGGAAGCCCAGCGATATTATGGCCAAGGGAAGAAGAGGGAGTTTTGAATGGATAGTATTCGTGACTGCCACTGTGAATAAGTCTTGCAACAACTAATAAAATAATGTAATAGGTTGTACGGATTAAATAATGTGTGTATAAAGTGCTTAGAAAACTGTGAAATGCTACACAAATATCATTTCTTAGTTACTACAGATGCCTAATGTTAGGGATGTCATTTAAAGGAACTGCTTAACCCCAACATGGGAGGTGGGTGGAAGACTTCATGGGGATAACGACAATTGTAATTAGAACTAGACCTAGGGCTTCCCAGGTGGCCTAGGGGTAAAGAATCCACCCGACAATGCAGGAGACTCAAGAGACCTGGTTTCAAGAGACCTCTGTGTTGGGAAGATCCCCTGGAGAAGGAAATAGCAACCGACTCGAGTATTCTTGATTGGGAAATCCCATGGACAGAGGAAACTGGTGGGTTACAGCCCCCGTGTCTGCAAAGAGTCGGACCCGACTGAGTGCACACGTAGAATCTGCATATGTAGAAACGGGCATTCCAGGTGAAGGGAAGAGTTAAAAGTCTAAGAGACAGTGGAGTGAAGGGCACATCTGAGGGATGACAGATCTAGCGGAGCTTAAGACAAAGGCATCTACTCGAATAGCTTACCACAGGGAGGAGCTTCTAATGGCCAGCTGGAAAACAAAATGCCAGCTGTGCCATTTTCAGAAGCAAAGGTGTCCATATGCAAGAACCCAGATGCCATGGAGATACAGAAGGCAGCCCAAGCCCAAGCCCCCAGTCATGCTAGCAATCTGATGAGCTCATCGTCCTCTTGAGAGCTCATTACACATCCTGGCACAGGAAACATCTCTGCCACTCATACCCACCCAGACAGAACCACCGCGATGAGATCATCATCTTTTTTTTTTTTTTTAATCACCATTTCAACAGCAGACATGCTTAGCCTCATGCTGTCAGGAAAGCTGTCACCATGGAAAAGAAAAAGAGAAAGTCCCCAAATTAGTGTTGAATCTCTTCCAAGAACTGTCAATATTTTTGGAAGCCCCCGGAGAACAAATGCTTTCTGGAGGCTCGCAGAATCTGCAGTGTTGAAAAGAGAGTGACTCCAGGCTGACTGATGGTGGCCAGTCAGTGCCACGTTCAGTGGATGACATCTAAGACAGGCAGTCAGCAGCTTGGAGTGAGAACAAAGTGCCCCATCTATGGGCTGATGGAGACATGCAAAAATCTCCCAGAAATCTCCAAGCAGGATCCATATTACATGTCTGTGTTTGTGTTTGTAATCTGAGTATTACCGGTTTTACACTGACTTGTTAAATAGGGCAGAACCTTCAAATGTGCCTGCTGCCCCCAAATCATTTATTTAGGGATGTCTCCAGGGGTATGGGCTTCCCAGGTGGTGCACTGGTAAAGAATCTGCCTGCCAACGCAAGAGATGCAAGAGACGCAGGTTTGATCCCTGTGTTGGGAAGATCCCCTGAAGTAAGAATGGCAACCCGCTCCAGTATTTTTGCCTGGGAGATCCCATGGACAGAGGAGCCTGGTGAGCTACAGTCCATGGGTTCGTGAAGAGTCAGACACAACTGAGCGTGCCATGGGTGTTTCCATGGGTGTCCCATTGGAGAAGTAGAGTCAAGTCAGTTTAAGATAATACAACAAGGTTTTCTTGAGGGGACTATGAAGGTGTGGGGAAGCTTTAGAGGAATCACAAGGACTGGCAATAATGGGATTGTTTCCTTCCAAGTTGGTCACTACCTGCCCCAGGAAAGGCACAGGTGAGACACCTCAGTCAAATATTGTGTGCTAAATCACCAGTCATGTCCAACTCTTTGCGCCTCTGTAGACTGTAGCCCGCCAGTCTCCTCTGTCCATGGGATTTCCCCGGCAAGAATACTGGGGTGGGCTGCCATGCCCTTCTCTAGGGGAATCTTCCTGACCCAGGTCTCTTACGTCTCTTGCATTGGCAGGTAGGTTCTTTACCACTAGTGCCCCCTGGGAATACTACAGGAGCCAAATACTGGGGTTGTATGCTAACCACACTCTGTAACTGACAGCAAGTTCTTATTGGGAAAAGCACCAGGGCACTGCGTCTGCACGTCTGCTACAGCCCCCTCCTTGCCCTGTTTAGATCCACTTCTCCATATGTGTTTGGGGAAATCGATCCTCCAGGATCCTGGTGGGCTTCTCATCCTTAGGGGCAACCAGAAGGAGGAAGTCAGTAGGACAAACTACTCATCCTCGGGCAGCATGACGGTGATCACTCATCCTTGATGTCTTCTGCTGGTACCAGCTGAGTATTACCCTCATCCCCTACTCATCTGCTTTGCCTGTAAGGAGGCTGTGTTGAATTAAGCATCTCCATAGTCCTTGTGTGTCAGCCTGACAGTCACAGTACTCGCAGCCCCCTGATTTCTGGCAGTTAAGTTCTTCCCCCAGCTTCTACTGGTATAGGGTCCTACCACCCCCGTTGCTATACCTGCAAGCCAAGCTCTTTCACTGCATCTTCTGCATGAACCCTGGCCCACAGGGGAGATCCAACACTTCACATGATGCTGGTGCTGACTCAACAGAGCATCCCTTATGTCTGCAGTAAATGGTTTGTCCTCTGAGCCTTCCTGGGAATCATTTGATGGCTCTGTGTAGAAATGGTAAATCAGACATGGAACCCACGTCTCTTCTATCTCCTGCATTGGCAGGTGGGTTCTTTACTACTAGAGCCACCTGGGAAGGCCCCTGCTCAGCCTAAGACACTGCTTTTCCTACACTTCCAAGAACACCATCTCCTAGAATCCTTGGCGGAACGTTAACTTCTGTAGCTCAGGGAAGTGAATCGGAGTCATTCAACCCTATCCAGTTTTATGTATTGCCCCCTTTGAAACACCCTTACGTTCAAGCACCCTTAGAATCTGTTTTCATGTGTACACCTACCTGAGCTTCAGGAGGGAAGTAATGGCTCCATGTATACCATGTCTTCAAATCGCAAGGCACCTCATCAGGGTCTCTAGTCATATTTTGTTATACTGACTGTGTTACAAAACTATCAATATTATTGCTACTAATAACACAAATGATCCTAGGATAAGGCATGATTTTGTATGATCTTAGAGATTTCTCTTTCCTGAGAAGCAAGGAAGGTCCAAGGGACCCTTACCTGTAGGCATGATCACAGGAGGGTAATTCAGGGAGAACCTATAGGACAGAGAGCAGGGTGGGGCTTGAGCCAGGAAACATTGAAGAAAGACCAGCTTCCTGCAGACGGGGGCCAATCACGTGACAGTGACCACGAAGATGAGAATCAGGAAAGGCTCTGGGGCGGGGCAAGGAGGAGGCTGGTGGTAGCCTGAACAAGAGCTGATGGAACAAGGAGGATGGTGGGGGCAGCTTGAGGCCTTCCTATTGGTAAACCTGTGTTTTTCTCTTTCTTGTGCTATTGGAACTGAGCACAGGTGGGGTTAATGCCAGTCAAAGACGATTAGGACGATTGGGTAACGACATGGAAGCAATATCTCTCTTTCTCTGAACACCGTGTGCCTTTTTTCTATCTCTCTGGATCGCTCTCAATATTAGATTGTGGATGTTTGCCTGCAGGTTTTAATCTCTCTCCTTTCCTAAACTGTAAGCTTCATGAAAACACAATCTTTTATTTACCCTAAGGGCCCAGTGCAGTCTTGTCCCTGTGTTCAATAGCATTTGTTTAATGAATGAATGAAATAGAGTTAATGAATGAATGAAAGGTCAATGGTATTTCTTTATCTGATAAGTGTTTAAGTATTTTTCTTTATGTGGACCATTTTTAAAATCTTTATTGAGTTTGTCACAATGTTGCTTTGGTTTTATGCTTTTGGTTTTCTGGCTGTCGAGGCATATGGGATATTAATCGTCTGACCAGGGATCAAACACATACTCCCTGCTGTAGAAGGTGAAGTCTTAACCACGGACCACCAGGAAAGTCCCTGATAGGTTTTTTGTTTTTGTTTTTTTTTTTTACTAAATATACTTTATTGAATGTATATTTAAATCAACATGAACGTATGTAGGGAGTTAAAAGGACATTCTGCATATTGAATATCAAGAACAAGTTCTGCAAATGGATTTCTTAAAAAATGGACTTTTTATGGTGGTAGCCTGAGAAAGGTTGGAAAAGGAAACCCAGAAAAGGAAAACTTTTTTTCTACTTTTATTTCTCAATTATTCATTAATTACCCCAAATTTCCGTTTAAGTGCTATTAATGTGTCTCCTAAAATTATCTAGTGATTGACATAATAAAGTAACATCTCAGACCTCATGCTGCCAAACCAGCAAACGAGCTTCTTTCACACTTCACAGCTAATTTCAGAGGTGAGACTAAGTACCCAGGCCTGTGAATGTGTAACATTTTAAAATTATCCCTGATTCTCAGATGGCATTCACCCAGTAGTTCACACAGAATCCACGTGGATATGGGCTTAGGTGGTGTATCTTGTATCCATGTGGCGTGGTCTTCCCAAGAGCTGATGAGCTACTCTTTCTGGTTTTTTTTTCTTGGACATCCAAGCCTTTACTATTTCACCTTGTTAAGAAAGGAATATTACTTCCACTTGAGAAATTCTGGAGTCACTAGATCACCTAACACAACTTTTGTCGTGTGACAATAATAGAAGGAAAATGGTGCTCACTCGCAGAGTGGTTGTGCATATGGGAAGTACTCAAAAAATATTAGTTATCCTTTTTCTTTAAAACTGGAAATTTTTCTCTAGTGGTATGTTTGGTGCTCCCATCAGGTGCCCTGGGAAGCCCCAGCCTGTCACCAGGAGCCCCTCCCCTTGGTTTCTGCGTGCACAGTATGTTACTAGGAGCTCTTGGTTTCTGCGTGCACTGTGTTTTACTAGGAGCTCTTGGTTTCTGCGTGCACAGTATGTTACTAGGAGCTCTTGATTTCTGCGTGCACTGTGCTTTGGCTTCTGCTGGCCTGCACCCACAGCTCGCCGCCCTGGGGCTGCTGGAGCTCTTTGCCTGCAGGTACAGACCTGAGAATTGCATCTCCCTGGGGTGCGTTTTAGCCCAGGACTGACTGATAAGACAGCGAAGCCAGCTCCTTTAGTTGAGTTGGGACAGGCTCTGGAGCACCCCTTCTACTCCAGTTTCCTGCAAGATCAGGTTGAAAACTTGGCCTGACTTTCACCCCTCTTGGCTTCTTTCCTCTTGCTCTTCTGTTTCCCTGGTTCCTTTACCAGTTTCTCCTGGGACTGTGTTCTTGCAAGTTATCTGCATGGGAATCCTCCTGTCAGTGTCTGGTTCTGGGGAAACCAATCTAAGTTGATTTCATCAGATGGAAGATGCATTTAACAAAACAAAAGAGTTGGTCATTAAATAGCCTCTCCCTGGATGTGACGAGGCCAGGGATGCTGCTGCCAAGGGCTGAGTGGTAGCCATGTGGACCTGGGCAAGAAGAGTGCCAGAGGAATAGAGGGGAGGGGATGGGCACAGAAAGGAACGCATTGTACGATCCGCAGAATCAGAGGACTGCAGGCGGAGGCAGAAATGAAAGGGCAGGTAGGACCCAAGGACTGCTGCACTGCCAGGGCTCGAGAGACGGGATGGTGAGCTTTGGGAAGCAAGTAGCAGGAGATGGAGAGGAAGGCAAGTTCAGATGTGAGCTTGTCACGCTTGTGGGACATCCAGGTGGAAATCCTTGTCACGGACACGGAGCAGGGAAGCTCCAGGCAGAGGCAGTGTGTGAAGCTCAGGGTGCTAAGTATATGTATTTGGGCTACAGAACTGTTAAAGCAGCAAATATGAAAATCCAAGGGAAAGGAAACACAAGGACAGCAATATAAGACAAAAACTAGTCGTAACCAAAATAGAACTCTGAATCCCACAGCTAAATGTCCTTCCCATGAATTTCTGATCCCCTCTGCTCCACTTTTTAATTCAAAGTATCTTTCCCTAGTTCATCTGATGGTCTCTTTAACCTTAACATTATTTTCATGGTTTGTATCTGCCTGGTGTTGTTGTTGTTCAGTCTATATATCGTGATGAACACTTTGTGACCCCATGGGCTGCAGCACACCAGGCTTCCCTGTCCTTTAAGATCTCCCAGAATTTGCTCAGAGTCATGTCCACTGAGTCGGTGATGCCACCCAACCATCTCATCCTCTCACCCCCTTCTTCTCCTGCTCCTCAGACTTTCCCAGCATCAAGGTCTTTTCCAATGAGTCAGCTCTTCGCAACAGATGGCCAAAGTATTTAAGCTCCGGTTTCAGCATCAGTCCTTCCAATGAATATTCAGGGTTAATCTCCTTGCAGTTCAAGGGACTCTCAAGAGTCTTTTCCAACACCACAGTTCAAAACCATCAATTCTGGTACATACACTTTTCTTATTGCCATTTCACCTCTATGAACCTCATTTGTCACATCCCCATAATTAGGGGGCTACCTTATAGGGTCATTCTGAGGATCCGTGGAATCCATCTTTTGAGTTGACTAGCATATCTGTACCGGAGAAGGCAATAGCAACCCACTCCAGTACTCTTGCCTGGCAAATCCCATGGATGGAGGAGCCTGGTAGGCTGCAGTCCATGGGGTTGCTAGGAGTCAGACACGACTGAGCGACTTCACTTTCACTTTTCACTTTCATGCATTGGAGAAGGAAATAGCAACCCACTCCAGTGCTCTTGCCTGGAGAATCCCAGGGACAGGGGAGCCTGGTGGGCTGCCGTCTATGGGGTCGCACAGAGTTGGACACGATTGATGCGACTTAGCAGCAGCATGTCTATACATGATACAAGCCCAGAAATTGTCACTGGCTCATCTTTCCATCCACTGGTGCACCTGCTGTCACATGCTCATATACATACGACACTTTGCAATGAAAAAATATATACAGGACTTTTAGCAAAAAAAAAAAAAAAAAAGGAGGGTTATAACCATGATTCAAGTCTGAAAATTTAATTTAATCAAGCTGGTTTGCACCCTAAATGACTTTGCTGATGAAATATGGGATTGGCAAAGGATCAGGTGGCTGGAGGAAGTAAAAGGGATTTCAGAAGATAGATCACCCCTCAGAAAGGGACACTGAAATACAATTAGACTGTGAGGTTTTGTAAAAAGATGCTGAAAAGGAGGAGGGCCGGGAAGAAGCCACACGTCATTTTTTCATAATTTTTTAAATAGAAGGTCAAGACATTTTTTCCACTTTATGTGCATATGAGACCATTTGTGTGGTCATTCTTTCAGGACAAGTTGACAATTACAACAATTTTTTTTTTTTTTTGAGTTCCACTCTCTCCCTCTCCATTTCTCTTCCATGTTTGTTGAAAGGAATAGTTCCCTGGCCTACATGTGGAAATCACATGGTGGGGGGGTGATGCCCTATTTATTTTTGCATCCTTGGTGCTTAGAAAGTGCCTGGTAAATAGACATTTTGAGTCAATAAATGTCTGTTAAATGGTTGGATGATTGAATGAATGAATGAATAGACAATAGCATTCATTATCCTCCAGAAGATTACAATAAGTTGCATAGAAAAGAGTGTATCCTTGGAGAGAAAGTTAGACAGCTGAGGCAGATAAAGGACACAGGTTTTAGAAGAGCAATCTGTACTTCACGTTGGAATGATGCTGAGGTGGGTCGTTAGTCTCCCAGGGCTTTATATACTGTGCTAAAAATGACATCTGCATTTTATATTTATTCCGGGGTGTGTTTTGCTTCCTAGACAATGCTGGCAATATCTGGAAAATTCTTAATATTAAATTTGAACTCCAGCATGTTTGAGCTGGAAAGCACTGCCTTTCTTGGAGATGTTGCGAATAGTCTCAGAAAGCACTTTCATCAAAGTGAATAACTTTGCAATTGAAGGGAATTTAGAGAGCTTTTCACTGATCCTCTGTATGAAAGGTGAGGAAACTGAATCCCAGAAAGAGGAAATGATTTGTTCAAGACCTGAGTATATAGTCCTATACGTGCGATCTTGACTTAGTTTTGAAGACTTAGCTAAAGGCTGGTTAATTCTGCGTCCTGAGCAATGAGTGGGTTGAGTCCATACCCCTAACCATCTTCCTTACAGGCATCTCACACTCTTCATCACTGCTGCTGCTGCTGCTAAGTCGCTTCAGTCGTGTCTGACTCTGTGCGACCCCATAGATGGCAGCCCACCAGGCTCCCTCATCCCTGGGATTCTCTAGGCAAGAATACTGGAGTGGGTTGCCATTTCCTTCTCCAATCTCTGTATCCACCCTAATCACCCCGGGGTCTGGTCCAACAATCAGGGACAGCCCCGATGCCCAAGAACCCACTGAAATTGTTCAAATGAGCCTGTCCTAACCACACAGTCAGGGTTCTTGCCCACAGATCCGTCCACCTCTCTTTCTGGTGACTGACTCTCCCCTACAAGGATAATGCGTTTATTATTATTGCAATAATGGAAGTGTTGCATCTAGATGAGGAAATCACAGGAAGCGAAGGGGAGCAGCAGGGAAAGCTACACAAAGGAGGGTGCCTGTCGCCCAGGACAAAGGACTGACGAGAAAGAGAAAACGAGAGAGGAAAGAAACCCTCCGTGTGGGGGGTAGGTGATGTGCTCCACATTACAGATTCAAGTCAAACCCCAGCACCTTTGCAACTGCAGACGTTTTCCTCCCTTTCTTTCCAGGAAGAAAAATAGCCCTTCTATTTTCATCTTTGGAATCGCCATTTGTCATTCTCAAGGTGCCTCGGTGCCTTTGTCTCTGGCGTCAGCTGGCAGCAGTGTTGCTAAAAATAGCTGGCGGAGGGAACCGCTCTACACACTGAACATTAAAAATAGAAAGGGAAGCACGGGTGTGAATAATGCATGAGAGAGCATCCCGCTTGCGCTGGCCTCCAGGGTCTCCGGGGGACTGGTTGCTGGGCAGGGCATCACAGGGCAGGGGGGATCAAGGCATTTGTTTTGCTCCTGCTTCAGAGAACAGGCTGCCTGCAAATTACAGGTCGCCCCTCGGGCTGCCTGGGGGCAGAGAGGGATGAAAAGAGATGAAGGCTCCGACCGGCATTCTGGAATGCAAATCTGGTGTCTAATTGGTAAGCACAAATTCAAATGCCATCCACAGCTAGGACAAAGGAGGGACAGGGGTCTGTGAGTGGCAGAGAGGGCATGCCCTATCTAAAGCCATGGAGTTCCTTTTAAAAATACACTTCTAGAGACTTCCCTGATGGTCCAGTTGTTAAGACTCTGCGCTCCCAATGAAGGGGGCCTGGGTTTGATCCCTGATGAGGAAACTATATTTCACATGCCACAATTAAGATCCAGTGCAGACAAATACACCGGGGAAAAAGAATATGTGTGTGTATATATATATATATATATACTGTGTATATATATACAGTATATATATATATACTGCTAGCCAATCAGAATTGGTCTGCAAGGGGAGTTTGTTTCTGAAATCCCCAGATTAGAATTTCTGCAAAAATCTAACAGCTGCTCAAAGTCAAGACCCTATTGCATCAGCCAGAGGGGAGCTCTCCCCACCTCCAAGAACATGGTAAATTCCTCATCAATATTGATGAATAACCAAATGCTCTTAGAACCATACGTAAAACCTCCCTTTCCTCCCTTTACACTGACTCATTTGCCACCACCAGACACTGGTTTTATTTCTGGCAGTCCCAGGCTGTCGGCACGGAAATAACTCAGAGACTGGTCAGTCCAGGCCAGGGTGCTGAAGTTTCCAGAGACGGGAAGAGGGTATCTCAGGTCAGGGTAGGTTGACTTGCCCCCTCACCGCCTCTGATCTGCCTTCCCCAGCATCATCCTGCAGGGTCTTCGGGGTCTTCAAATCCTTCTGCAATAGGAATTTTGTTCCCAAATGCCACACAAGACTTCGTGCAGGTAGAATTCATTGTGTCTGACCCAGCATATACCTCAGGATGGTGAGCAGTCCCTTTGTGGCCCTGAGCTGTGGGGCAAGAGCAACCTGTGGACCCCCGGAGCAAAGGGTCTCTGTTGCACTGGTCCAGGAAGCTGGGTTTTGATTTGGGAGTCTCCTTAACTTTTCTGAAGAAAGGTCCCTCTGCTATTAGAGAGATCGCCTCTCCTTTCTCAGAGCAGGACCATCATTTTCAAACCAGCATCCTCACCGAACGGTGAAGATCACAACGTTGGAACCAGCTTGGGCTCAGATCCGGTTTGCCCTTGATCGTCTGGGGTATCTAATATCTCTGTACTCCTGTTTCCTGCTCCTAAAGTGGAACCAGCAACACTGCTTGACCAGGGCTGTTTGAAAGCCAAGACCACGAATGAGAAATGTTGACCACAGTGGCCACACACAACTGGCTCTGTGCAGACGGGAGTGCCTCCCTTCTCAGAGCGCCGCCCTCCCCTCTGCAAGGCAAGCCTCCCTGACTCTCAACTGAGGGCAGGCTTTGAATCCCAAGTCTGTGACATACTGTCTCAGTGGCCCTGGGTACTGGGCATCCATTCACTTGTAAATGAAGACGGTCAAACCTCCCTGGGGGTTGTGGAGCAGGTCAGTGAGACAGCGGGATCAAGGACAGTTGTTTCACTGATCCTTCAAGCCTCCAGGATGGGAAAACTTCTCCTTGTAGGGGATAGAGAACCGGCATGGAATATGCTAAAGTTGGTGGCAAGTCATCTTTTATTGTCCTGTCCTTCCCCCATTGTTCACTTATTCAGGTATTCTTTTACTCACTCACTCATTCTTGGATTTATTTATCATTTGTCAAAGCCCGAAACTGATACTCTAGGCAGAGCGGAATGGGACACACTCCTGACTTTGATGGGGACCCCTAGGAAGTAAGGAGACACTGGCAAGTGTTCATTAAGAACCTTGAAGATTCCATGGACTTCTCCTGTCCTTTTCCTGTTTAGATTTGTTCCCCCACCATCCAGTAAAGTGACTGCGATAGATGGACTGCTACTTGCAAAGATGGGTGTACGTGCTTGCTCAGTCGTGTCCGACTCTTTGGAACTCTATGGGCTGTAACCCATCAGGCTCCTCTGTCCATGGGATTCTCCAGGCAAGAATACTGGAGTGGGTTGCCATGCCCTTCTCCAGGGGATCTTTCTGACCAAGGGATAGAACCCTGGTCTCCTGCATTGCAGGCAGATATATATATATATTTTTTACTGCTGAGCCACCAGGGGAAATCCACTTGCAAAGATGACTATGACCTGATCCTTGGAACATGTGGATGTCACTTTCTATAGCAAGAGGGGCTCTGTGGGTAAGATTAAGTTAAGCATCTCGATATAGGGAGATAACCCTGAATAACTGGGGTGGGCCTTCAGTGTAAGGACAAGAATGCTTATAAGAAGTCAGAGGAGAAGGTGACATTAGAAAGCAGAGGTTGGAACAGATTGGAGCCATATGGCCAAGGAACTCTGGCAGCCTTAGAGACATGGAAGCATGTTTGTGTTGACTAAAAAATATAGTCACAACCTGAAAGTAGAGAGTTATTTTATTCGGTGGGAATATTTAGGACTTCAAGCCAGGGAGACAGCATCTCAGTAGCTCCGAGAAAATTGCTCCAAGGAGACAGGGAGGGAAATCAGGCTGTATACAAGTTTGCAACCAAAGGAGCAGGCAGTCTGAACCTCACTGAGCAGGTATCAGGTTAAGGAATTTAGCATTCTGTGTATGGGAAGCTGCATTCATCCCTTTCACATGCGCCTCAGCTCTCTGGGGCCAATCCTCTTTCCTTGTCCACCGTAAGGAGTGGCAGCTGGCTGCTTCTTGCATTCTTCCTGCGCCTCAGTAATCACCACGGGGTTGGTGGGTGGTACATCCACTGGATTTCAGTTTGGGGAGTCTTCACATTTGGAGGCTAGAAATTGCGGATGGCTGTGATTTCCTGTTTATTGGTGTGGCAGGAGATATTTTCATTTCACATTTGAAAACAGAGAGAGAACACCAAACACCCCTTCCATACTCACACTGTACCTTAGAAGAAAAATTGACTGGATTCAGATACAGTAAGAAGAGATTCAATGAGTCAGCCCCATAGGATTGGAGCAAATGGAACTGTCTGGAGCTACCTAGGCAGGGACCCAATGGAAATAAATGACACAGCTAATCTCAGATGGACTTGGCCTGCAACAGCTTGGAGCAGGGCTTCTGTTCCCAGCCGCAGACTGGGGCTGAGTCGAGGCTGTGAGAGCACCAGGTCCTAGCCACTAGAGCAGCAGTCAGTGACAAGGGCCCCGGCCCTTCGGCTTTGCAGAAAAGAATTTCCATAAAGACAGAGAGTAATAAAGCAAGCAGAGTATTTATTAAGAGGGAAAAGAGTACAGTGGAAATACACACGGTAAACTCAGGAAGAGAGAGAGTCACTGAGTCTGGCCCTTGTGGCAGTTTGAATTACTTTTATGGGACGTTTTTTCCTGGTTTCCTTTGGTCAATCCTTTCGAATTGCCTGGCTCACAGTCCAGGTTTGGTATATCTCAGGATCCTCCGATGTGTGCGCACGCATGCATCTCTTAGCCAAAATGGATTCTACCACAAAGGCCCGTGGGTAGGCTGGCATCAGTTAGCGTCACTCCCCTTTGACTTCCAGGGAGCTTTTCTGGGCATGTGGGGTCAGGAAGGTCTCCTGACTTCAGGAATGAGAGGTCTGTGGTCTGGGCAGCGCCCAGCCCCCTTCTTTAACTGTTCTGCTGTTCTCATCTTGGAGTTTTGGTTCACAGGGAATGAATCTCCAATCATTTTACCCTGATGGGCCCCATCTACCGCCTGCCTCACAATGACCAAGCAAACACAATATAGGAGAAAAATACATTCACGAAACGAACACAGCATGCAGAATCAAAGATCTCCACCTGTGAGAAAATGTAACTCGGAAAAGGGAAGGGAATGTGTCATCAGGGTTTCATGGTATAGAATGACTTGATAAGAGTATGAATTTAAAACGTAAAAATTCAAACAAAAAATAATAAAACAACAGCAGGAGATGAGCAAAGAAACTTTAGACATAGGGTCCCAGTNCGGAAAAGGGAAGGGAATGTGTCATCAGGGTTTCATGGTATAGAATGACTTGATAAGAGTATGAATTTAAAACGTAAAAATTCAAACAAAAAATAATAAAACAACAGCAGGAGATGAGCAAAGAAACTTTAGACATAGGGTCCCAGTAGGAAACAGAAGCACACTGATGGGATTTTGATGATAATTTAATCTAGGGTCTAATTACAGGGCGAGGGATGTCACCCGCGTGCTGGTGACAGTAGGGAGCTGTGCCAGCCCCAGGCCCGCAGGGGCAGGCGAAGAGCCGGTGTCATCAGGAGCATGAAAGAAGGGCCCACCCGCCACAGAGGACGCTGGGAAAGATGGACTGTGAGCTGGGTGCTGGCTGCCTTGAATCAAACTGAGGTTTACAGCTGAGAGTAAAGAGGAGGATGTGAACTGGGTAAACACAATAATCCCTGCCACAAATAGACAACCTTTCTTCACTCTGCAAGTGCTGAGCACCTTGTGAAGGATGAGGGGAAAGAGAAGAAAAGAAAGATGAAAGTGACGTACATGCCAATATTCAAAGATTTACAGTCTGATATGGAGACGAATATGTAATCAATAGGTTTCTTACGATCTCTGCTGCCCTCATTAAGGACTGACGTGCACACACCGTTGTATTTACAACAGACAACCAACAAAGACCCGCTGTGGAGCACAGGGAACTCTGCTCAACATTCTGTAAAAACCTAAAGGGGAAAAGAATTTGCAAAAGAATAGATATATGTATATAGAGATATAGACAGATGTATGTATATCTAGATATAGATATATGTAGATGTAGACAAATATGTATGTGTGTATATATATATAAAACACTGAATTACTTTACTGTGCACCTGAAACTAACACAACATTGTAAATCAACTATGCTCCAAAATAAAATAAAAGTTTAGGAAGAAAATTATTTTGAGGTTAGTAAGCATAGAGAAAATGAATGGTTGATAACTGGATATATATCAAGTTGTCTTGAAACCAAATGTTGAGTCCTTTTTAAAATTAGGATAGGATACAATATAGGGGGTATTTTTCAAATGTTTTTATAGCAGTTCTAGTCAATCACGTTGTATCTTTTTGTCTTTTCATACTGTTCATGGGGTTCTCAAAGCAAGAATACTGAAGTGGTTTGCCATTCCCTTTTCCAGGGATTTTGATGGTTTTGAACTGGAGAAAACTCTTGAGAGTCCCTTGGACTGCAAGGAGATCAAACTAGTCAATCCTGAAGGAAATCAATCCTGAATATTCATTGGAAGGACTGATGCTGAAACTCCAATACTTTGGCCACATGATGCGAAGAACTGACTCATTGGAAAAGACTCTGATGCTGGGNGTTTATCTAGCTTACATATAGTAGTGCATATCTGTTAATCTCAAATTCCTAATTTATCCCTCCCTCCCCGCTCTTTCCCCTCTGAGAGCCATAAGGTTGTTTTCTATGCTGTGAGTCTATTTCTGTTTTGCAAATATGTTCATTCATATCATTTTTCTATATTCCACATATAAGTGATACAGTATGAGTTGAGATAAAGTCTTAAGCAAAATCCCAAGGTTTGAAACAGATCATACATAGTCAAGCTCCAAAGGCAGAAGCGAGGGCTAGGAGCACAGTACCCTGCCTGTGTGACCTCTCTGAACCCTGGTTTCTTATTTCTACCTGCTGTTGGCCTTCAACCTCCCCTGGGTCCCAGGAGAAGGGCTTGTGAACCATAGGCTCCCAGCACTGTCCCTAAGAGGCCCTGAGCACAGACATGTCATTTATACAAGATTCCATTTTTATTTATTTAAGAAAATATATCCACTCCTGAAATCAGGATTCTCTTTTCTTTAAACATAAATATAACTTGAGAGTAAAATGTAACTTGGGGGTGGGGTGAGAGAGGGCAAGTAGATGACCCAGGAGGTAGGAACTGGGAGTCACAGTGAGTGAACCAAGGGCAGAAAAAGCAGGTGGCAAAGGGCAAAAATATCCAGTAGGGTGTTACCTCCAAAGCCCAAATAAACCGATTTTGCATGCTGGTGTTCTCTCCTCCTCAGATGGCAAGCTGAGTAAAGTTAGAGAACACTTCTAGCATCCTTCGCCAGGCTCATGGCCTTTCACTGTCCAGCTGTGTGACCTTAGGCCCATCATGTCATCTCTCTCATCCTTGGTTTTAACATCTGGGCCATTGTATCAGGAGCGCCGATCCCAGCTGGAAGAACGAGGATCAGGGGAGGTGCACAGCACCCGTGAGTGTTCTTGACCATGCGGGATGCTCAGTCCAAAACGTCTCCTCCCCTGGAGCCCCCACCACCTGCTGAGCCAAGTGAACACCCTGCAGACCCACCAGCCCTTTCAAAGCTGTTCTGGTGACAGTGGTGTGACCTTCTTCTCTGCTCTCCTGCTGGGAGCAGAATGAGCCATCCCAGGCTCTGCACAGGCAAAGGAAGGGAGGGGGGACCAGGATGACATCAGTAGGAGGGCCTGAAGAGAAACACATGAGTACGTGCAGCAAATTCTATAAACACGGGAGGATGAGATCATCGTAGCATCTATTTCAGGAGCAGAAGCAGCACTCCAGCCAGACACAGGGCAGGTACGTGGAAGGCCGCAGTTTCAACCGACTTGTAATAATGCTGATCACTCAAAGGCATTGATCTCTTAGTGTGTGCCAAGCCCTGGAATAATCAGTGTACACACATGGTCTCATTTATCCCCATGACAACCCTATGATGTAGGTGTGTGCCCTGGTGTGTGTCTATCTTCCAGATGAGGGAATTGAGGCACCTGGGGCTTATGGACCTTCTCCAAGGTCACTCAGGTACAAACAATGTGGTCGTGTTCACCTGGCTTCACACAGCAATACCAGGTAGGGTGTAGGCTTAGTGGCTCTCACAGAGGTTCACATGTAGTGGCCTAAACCAGCCAGAAGTGAATTTTTCTTATGCGTCAGTCTTAATGGAAGTTGTCAGGGACCAGGCCCCTTTGACCTCATCACGCATCCCTCTCTAGAGGTGTGGTCCCATGTGTGTGGTCCCTGAAAACTCACCATCACTCTTCCTCCCAGATGACAGGAAAGAAGCAATGGGGAGAGGCACTTTGCCTCCATCTCCTCTGCTCTCACATCACTGGCCTGTACCGGCTTAGCAGGTCTTATTGAGCACTGAGAGGGTGTGTGAATGTCTGTCTTACATTGAAATTGACTGTTGCTATTATTCATCTAACAGTAAAGGAAGATGCATTAGCCCATGGCCACTCTGCTCCTCTCATATTCAGAGGTACTAGGCAGAATATGACCAGGACTTTCACATCTGAGACAAAACATAAGCTGCAGCATAAACATTTTGCAGGCACCTTTGGAAGGAATGATGCTAAAGCTGAAACTCCAGTACTTTGGTCATCTCATGCGAAGAGTTGACTCATTGGAAATAAGACTCATGCTGGGAAGGATTGGGGGCAGGAGGAAAAGGGGATGACAGAGGATGAGATGGCTGGATGGCATCACTGACATGATGGACATGAGTTTGAGTGAACTCCAGGAGATGGTGATGGACAGTGAGGCCTGGCATGCAGCGATTCATGAGGTCACAAAGAGTCAGACATGACTGAGCGACTGAACTGAACTGGACTGACCATGTACAAGAAAACATATGCCAAGCCCTGAATACAAGACTTAACAGCTATAACCCTGCAGACAAAAGGACAGTGTTAACTGAGTACCTTAGTACCTGGAACTAGTCTGGCCCAGGGCGTCATGTCCTATAGTTGTCTTAATGCAGCTGTTGACAAGTGAGAGTATTGAAGCTCAAACAGAGAAAATGATTTGCTGAAGTTCGTGTGTCTAGCAAGAAGTCAAGGTTCAAAATTCCCTTGTTACCCTGGGCAGGTTACTTAACTTCTCTGTGCCTATAACTTCCTCATCTCTAAAGTGGAAAAAATGGTACCCACCCCACAGGATTGTTGCAGATGCTGGATGCTCTAATGTACTTAAGATGCTGGGTAGAAGGTTTGGCTGGTAGCAAACTGTAGGCAGTTAGATGTTATTGTTGTTATTAACATTATGGTTAATATTATGCCTGCTGAGTCACTTCAGTTGTGTCTGACCCTTTGCGACTGTATGGACAGTAGCTAGCCAGGCTCCTCTGTCCATGCAATTCTCCAGGCAAGAATACTGGAGTGGGTTGCCATGTCCTCTTCCAGGTGGATCTTCCTGACCCAGGGATCAAACCGATGTCTCTTTCATCTCCTGCATTGGCAGGCAGGCTCTTTACCACTACGCCACCTAAGAAGCCCATTGTTAATATTGTTACTAGAGTTAACTTTCCATTCTGCCCGGCCTGCATCCAGTCCTAATCCAAGTATGATAAATGCTATATTAGGCTGAGTATGTCCATGATGATGATAGAATTCTTTTGACTCTAAAACATGAAAAAGATTTATAAAGGAAAAAGAATGTGCAGGACTTTGAAAGAAGGGTAGGATTTTAACAAGCAAAGATGAAGAAGGCATTCCAGAGAAAGAGGTGAGCTTGGCAAAGGCATTTATAGAAAGGCATTGGCAAGGATGTCCTGGGATAGTGAAGCTGGATGGGTGAGACAGCTGGGTGGGAGACAGGGTAGGATGGGGAGTGGTGCTGGGGAATCACGGAGCTAATGTAAGGAGGTTGGCCTTTTACCTGAAGGCAATGGGGAGCCCCAGAGGGTTTTGATCAGCTCCGGGCAAGAAGAAGATTGTCATGGCAACAGTTCTGGGGAGCGACGAGCGGGTGGAGAGGCCAGCTCAGTAACTAGTGCCATGGTTTAGGTACGAGGTAATGAGGATCCGAATTAGATCTACAGTTTTGGGAAAGGCTAGGAGGGAAACATGAGGATGGTGTGTGGAGGGGGAATGAAAGGATCACAGTGGCTTTGTGTGTAGACGGTGAGGCCAGTGGAGCAGGGAAGCTGGACCACCTACGCCCACTATCTGAAGCACAGGGTCCAAATAACCTAAGCCTCAGAGCACACGATGGGATCTGCCTACTGTGATAAATGATAAAATGACTTCTTTTTATCTTTTTCTAGCTGCTTCTGGTTAGACCTGAAACCATTCACTTGTTCACTTGTTTGTTGGTTAAGTCATATGCTCAGGGTTTCTGTTAAGCAAGTCCAATCAGTAAAGAGATCAAATGTGCTTTAGACAACCATTTCTATCAGCAAGGTACAGGGCAGCAGGCTCCTGTTGGAAAGAAGTCCTGTTGGAAATCAGACATTGATATTCCCCCCGAAGTCATATGCTGCAGTCTATTCCCCCAATAGGATGGCATTAGGGGTGGGGCCATGATGTGATTTAGGTCATGAGGGTGGAGCTCTCATGAATGAGATTTGCTGTGCAGTCCTGTCCAACTCTTTGCACCCCATGGCAGCATGCCAGGCTTTGCTGTCCTTCACTGTCTCCCAGAGTTTGCTCAAACCCATGTCCACTGAGTCAGTGATGCCATCCAACCACTTCATCCTCTGTCACCCTCTTCTCCTGTCTTCCATCTTTTCCAGCATCAGGGTCTTTCCCAATGAGTTGGCTCTTCATATCAGGTGGCCAAAGTGTTGGAGCTTCAGCTTCAGCATCAGTCCTTCCAGTGAATATTCAGGGTTGATTTTCTTTAGGGTTGACTGGTTTGATTTCCTTGCTGTCCAAGGAACTCTCAGGAGTCTCCTCCAGCACCACAGTTGGAGAGCATCAGTTCTTCAGCACTCAGCCTTCTTTATGGTGCAACTCTTATATCCATACATGACTACTGAAAAAACCATAGCTTTGACTAGCGCTGCTTTTTAAAATACTGTCTAGGTTTGTCATAGCTTTTCTTCCAAGGAGCAAGTGTCTTTTAATTTCATGACTGCAGTCACCATCCGCAGTGATTCTGGAGGCCAAGATTATTAGAGTAAAAGAGACCTCAGGGAATTCCCCTGCCCCTTCCTCCATGTGAAGACACAGCCAGGAGATGGCCATCTATTAACCAGGGAGACGGCTCCCACCACACATCGAATCTGCTGGTGCCTTGTCTTGAATTCCCAGTTGCCAGAACTGTTAGAAATATATGTCTGCTGTTTATAAGTCACCCAAGTCTATGGTATGCTTTTACAGCAGCCCCAGTGAACTAAGTGAAAGTGAAAGTCGCTCAGTCATGTCCGACTCTGCAACCCCATGGACTATGCAGTCTGTGGAATTCTCCAGGCCAGAATACTGGAATGGGTAGCCTTTCCCTTCTCCAGGGGAACTTTCCAACCCACAGGCCCCCAAATACATTGGTTTGAACAAGCCACAGTTAATTTATCTTCCTCGTGTAAGTTTGGAGTAATTTCAGGGAGAGTGTGAGGGCCTGATGGTGAAGGGAGATGAGCCTGCCTCTAACTCATTCTGCTATCCTCAATGGGTAGCTTCTATCTCAAGATCCAAAATTGATGCTCCAGCAGCCACTGTCGTGTCTACACTCAAACCAGCAAGAAAAGGGGAGAGAAATGGGAGGGCTCCTCTTCCCTTAGAGATCACAAGGCAGAAGGTGAATGCATTGCTTACATTCACATCCCGTAGCTGGAACATGTTCCCATGACCGCATAACTGCAAGGGAGGCTGACAAATGTACTCTTGAGTTGAGTGTCCATGTACAGAGATACAAAACCTACCAGCATGGAAGAAGGGGAAGCTGGCAAACAGATACAGTCTCTACTACTCTCCTACATCCTAAAAGCAGGGAACTTAGAAGGGACTTAACCCATTGGTATCGTAAGTTAATGAAAACATTCTGGGACATTGAGATGAAATAATACACTTTCTGTTTTGAAGGAGCTCTTAGTCTATAGAGGGGGGTAGACAAGTAAAGAAATAAAAGACATTGAATGGTTGTATTGAGGGGGATTGCCACCTACATGGGGCCTGGTTTAAAGAGTCACAAAGGAGAAAGACACGTTCCTCTGGGACAAGAGAGGTCAGAAGAGGCTCTGCAGAGAAGGTGATGCTCAGCTGAGTCTGGAAAGATGAGTCGATGTTTGTCTGGGGAGCCAGGTGAGGAGAACTGTTCAAGGACACAAAAGTAGAACCTCAGCAAAGACAAAAGGATTTAGAAACATCCTGGTGTGTTCAGAGATGAGCAAGAAAGATGCGAGGGAAATGGCAAGAGAAGAGGCCGGAGGAGGCAGGTAGAGGCCAGCTCTGGGAACCCTAGTCTTTATTCCATAGGGAAAAGTGACTCATTGGAGTTTTATGCACAGATGTTTAAGGTGTCAGGGTTGTGTATGTGTGTGTGTGTGTGCACAATTATATTTACATTTTTGGGAAACTGCTTTGGGTACACTTTGTGAGGGATGGACAAACAGTGAGGACAAGACTGGTAGAAGGGAGGAAAATTGTTGCAGAAGCTTTGTTTTCCTTGCTAAGCCTTAAAGCCTGATGCAAATCCAACTTAGTCTAATATACCTCATAATACTTCGTAAATAAAGCTAGAAATATATTCTTTGAAATCAATTAAGGTTGCAATTGACTATTTTAAGACAAAGTCTAATTGATATATATATTTTTTTTCTGTCATCAGTTTTATTTACAGGGCTCAAATTTTCACTTCCTTTGTTTGTGTCTGCATCTCCTTGCTGAAGATTGTAAAGACGATGAAGATATTTAGATAGGGGTTGTATACCCTTGGGGAGGTCTTCTGCCTTCCACACATTAGCTGAACTAGGAGTGGGCTGGAAGAGATGAATCCCAAGGCTCCTTCTATGCTCTAGGAAGAGTCTGTAGCATTCCAATCATGGAAACCCTGAGAAGTAAGGAATCCAAGGGATTATAAGCCATCTCATTTAATTGTGAAGAAACCGGGCTCAGAGAGGTTCGGTGATATGTCCAAGGTCACCCAGTTAATTGGCAGCAACAGAACCAGGGGCCAGGGTGTGGGCCTTTCTCAATTCTTTACCCACGAGTAAGGATCAAAATGCACAGCCTAGACAAGTGCCTCCCTGGCATCAGCTGAAATGACACCACCAACACCTGCAAGGCTTCTTCCCCTCCTAAATTTCCGTGATTTATGGAGTTTACCCTAAGAGCATTTTGTGGATATTCTACTAGTGCTTATCACATCATGCAGTAAATGCTCACCCAATTATTCATGTGTTTATTTAATGAGAATTTTCTGGTCTTATTATAATTTTCACAAGGAGCACTTTCAAGGATAACACTAGACACTCTGGTGCGCTCCAGTTTTGACTTACAAATAACGCAGTGAAAAACTTCGTTGAATCTAGGTAGGCATCTCTGGTCATTTCCTTAGAAGAGATTCTAGCTGGAAATTCTCCACCTGGATGTCTGATATCTGTTTCACAATTAACAAGGTCAAGCTGTAATCTTGACTTCCTGTCCTTGCTCTGATGCCACATACACACACACACGTGCACTCACACACACTCCTTGTGCTTCTTCCATAATCTTACTCATCAGTAAATGACACCACATTGCACCCAATTACTTAAACCAAAAACCAACTAGTTATCCTTTGTATCTTTCCTCCATTTAGCCTCTTATTCAGCCCATCACCACATCCTGTCAGTTCTACCTGCCATCTACATCCTAAGTCTATCTCACATCATCCCCTCTGTCACCACCTTGGTCCAAGACCCCAGCATCACTCATGACATCTGACATAGCCCTGAAATAGGATCATATGGAAAGACTGTCTGAGGACTACTTTGGGCTACTTACTGCATCTAATGCTTCTATCAGCCTGATGAGTTAGGTCCTGGTAGCCTCATTGTACAAAGGAAGAAACTAACAGCAGAAAGATTTTAAATAACATGATCACATTGACCCAGCGAGTCTTTCCTTCTCTGCATCTCCCTGGCGCTCTGTAGCTCTCATCATGGCACTTGGTCAAATGGTCAAATGGTCTTATGATCCCTTGGTCAAACAGTCCTAACGAAGGCTCGTTTAGTCACCTGACTTTTCTGCAAAGCTGTGAGCCCTCAGAGGGGAAAGCTGAATCTTTCTCATTTGGCCCAGAGCTGGAAGCATCTAGCACAGTGACTCACACCCCTCAGAATCCAATAACACGTGCTAAGTGAATGCATACACGCGTGACCCCAAGTTCAGATCCTGCTCTGATTGGCCCTAAGTCTGAAGTCCTGCACCATAAATTATAGTATTGGCCCCATCGGAGTATGTTGATTTGAAAAACAGTCACAAATTCTTTGACACTCTTTCCATTGAATTATTGTCCAAATCTGAGGGGCTTTTAACTCCATCAGCCAATGGAGTATGTCGTGATGCTGTGTGACCCTGAGGCTGGGTCACAAAAGGTTCATAAAACTTCCACCTCACTCTGGGACACCTGCTGCTTGTTGTCCCAAGGGGACCACGTGAAGGCACTCTGGCCAACAGTCCTACCGGGGTCCCCAGTGAAGAGGCTGTCCTGGAGGTGGATCCTCTCACCCCAGATGACCCAAACCCACTCATCGAGTCTTCCCAACCGAGGCTCAAACCTGGTGCAGTAGCAGGCCAGCCATGTCATGTTGGTGCCATAGTCAGAGACACCTGCTACATGAAGGAAAACCTTATGCTCAGACTTAAGTGCTGCATTGACAGTTTATCTGCTTTCCCTGAATGTAATCTGAGTGCAGGAAGTTTTGCTTCCTTTGTTCAAAGCTGTATTTCTGGCACCTAGGAGAGGACATGACATATAGTAGCAGCTCAATGGCTATTTATGAAATGAATGAAGTTTTAAACATCGAAATAGAAGAGCAGGGAAAAAAAAAACACACAAAAAAACAGCTCTTAGCTTCTGGCCAAAGCTAGGAGGGTAGCATGAAACTTGTAAGATCTCCAATGATGGCATGATAAAACCATACGGATGCTTTGGGAAAGCCTGGATCTTTCTGAAACAATCGACTGCAATCATTTTTACTCTTGTCTTGCCCTTCTCCGTCATCTTCCTAGAGAGTGAGAGATTTTTCCATGATTTAGTTTATGCTTTACCTCATTCCTTGCCAAGCCTGGAAGATCCTAGAAACTCTTTGTTGCTCCAGAAATATTTAGTGAATGAGATCTCATGCATCCCAAACCACAGAGCCAAGTTTTATATCCGTGAGTGTAATACAAAACTGAGCTCTTAATTTGGAAAGGAAAGAATCAGCTACTTAATATGCAACGTCAGCAGCCTTGTAGATTTTATGGTTCCAAACAGAACTGCGTGTCCTCAAGCCCAGTCGATTTCCTGTTTGTTATCACATTAGACCTATTTCAAGGCAGATGGAAAATTTGAAGGACATCTCCAGCTATTAAGACTGGCATAAATCTTTCAGGACTGCATATAATACATAATACTTCCCATTAGCATTTTTTTGAAATTAGGGTCCCCATAATTTCTTGATTAAGCAGGAGCTCTTTTCTCATGTAATTCTGCTCCTTTCAGTTGATAATTGGGCTCCCCAAATCTATAGGGCTTGGTAGGAACCCCTGTTGATGTCAATCCTGCTTTTAAGACAGGCTTTGTTTAAAATTCCCTACAAAGATCCTTGTTGGTCCCCTCTTTGCCCTTCACTCTGTCTGCATGCTTTTTTTTTTTTTTTTAAACTTCTTCTTTTATTTTTTAAGTTTATTTTTTCTTCTGGCTGAGCTTGCAGCATGCAGGATCTTAGTTCCTTGACTACAGCTTGAACTCATGCCTCCCGCGTTGAAAGTGGGAAGTCCTCACCCCTGGATTCCCAGGGAGGTCCCTGCCTGAATTTTTTAACGTTTATTTTGTATTAGGGTATAGCTGATTAACAATGTTGTCATACTTTCAGGTGAACAGTGAAGAGACTCCGTCCTACCTGTACATGTATCCATTCTCCCCTAAACTCTCCTCCCATCCTGGCTGCCACATAACATTGAGCAGAGTTCCGTGTGATACAATAGGTTGGTTATCCATTTTGAGTTTAGCAACGGGTACCTGTCCATCCCAAACTCCCTGACCGTCCTTTTCTCCTACTTCCCACCCCTCCCTACTCGCAACCATAAGTTTGGAGAACTATTTTGAATTAAAAGAAGATAACAGCTATCACGTAAGTATACAACATGCCAACCACGAAAGGTATATGACATTTGATGGATTGTTTCCACATATTTTTTAAGAAGGAGAGTTTCCAATCTGACAACCACTCCAGGTGACACTCACAGAGAAAGCTTGAGACCAGGGAGGGAAGTACAGACCCGGAGAACAGAGATCCTCCCACTAGAGTAGGGCTGTGTCCAAGTGTGGCCTGTATGAGGTCTAGCAGATGGGAAACAGGTTGGGGCACACTGATCCCCCAGAAGTGGGAGCCCGAGAGTCTCTGCCCCATTCTCTTAGGGCTCTTTGTCCTTCCTCTCCTTTTATCCATCACCATTATCACAATCCGACTTGCTGCTACCATTATGAACTGCGCTCTCTTGTGATAGGTGTCATGCACTACACTTCACATAAGCCCCACAGCTTTCTGTGACCCGCCTGGTCCCCCACACAGGGATTTTTGCAAACCCGGCCAGGACTTCCACTGGCAAAGCCTGTTTGGTGTGGTCTCAGAAATTGTACAAATTAGTACCCATTTAAAAGGGAGTCTGAAGTCAAGGTTTTTTAAACAGTGGCTGTTCTTCCGTTGAGGAACAAAGATAAAGTATTGTTTTCATATGTTTTCCCAAATTGACTTTTCAAAAGAAAAATCAAGACACCACTGAGTTCTCTTAATAAATAATGCAATGTCTTACTTGTGTTAAATTAGCTAGTCTTTCAGTAGTCTTCTTAGGGAGCTTTTAGTATGATATAATATTTCATATAAAATATGAGAATGATAATAATAATAAAATTAGGCTCAAAGAAATTAATAATGAGTCAAATAGCAATAAGAATTTGGCCCAAAAATAATCTTCAATGGAACAAGAGTTTCTTTGGGTCCCTGTAGTTAACCTTGGACTTCATTACAACCACTCGAGATAAACATTATTAACAACTCCACTCTCCTGAAGAGGAAAGTGAACACGAGAGAGCATTCATAGCCTTCCTAAGTCCACTTAGCCAGAAAGTACCAAGGCTGGGATTGAAGCCCACGTCTTCAAACACTGAAACTGGTGCTATCGCTGTCCTCCAGGGAAACACCTGAATTTTAGCAACCATGTTATAGTCACATCACTCGGGGAATATCTTCTCTCATCATGAAGAAGAAACTCCTGGTTACGGAAACTCCGTCTTCTGAGATTTGGAGAAAAATCTGAATCTTGGCTCAGCCATTGTTCTCTGCCTTTGGGCAACCCATATATATATCTGTGTAAAACTGACCTCAGTGGGCAGTGGTGGCAATTAAATGAGGTAAAGCAGGAAAGGTGCCTAATAGCAGAGGGCTTCCCAAAGAACATGCACTGAGTGATTATTCAGCATTGAGATTCCTTAGAAAGCTGCGTGCTGGAGATATTCAAGTAGAGACCAAAGGACTTGGCTCTAGATCGAACTGGACTCACAATTTATTCGCTAGCTTCGTGACCTTTCAGCAGAAGGCAGAATATCTGTAGTGGGTTCATGTTATGAGCTGGATTGTACGCCCCCCACAAGAACTCAAATGTTGGCACCCTAACCTGCAGGACCTCGGATGTGACTGTACCAGGAGACAGGGCCTTTAAAGAGGTGATTAAATTAAGTGAAGCTCTTCGGATGGGCGCTAATCAGATATGACCAGTGTCCTCATAAAAAGAGGAAATTTGGACACATAAAGAGACACCGGGAGTAGGCACACACAGGCAAGAGGCCATGTGAAGCCACAGAGAGTGGCACCAGAAGAAATCAACCCTGCCAACAAGTTGGTCTTGGACTTCCACTCCAGGACTATGAGAAAACAAACTTCTGTCCTTTAAGCCAGCCAAGATGTGGTATTTTGTTTTGGCACTGCTGGCAGACAAGTACAGCTTGCAATCAGCATTTTTATAAGCTATAGAATAGCAGATATCAGAAGGTATATTCAGTCAGACTAGCACTGTTTTAAGAACTGCTCATTTCAGTGGATTATGTGTATGTTATATTACCTAGTTGTAATGTAATGTTAGCCACTTGGTCGTGTTCAACTCTTTGCAACCCTATAGACTGGAGCCTGCCAGGCTCTCCTCTGACCATGGGATTCTCCAGGCAAGAATGCTGGTGTGGGTTGCCATTTCCTTTCTCCAGGGGATCTTCCAGACCCAGGGATCAAACTTGGATCTCCTGCATTGCAGGCAGATTCTTTACTGTCTGAGCCAGCAGGGAAGTAATATATTACATGGACTGGGTTGTAATATAAATGTGGGTCACTTATCACCAAAGATTGAGTAATACTGAACTTAACACCCAGAAGTTCTCTTCTAATTCAGATATCATAATAATTGCTATTATCATAATTAATATGTTAATATTCATAGTGTATCAGTTAATATGGATTAATTGCCTCTAAGTACCAAAGGTTTGCAAATGTTAACTCCTTTACTCCTGAAACATCCCTTTAAGGTAATCATTATTCCTATTTTATAGATGAAGTTGAGACATTGATTATTTAACCAGTCCAGGGTCAAACACTTAGCATTTTTCAAAGAAAGGATTCCTGCCCAGAGAAGCCTGTTCCAAAAGCCTGCATTCACCGTAGGCAGCACCACTGGGCAGCTACCCATAATCCTCTGTCCAGCTACTTAGCACCCGAGCATCAGCTTCCCCTCTGCAAAGCATTCAGGGATGGAAATTCAGAAGACCTTGGACTTAATAGGCTCCGCGCATGTGACTGACTGAGGGTACAATGGACCTTTTATGATGGTAGTAAAGACTGGGAGCGCTCCTCCGGTTGGCATGGAGCTTTTCTCACTGTCAACTAGGTAAACGGAGTATTGTGATGTCTGTGGGGGCGGATAATGAAGCACAACGGTCTACTCCAGCAGGAGTAGGAGGAGGTGAGAAAATGGCCCCAGAACTCCTTGTCTGAAGACCCTGTGAATAGCGCTCTGCCCTCCTGTGCAACAGGCTCCAGGCCAGACACTCTTGAACGTAGGTACATGGGCTCATTAGCAGGGAAATGGCAGCGGGTAATTGGAATATGTAAATGGCATGGGCAAACAGGGTGCTTTAACAATCAAGACCTGAAGAGAAAGAGCTTAATTTGATGGAGAGGAAGGAACAGACTGCCCAGGGAGCCAATTACTGGAGCCAGAGGATGGATGCTCTGTTAGCAGGGGACCCACAGTCAGGAGGGCGGGCGGCTGGGACACTGGGTGGACGTGCTTCTGCCTCTAAAATGCCAAGTGACCCAGTGATGCAGTCCTGCCTTTTTCCAGAGGCCAGTTCTTGAGAACTCTTTTTGCTAAATACCTCTTGCCACCATCCCCGCTCCTCTCCAGGGCTTGCCACCTCTTTTCTTCTGGACCTCAGCATCTATCATATAGGCTCCACCAAGTCTTCTTACTGCTCCTGAAGAATTAATTTCTCCCACTCCCAACATTTCTTCCACAGAGTCATCACAAAGCCTCTTGTGCAATCACCTGGGATCACGTGAGCCTATGCAAAAAGCACCTCTTGGTCCGCAGGTTTATAAGCCTGGTACACAGGTGAGCCTGCCCCGCAGAGAGCCTACTCCATTTATGCTCACTTCCAGCCATCTGAACCTCTTGCCCTAGAAACTCCACACCATGTCTTGACAGAGCCTTTGCATATGCTGGGCCTTTAACTTGGCACAGAACTCTCAGCACAACTTAGGGGTTGAAAGTATAAACTCTAGATAACCTGAACTTGAATTTTGGGACCGATATTTTTTGCTGTGTAACTTTGAGGAGAGTACTTAACTTCTCTGTCATTTCATCGTGGTTAATAGAGAGCAATAACCATTAAGCCTCTCTCATAACTTTGTTGCTGGGATTAAATAAGATAAAACCCTGTATGTGAGACAACAAAAGGACACAGACATAGACAATGGACTTTTGGCCTCAGAGGGAGTAGGAGAGGGCGGGATGATCTGCGAGAATGGCGTTGAAGAATATATACTATTATGTAAGAAACGAATCACCAGTCTATGTTTGNAAAAGATAAAACCAATGCCAGGCATACAGCAAAGCAGTCACTAAATGTAAATAATGATGATGATGGCAACGATTGTCTATCGTGAACCAGGTTATTGAAATGCCATGATGATACAGAGATGAGTGAACTGTTTTGCATAGCTTGTCTCATCTTTTCATCTAAACATGGAATTCATTACTCAACTTTCTTTTCTTTTTTCCTCCTGTTTCCCACAGGTAGAGAGCAATACATGAAACAGGCAGTCAATCAATGCTCACTGGAATGATGAATGAATGAATTCATTAGATGGATGAATTGACTATTTTGCCCAATATAATTCAGTTCAGTTCAGTCGCTCAGTCGTGTCCAACTCTTTGCGACCCCATGGACTGCAGCACGCCAGGCTTCCCTGTCCATCACCAACTCCTGGAGCTTACTCAAACTCATGTCCATTGAGTCAGTGATGCCATCCAACCATCTCATCCTTTGTCATCCCCTTCTCGTTCTGCCTTCAATCTTTCCCAGTATCAGGATCTTTTCCAATGAGTCAGTTCTTCACATCAGGTGGCCAAAGTATGGGAGTTTCAGCTTCAGCATCAGTCCTTCCAGTGAATATTCAGGGTTGATCTCCTTTAGGATGGTCTGGTTGGATTTCCTTGCAGTCCAAGGGCTCTCAAGAGTCTCCTCCAACACCACAGTTCAAAAGCATCAATTCTTTGGCGCTCAGCCTTCTTCACAGTCCAACTGTCACATCCATACATGACTAAAGGAAAATTATATACAATTATTTAAAAGAAAAAGTCAAAATGACATGAAAAAACATGCAAAGTAAGCTTAAAGGTTAGTGCAAGAATGGCAGAGGCCAGGCAGGAAAAAGAAACATGCTTTCTCCCTGAGAACAACCAAAACTGAACTCTTTGGTTCTTGCCATCTGGGTTGAAGCTGAGTACCTTTTGGCTCAAAGCTCATTCATTCCTCACCCCTCCGGATTTGAGTTGCCTTCTACAGACATGTGTCCAAATACCTTTGAGTAATGTGAACAGTTACTCAAACTGGCTTCCCTGATAGCTCAGTTGGTAAAGAATCCACATGAAATTCAGGAGACCCTGGTTTGATTCCTGACTCAGGAAGATCCACTGGAGAAGAGATAGACTACCCCACTCCATATTCTTGGGCTTTCCTTGTTGCTCAGCTGCAATGCAGAAGACCTGGGTTCAATCCCTGGGATGGGAAGATCCCCTGGAGAAAGGAAAGGCTACCTATTCCAGTATTCTGGCCTGGAGAATCCCACGGACTACAGTCCATGGGATAGCAAAGAGTCGGACATGACTGAGCGACTTACACTTTCAATGTGAGCAGTACCTCACAGGCTACAAAGTTCTGCTTTATCATGGGTCCCTGAATAGTGTTCAGACCATTTTGCAGATGAGGAAACTGAGACCTGATGAGTTCAGCAACCAGCCCAAGGTCACTAAGCTCAGAGTCAGAGTCGGGACTAGAATTTGAGTCCAGGTCTAAGATCCGTACTTTAAGCTGCCCTCGGCCTCTGGGTGAAGGTACAATGGTGTCCTTTCGCCACTCTCATCTTATTCATTCCCAGGAAGTCTTCTCACTTGCAAGGAAGTCCTCATGCAGAGTGGTCCGAAGTTTAGGAGAAGGAAAACAAACGCATGGAAGAAGGGAAGAGGGCAGCACATTTGAGGATTTGCTGTAGCTGGATTTTCAAGAACAAAAATACATATAGGGAAGGCGTGGGATCCTTCCTTTTCAAACACATTTCCTCTTGGCCTGAGGTTGTTACAAGACCTAAAATTGGAGCTTGTCCTGTCTCTTCCCAAAAAAGCAGTGTCTCCTTAGCTGCTGTCTCNGGGGTAACAGGAAGGACAGTGGGATATAGCTCCTCAAAGACTTGATCAGTTCTGCACTCAACCCATTAATAATGCTGGTAAGGGCCACCATTTAATGTGCATTTAACGTATCGCAGGCCCTGTGCATTTCATGCATTGTCTCAGTCAGTCTTTACATGGCCATGGTGTGTGTGTGGTTGTATTTCCATTTTACAGATAATGAATCTTAGAGTTCACATTCCTAATGGAAGTTAAAATAGCAGTTACACTTGACCTGGATCTTCCAACTTCACAGGGTTTCCTTTTGTTTGCTATTTAGTCTTGTCTGAAAATGCCATTGCCATCTATTTTGCCATGCAATCCAAATATATGAATTTAGACACCCACCTGTAGCAGTCAGATACAGAATTCTGTTGATTTATTTCTCTTTTCTGTTGTTATTACCTTAATTTAGTTCCTGATTATTTCATGTTTTATTTAATTATGAACTTAATTAATCACAAGCCTGTGGTTGAGACCTGCACCTGGACCAGTGCATTAGCCTTGAGACTTGTCTGCCAGTCACACGTGCAGAAAACATATAGCTGATGGAGCTTATCTGCTTAGAATTCTTGATTGTTGCCTTGTTGCCCAAGGAGGTATTGACTTGTTTCCTTAAACATGACGTAGAAGGCCCACCTTGGTTTGGTGCTCTCCTGCCCACCTGGTCATCCATGCCACATCTTATCGTGCACCTTCCAGTCAAACTTAGTGTTCCTCCAGCATGTTCTTTCATGCTCTTGGGCTGCCTAATGACTCTTAACAGCTGCCCAGATCCGGCTCCTGTAAACTCTTTTGGGAAACCTTCTTTGATCCTTTTCTTTTGTGATCATTGAAGCACTTTGTATGCATCTCTAGCATAGCATCATTCTGTACCAGAACCTCTTGTTTGTGTTTGTTCCCCAATTTTTCTTTTGAAGCTTTCATGAGTATGCACAGTGTGCATATGGTTACATTTTCAGAGGCAGGTTCTTCTATGCTGTTGCTGTTGTATTCTTCATTGAACCCCCTAGGGTGTCATCCACTCTCCTAATCTCTTTTTTAAAAAATCCTGTTTCCTTTTTAAAATAATTGTAGAGTATTGGTTTACCCTCTCTGCACATGTCCATTAAATTAAAAAAAAAAAAAAAAACCTTGGTAAGTGACTAGGAAATACTGCCAACTCTAGTTTACTTCCCCTCTTCAGTTTCTAATTTTACATTTATTCTTTGCATAGTCTGTTGTTAACTGTTAAGTTAGGTCTCTTGATTTTCTCCCCTTCAAGTTGATACGTGCTTTTCTGCTCACAGNACTAGGAAATACTGCCAACTCTAGTTTACTTCCCCTCTTCAGTTTCTAATTTTACATTTATTCTTTGCATAGTCTGTTGTTAACTGTTAAGTTAGGTCTCTTGATTTTCTCCCCTTCAAGTTGATACGTGCTTTTCTGCTCACAGTTAGGACAACAATTGATTGCAAGGTAGAATTCTTCTGTAGTGGTGTCTGTTTTAAAAAGATGATCCTTCTCAGGAGAACTAAAGAACGCTTCCTCTTAAATTCCATTCTGCTCTGTGCTTGCTGGCTTAAGGTTTTAGAAACAGAGTTATCTTGAAAGTTTTGTAAAACAGTGACTAGATGGTCTAGACTCAAAAGTATGGCTGAGGAGGAAAGGGTGGATTAAAATGGACAGGGTCACAAAGTCTTATTTTTCCTAGAAATTTTGCAGCTGTATGGGACTCAGAATGATTGTATTTCTCTTAGCAAAAGGATCTTCAAGAGGTGGACTAGAGAATTTTTTGAATTGCTTAATAATTTAGACATGTTTGAATTTTACCTGTTAGTTTTTCAGGAGTGAAGCCCCAGATCTTTCCCTTTTCAGCTGGTAAGCCTCTGAATTAATATTTTCAGAACTGTTTGATTTAATAATGAATTTCATGTGAGAAGATATTTTTCTTGATGCATTATTATGTTTCGGTAAAAGTGAATTTGTTACATTTTAAATAACCTATTAGCTAATAATGAACAGTTAATAACTGGAGCATGAATTCTGAGACTAAATTCTCAGTGAAGATAGAGACCAAAAGTTTCTAACCAGATGTTAACATGGAAACTTAATACCTAGTTTTAGAGGATATTTACAAGCAGGAAATATCCTATAAAAACTGAATAATTTTAGTATACGGCAACTGGGCTGATGAGTAGAAACTTTTGCTAAATTTAGTATTAGAGTTAATCCTAGTACTTAATCAACGTACGCTAACTTGACAAGTCATTGTGATCCTCCATGGTTTTGAAGGTGTATTTTCAGAATTAATTCTGTCCGAAACCTGCTCCCAGAAAGTTGGTATGAGGGTATTGCCATGTTTTTCTCAGTGACTCGTAGAATGCTGAAATGTCCTTTTTAGTTTTGTTTTCCTGTCACCAAAGTGTTTTGTTTCCACTTCAGTGATTTTGCGAGTAAACAGGTCTTGATTATCTTTTCCCATTTCCCTTTACTTTATCTAGGGTCTATATAGTTTTATATGAAATAATACTTGAGAAATTTTTGTTGGTAACTCTTGTTCAAATGTCTATAGAGTAAAATTCAAATTTAGTTTAGCTTCTTAGTTGTAGACAGTATGGTAAAGTGGAAAAACCTTTCAGACTCTTACATAATGACAAGTATATCTTGAATACTTTTGTGTCATTTAAACTTTTCAAACCCTGGTGATAATGGATGAGATTTTCAGTATAGGTCAGAGCTCACTTCTAACTTGGCTTATGGTGGTGGCTGCTATGAATTTCATTTTAAAAGTCTTTTATGTAATTGAGTAAACCTACCTGGATTGTAGAATGTAAGATACAGTATGTAGGTTTTTCTGTGTCCTTTGTATTTTTTTCTTTCCTTTAAAGAATTGGCTTTTGAACTTATGAATTGTTCTTTATATTCAGAATATTTGTAGTGTGCAGACAAATCAGACTTCTCTAGTCCTGTTCTTGGGTATATAATTTGACCTTCAGTTTAGCAAACATTTGTGGAATGCATTTTATTGCCTGTGAATGAAAACGTTTGTAACTCATTCCATTGGCTGTATTTAAAATCAAAGAAACCAGTATTGTTGGCCTCCCCTACTTCTGCCCTGAGAGATGAGGCAAATAAGTGATAAATGTGGAGTGATGAATGCATCAGTTTCCAGTTGTCTTACATGATTTAGAATTTCCTCATCTAACTCCCAAGTTCATTTTAATCATTTTAGTTTCATCCTTTTTATCACTGCTGTCAAACACACCTCTGCCCGCCCGAAAAACTTCCCAAATAAAACACCAGACAAACCCAAGCCCTGGAATTAGACCAAAGAGGCAAATGGAAATTGATAAATTAGTACTTTTCTTTGCTTACCTCTGAGTTTTCCAGACTCAGAGCTGACTAGATAACTGACCTTTAGGTAAATTCAGCCTAGCTGTGTATTGTTCCTTTCGTATCTCTTCTTGTGCTGGACATAAAATGGTTTGGACCAGATACTGGTGTGGACATAGAAAAAGAGTAGGATTTNCTTCCCGACCCAGGGATCAAACCCAGGTCTCCCCATCTCATTCTTTCTCTGTCTTTATTTCTACAGTGGCTTCAAAACATCCTCATTTTAATTAGCCTTTCCCCTGACTCAGATTTCCCTGGCTTGTAATTATAGTCATGGGGAGCTTCCTACAGGACTATCTTCAAGACCTTTCAGACCCCACACAGGGAAATTCCCAGCTGAAACTGAGTCCGTCTCCTGATCTTTAAAGAAACCAGCAGTGTGAGCTAACTAAAAGTTGACTCAATTTGAATAGACATTTCTCCAAAGAAAATATACAATAAGCACATAAAACGATGCTCAATATTACTAGCCATTTGGGAAACACAAATCAATACAGTACTGATATGCCATTTCCCACTGACTGGGAAGACTATTGCCAAAAGTGATGGCAAGACTGTTCAGAAATTGGAGCCTTTGTGCATTCCTGATGGGGATGTACAATGGTGCAGCCACTGTGAAAAAGTGCATCAGTTCCTTTAAAAATTGATTGCAGAATTATAATAAGATTCAGAGATTTCACTTCTAGGTTGATGACTAAAAGAATTGAAAGTACAGATTCAAGCAGTGTTCATGGCAGTAAAGTAGAAGTCATTCAGTTGTGTTCAACTCTTTGCAATCTCATGGGCTATAGCCCACTGAGCTCCTCTGTCCATGAAAATTTCCAGATGAAAATACTGGAGTGGGCTGCCATTCCCTTCTCAGAGGATTTTCCTGGTAGAGGGACCAAACCCAGTTCTCCTGCACTTCAGGCAGATACGTTACCATCAGAGCTACCAAGGAAGCCCAATCCATAGCCAAGAGATAAAAACAACTCAAATGTTCACTGACTACTATGAATTTAAAAAAAATTTTGCTACATAAATGCAATAGGATATTACTCTTCCTTAAAAAGGAAGGAAATTCTGATACATACCACAACTAAAGACATATGCTAAGTGAAATAAGCCAGGTACAAAAAAAAGAGGCAAATATGGTATGATTCCATGCATATGAGGTATTTCCCATGGTCCAAATTATACAGTCAGAAAAACAGAATGGTTGCTGTCAAGGGCTAGGGGGTGGGTGGAAATGAGGCATTATTGTTCAATGGGCACAGTTTCAGTTGAGGATAAGGAAAATTTCTAGAGATGAATAATGGTGATGGCTGCATAGCAATGTGAATGCATTTAATGCCACAAAACTATACACTTGAAGACAGTTAAAACTATAAATGTTATGCTATCTACATTTTTCCATAAGAAAAGATTGGACTTAGAAGATATAATTATGAACAAAGAATGGTTTTCAGTCAACCATCTTTTTCTCAGTTAGTTCAGTTCAGTCGCGTCCACCTCTTTGCGACCCCATGGACTAGAGCACACCAGGCCTTCCTGTCCATCACCAAGTCCCAGAGTTTACTCAAACTCATGTCCATTGAGTCAGTGATGCCATCCAGCCATCTCATCCTCTGTCTTCCCCTTCTCCTCCTGCCTTCAATCTTTCCCAGCATCAGGGTCTTTTCAAATCAGTCAGCTCTTCACATCAAGTGACCAAATTATTGGAGCTTCAGCTTCAACATCAGTCCTTCCAATGAATATTCAGGACTGAATTCCTTTAGAACAGACTTGTTGGATCTCCTTGCAGTCCAAGAGACTCTCAAGAGTCTCCTCTAACAACGTAATTCAGAAGCATCAATTCTCCAGCACTCAGCTTTCTTTATAGTCCAACACTCACATCCATACATGACTACTGGAAAAATCGTAGCCTTGACTAGATGGACCTTTGTTGGCAAAGTAATGTATCTCCTTTTTAATATACTGTCTAGGTTGGTCATAACTTTCCTTCCAAGGAGTAAGCATCATTTAATTTCCTGGCTTCATCTGCAGTGATTTTGGAGCCCCAAAAAGTAAAGCCTGTCACTGTTTCCACCATTTACCCATCTATTTGCCATGAAGTGATGGGACCGGATGCCATGATCTTAGTTTTTTGAATGTTGANTTTTGGGGGCTCCAAAATCACTGCAGATGGTGTTTGCAGCCATGAAATTAAAAGACGCTTACTCCTTGGAAGAAAAGTTATGACCAACCTAGATAGCATATTGAAAAGCAGAGACATTACTTTACCAACAAAGGTCCATCTAGTCAAGGCTATGGTTTTTCCTGTGGTCATGTATGGATATGAGAGTTGGACTGTGAAGAAAGCTGAGCGCTGAACTGATGCTTTTGAACTGTGGTGTTGGAGAAGACTCTTGAGAGTCCCTTGGACTGCAAGGAGATCCAACCAGTCCATTCTGAAGGAGATCAGTCCTGGGTGTTCATTGGAAGGACTGATGCTAAAGCTGAAACTCCAATACTTAGGCCACCTGTTGCAAAGAGTTGACTCATTTGAAAAGACCTTGATGCTGGGAGGGATTGGGGGCAGGAAGAGAAGGGGACGACCGAGGATGAGATGGCTGGATGGCATCACCGACTCGATGAACATGACTTTGTGTGAATTCCGATAGTTGGTGATGGACAGGGAGTCGAGGCGTGCTGCGATTCACAGGGTCATGAAGAGTCGGACACGACTGAGCGACTGAACTGAACTGAACAGTTCAATACAGTTTTGAACTGGACAATGTAGCTAATCAAAACCTTTCTGAGGAAATGGTAGAGGAACCTCATGGGGGAGAAAGTGTGCGGGAGGTGATGAAGAACTTTTATCATCAGTTTTTATTATTTCTCCACCAGAGGACACTATGAATACAACAAAGTTTTACTCTTATATGTCAATTTAGATACAATATCCAGATTGAATGCATTTTGTTTCCTTTATTTTAGTTTGCTTACCAGTTGAAGTGATGGCAACATGAAGAATAGTTACTGAAATACCATAATCCCAAACCCACTCTTCCACTACCAGAACGAAAAGTAATCCACAAACAAAGTAGGTGACCTCTGTTGAGACTAAAAGAACTGCAAATAAAAGGAAGAATAGAATTACTGGGAATTAGAGCAATTAATAATTCTAAAACACAATTAGTAACAGGACCACCACAACTTATTCTGCAAAAAAGTTTTTGTAACAAACTTTTAACATTCCATCTCTCAACATCCCTCAAATTTGAATAAGAACTTTAACAATATTCCATCTCTTAATAACTGTTGGACTTATAGAGAAATAACAGTACATAATTTCTGTTTTATATTCTTTATATTTAGCATTTTAGAAGGTAAGATACAATAAAGAACAGTTACAATGTAACTGATCTGTAACTAGATTTCAAATCTCATTTGAAGATATATTAAAAACTAATGAAAAATTCAGCTCTGGATTTTCAGAAAAAAATTTTAATAGTTTATCGAACAATAATGTTTCTTTAGTACCAGTTATTGCCTAACTTGGAAATGAGTTCCTTTGTGTCTTTGTAATAAAAGGGTATGTTCAGATAGTCATCTGGGAAACATAATGGATAACCATGGATGAAAGAACGTCTCATAAATGACTTGTGTGGATGGAGGTACTTTTCTAAATCCAAAATGCTTTTTTAGAGTGCTTTCCCTGAACATATATAAAGAGCTAGTTATTCCTAGGTCAGTACCATAAATCTCTAAAAGCCTTGAACATGTGAAGAGTCAACCTTTGCCTTTTTCCTTGATATAGATCTTAAGATTGTGGTGGTTCCAAAGATGAGATTCATCAACCTTTAAAATGAAAATACATGTGACATACCACCAAGGTTCCTTCATAATGATATCAATTTCCATAAAAGTTACCTTTCTTTTAAAACACAGAAAATGATAGGTATACTCATATAAATAATTAACGAATTGACCAGTCCAGGCAGGCTATTTTACTTTTTTTTTTTTTTTTTGCTTTCAAAGCTAAAACTAAAATAGTCACATGATCTGTTATTGTGCAGAAGTAATTTATTAACAGACATGCCAGCCATTGCATAGTGGGTCAGCAAGACATGAAATAAGTAAGCAAGTCTCAGGTGTTAGCCTCTTAAAATACCTCACACTTATTCCTCTTCAATTCTACTTCATTCAACTCAACAGATTTCTAAAATTGAACTGAGAACTCCTACTAACTCCTTTTCTATTGTATGGAATTACAATTATAGCATGTCCTGATCACTAGGACTCAAGGCTGTGGAAGGAGCTATACAGTGGTATCGTCTTGCCATTAGCTCTTCCCATCACATCTCCATTTCTGCCTTCACCAGTGGCTCATGGAGCCTCCACGTTACTATAAGGAAATAGAGATGCCTGTTTTATCAGTATTTACAGATTTTACAAGTTAACTCGCAGCTGCTTAGAGACAGTGATTTCAGTCTTGAACAAACTGTATTTACATATATTGATAGAGGAGGATTGTGCTTTGTCTATGATATGAGACAGCATGCTTTAAAGGAAGTCATACAAAATTTGAAGTCAGGATACCAGTAGTCTAGTCTCACCTTATAGCTTAAGAGTGCTATCACCTTGAGTAGGAATATAACCTCTAGATCAGTCTAATTATTCCTTGATAAATTGGGAAATGGATTACTATCATATCTATCTCAAAAACTGTTGAGAGGATTTTATTTTAAAACAAAAACAGTTTATAATTCAATCTCTATGATGCAAGGGAAAGATGTTAGTAGTCAAATGTCTCAATAGGACTGACACTTTCAGTGTCCTTGCTAAGCCTGATCTCCTAGGTAACAAAACTGTTGAAACAGACAAGAGCCTGACCCTCAATACATGCTCAAGGCTCTGAGATTACTCTTACATTTTATCTCTGAGATTAAACAAGTCTGGATGCTCAAAGCAATAACTTTCAAGAGTTATGACACTTATCTCTCCAAGCCCCAAACTAAAGATCTAATAGGCCAAGGGTTTATTGATATCTTTGTACAAATGTTAGTTGTTTTTTGAGAGAACAACGTTGACTGTGCATGGCATTCTGAGGATTTTCACTAATCTCTGTTATGTCAAAACACAGCTTTCTCCAATAAGCCCGTGTCATTGTCCTATCTATCACTAACTGTCTCAAATGCAAGAATTAAATAACAGTTGGATTTTAAATCTCTTTCTCTACCCCAAACACACAACCCATATGTAACTCTTTCTTGTGACTATTTCTTTATCATTTGTGGATCTGCTTGGAAGAAAAAGTTAATTCATTCTTCAACAGGGAGATGTGTGAAGTGGAAGTTAAGATAGAATGTTAGAACTCGTATCTCATTAGAATGAAAGTTTCTTGTCCTAAGATATCTTTGTCTATCCCAAATTGAATCAATAACAGCATGAAAAAAGCTTACCCATTTGAAGAGGCTGCTCTGAAACTTTTAGTTTAAATTCACTAGTTCTAGCTGACCAAGTTTCCTATACAAGTCACATTTGGCTTCAGGCAATTTTTGTATATTTGCATATTTGTTCCAAAAAAAGATGTCCAGTGGTTTTCTAAAGAACTGCACTGTTTGAAGAATCCACAATTCATTTTTTAATGTGGGAAGAAATTTAATAGAATGTTAAGAATAATTATTTCAACAAAAATAGTAAGTTTAAAAGAGATTAAAAAAATGTCCTACTATATTCTGTCTTATCATTTTTCCTTTGCAACAAGTTTTACACTATTTTTGGGAAGGAAAAAAATCAAACTAAGCAGAAATGTACAAAGCAGAAAATGAAAGTCCTCTGTCATTCCAGCTGGGAGATAACAGTTTGTTGCATAATTCTCCAGATTTCTTACCACTGACATGATGTATTTTACTCTATTCTACAAAAATGAATAATTATACTATAAAAACTCTTTTGTAGTCTTTATTTTCCATTTCATATGTCACAAATATCTTTCTACATCATTCCACTAAGCCATTTTTCTCTGCCTTTACTTTGAAAAATATTTAATGCACAAAATTTTATCCATAATATCACTAAAATAAAACTTCATTTAGGAAAACTATCCTCTTATTTCATCCTATTCAATCTTTTAGCAATAGTCATTTTAAAAATTTGATGGCACTTTTCCACATTTTTGGAGTCAGATATAGGATACAGATGGCTGAGAGGACTTGATATTTTTAAGATTTTTCTAAAACAAAAACTATTTTGATTTTTGGAGGCATTTATTTCACTAATGAACAGAGATTGGAAACTAAAACTAGTTACCTTTATAATTTGTGTTGAGCCATGAAGGATTTGTTTTGAAATCAAATGGTGCCAGGACATCCAACTCATACACCCTGAGGATGTTACAAATGAAAATAGTTTACTCTGGAGGAGGTAGTTCATAAGGTTGCACATTAACATTTTGCACCTCGAGTGTTCCCATACAAGAATAAGTCAGCTTTAATCACTTTGTGGCACATTTAAAAACTGGCTGACTTGAAGGGAAGCCAAATATCTTCTTTATCCACACTGTCTTCTTTGTCCAATGAAGTCTGTTCTCCAAGTGGACTTCATTGTATTTGAGGTCTCAGCTGTAGTCTTGGAGGTCTCTTCCATTCAATGTGGGTGCAAAATCTCATACTGTGATGAGGGCATATACTGGGAAGCAATAGAGCCTAGCTCTAATTCTGATGATGCTGTTAACTGTGAACTTGGGCAGTTGCTTAACCTCTCTGGGCTTTCATTTCTTACCTGTACATTGAAGCAATTAATCTCTGAGGTCCCTTCCTGTTCTAAAATCTGAGTCTACACATAATTAGACATAAGATGAGTCTACATTTCTGTAGCAGACATAGAAGACAGAGTTACAGTTACCAAAGGGGAAAGGGTTGGAGAGGGATAAATTACGAGCTTGGAATTAACAGACACATGCTACTACATATAAAATAAACAAGGACCTACTGTATAGCACAGGGAACTATATTCAATATCTTGTAATTATCTATATGGGACAAAAATCTGAATCACTTTGTTATACACCAGAAACTAACACAACATTGTAAACCAACTATGTATCAATACAAAAGTAAAATGATTTAAAATGGAAAAAAAAATTAAATCTGACTATAAACTCTGCATCTCCTACCATGCCCAAGTTTGTAGTTGTGTGCAGCTGGTCAATCAGTTATCTGCCTCCTGGGGCTTTAAGTTACTTCAAATTCCTCACCTCTGATTCACTTTAACTACAAACCCTTTGGAATCCCATGCTCAGAGAATTCTGACCTTCACTGCTCTAGGCACTGTCTCACCATCTCCATTCCCAGGCAATAGCTGAAACTACGTGTGAACATACCAGACTCCTCCTCAGGGGGCTTGCCTGCAAGCAATCTTTATAGCATCATTCCCACTGCAAAAGTCAATATAATCATTTCTGGGCATTGATTTGTACACTGAAATTGAAAAGTCCCAATTCCCTGCTTACATAATAAAATCCAATTGTATAAACAATCAATTTCTAGGAAATTCTTTGTAGCTATACATAATGTATTTCAAGGAAATCAATATATTGGCAAGCAAATCTGTAAAGATAAAATCCAACCCTAACAAGACAAAGAAAAATTGCCTAAAGAAAAAGCCTCACACTTAAAAATATCTTTAAAAATACATGTATTACTTGGTCCTCATGATAACTCTCTTTTGGATTATTACCTTCACTTGACAAGCGGAGATAATTGAAGTAAGAGAAGCTCTCTGGCTTAGTCAGGATGATTCAGGAAGTTAGTAAGAACCTAGGCTGGAATGCAGATCTCCTGACTCTCAGTCTAAAGCTATTTTCAGTATGTACAGAAAATATTTAAATTGGATGTAGATTATATCTAAATTCCCTTCTAGTTCAAATGCCCTTTGATCTCTGATGCAACACCAGCCCAGGGAGTAATAACTTCACTTTCTTTCTATGATCATCCTCATAAGAGGAACAATCCTGCCTGGTTCTATTCATTTCATGATAGCTACTTGTATCATTTTCAAAGGTGACACGTTTGCTTAGTTTCACTTAAAAAAAAAAAAAAAAGCAAAGAAAATATACCGTGGGAAAAAATCTGCACCCTTTATTCTATAAAGACATGTTGAGTATTCTATGTGAACTACTCTTGTGTTGGATCTGAACTTTTGAATTGTTTGAAGGTGATGTTGTACTTACTTGAGCATCACACAGCACATGCCCAGAACCACGTAGTACACAGTGTAGAAAAGGATGACACATATGAGAAGGTTCTGCCAAACAACCTGCAGAGAACACAAGGGTGAGCTCCAAGAGCCTGGGCTTTTTCACATGGTTGTTGGTGAGGAGTCTGACAAACAAAAGACAATGAATGACTGCTAGATCACGTTGGCTAGTCTTGTTTTGCCTGGAGACATATGGGGTGGGAAGAACTTCAAAGCACACAATAAGTGTTGCCGACTAGAGAAGATGGCATAGTACATGTCTGCAGCAAGAATTAACGCAGTACATAAATCCACACTACCTATCCATCATCGACCACAACAATATTTATGTTTTTACGTAACTACATAAATTTTACAAAATTTATGTTTTACAATAATGTGTCAATATTTATGTTTTTACCTGATAAAATGATTCTACACTTGATCTTAGCCAAAAGGCCAAGAAGTGATGATGAAATAATTCTAAATCTCAGCTGCCATGATAGGAAAATATGAGAAAGGCTAAGAAATTTTGAAAAGTATAAACAAAAAAATTATACAACAATAGTTAAATTCCTGTGCTAGAATTTGCAGAGCAATTGGCTAAAACACAATAGATAGTCCTGAGAAGGATTTTACCACCTGTGAGACTTAAGAAGGAAGAACTGCAGATGAATGAGGAACAGAAGGATTATTCAACAAATAGTGTTGTGAAATTGTCTAACTTCTAGATTAAAAAACAAATCTCATTAGATTGCAGTCTTGTATGAAACACCAAAATAAATTTCAGATGGATTTAAGGTTTAAATGTCAAGAACTAGAACAAGAGAAAACATTTGCAACATATATCACAGGCAAAGGATTGATATCTGCAGTATTTAAACACATTTGAATATAAAAGAGACAGACAAACCAATGAAAAAGGGACAAGGTGTACAAATAGGCAGCTCATATGAATAAACATTTGAAAAGCCAATGAGCAATTGAAAATGTTAGAAGACCTCATTATTGATCTTTTAAAAAATATATTCTTGTGAATATAGTAAAAATGTTAGCATTTCATATGGGATTTTTTTGTTTGTTCTTTTCCTTTGGAATCTTTTAAGAAGTCATCTTAGTTACTCAACACTTTAACACTTTAGGATGGCTCTTTTCTCTGAATAAGAGATCCACCAACTTGACTGAGTCTTTTAATTGGCTGGGTTCAGAAGGAGCCCTACTTCTGTAGAGTCAAGAAGAGAAGACAGTAGCACAGAGAATTGATTAAATTTATAGATTTACTAACAACTCACTTCTTTCAGCTACTAAAACTAGGTGACCTCTGGCCCTAAATGAGACTCCAGGTTTTTGAGACCTTCAGAACCCTACCTCTCTCTCTCCCCACCCCATGTCATTCTTGGCCTCTCATACCCTTTGCCTGTAGACTTCCCTTTGCTCACCAAATCCCTTTTCTTTCTGCCCGTTGTTCTCAACCTCCCTTTGCTCTTCAATATTTCCCATTCATTGTCTCCTGTTCTTTCTTCCTTCATGACCCTTCTTTTGTGTATATTCATCCACTAAGTCATGTCTGATACTTTGTGACTCCATGGACTGCAGCAGGCCAGGCTCCCCTGTCCTTCACTTTCACCTTGAGTTTGCTCAAACTCATGTCCATTGAGTCAGTGATGCCATCCAACCAACTCATCCTCTGTTGCCCCCTTCTCTTCNGACTCCATGGACTGCAGCAGGCCAGGCTCCCCTGTCCTTCACTTTCACCTTGAGTTTGCTCAAACTCATGTCCATTGAGTCAGTGATGCCATCCAACCAACTCATCCTCTGTTGCCCCCTTCTCTTCCTGCCCTCAATCTTTCCCAGCATCAGGCTCTTTTCTAATGAGTGAGCTTTTTGCATCAGGTGGCTAAAGTATTGGAGCTTCAGGATCAGTCCTTCCAGTGAACATTCAGGGTTGATTTCCTTTAGGATTGACTGGCTTGATCTTCTTGCAGACCAAGGAACTCTCAAGAGTATTCTTGAGCACCACTGTTCAAAAGCATCAATTCTTTGATGCTCAGCCTTCTTTATGGTCTAACGCTCACACTGGTACATGATTAATGGAAAAACCATATCTCTGACTATATGGACCCTTGTTGGCAAAGTGATGGATGTCTCTACTTTGTCTCATTTGTAGAGAAGATGACTTAGAGGTCAAGAGAAAATATGAAAGCTTCACCTGAGTTGAAGGTCCAGATACTGTTCCCACATTTAAGTTGGATCAATTCCTGCCCAGTTGTTGGGATGATGGAATATGAGTATTATGATAGGGAGCAACTTTGGGGCTTCTGCAATCTTACAGTTTTCTGAAAGGTCATATATCTTTGGATTTGCTTTACTCTGTATTCTATAGATGTGTATAAGAGACAGATTCNGCCCAGTTGTTGGGATGATGGAATATGAGTATTATGATAGGGAGCAACTTTGGGGCTTCTGCAATCTTACAGTTTTCTGAAAGGTCATATATCTTTGGATTTGCTTTACTCTGTATTCTATACATTAATGTAAATTTGCTTTTAATTTGGGCATTAATAACCTCTAGTTGAAATATTTCTAGATGATTGTTTACTCAATTTCTATCCAAAAAAGATAAATAATATGTAGTCTCTATACTAATATGTAGTCAAACACGAAACTTTTCTTATTTCTATGTTAATACTGAAATTTAAGTAACATTTTAATTTTAAAATATACTTATTTGCTATAGAATTTTGCTTTCATAATCCAAGCAGAGGATTGTGCTTCACACTTTGAAAACCCACAAATGCTAAAAATGTGTAAGATATCTGGAACTACTCTTTAATAAAATCATAATTTGTGAGAGAACACATTTATTGACAAATTTATATCATATAGGTATACCTACTTTCCCCAACAAATTTATAAAACACTACTTATCAATAGAATGGTATAATACATATTTTAAAACTGTTTTGTATGGAATATATTGAAAAACAAGGCACTCTTTTTGTAAATAACTCTTTTTCCTTCCTGCATAATAAATCTAGATTTTCAAATCATAATTTTCCTATAAGCAAATTCAATTGCCTCTAGTAATTTCTGCCTATAATCTTTTCTCTATACAGCCTACAAAAGTAACTTTCTAAAAGGCAATCAGACCATGACATTCCCCTACTGGCTATCCTTCAACGGCCCCACACTGTCATCAGGATTCATTCATCCATTTTTTTCATTTGACAAATAGTCACTGGGCTGGGTGGCATTGCAAGATGAATTGGATGTGGTCCCAGGCATAAATGCCCAGTGTAGCAGTGTTCATCAAATGTATGAATATCAGAACTCACATTGAGGCCCTGTTAAAACAGACTTCTAGGCCCTAGCCCCAGACTTTTTTATTCAGTAGTTCTAGGGTGGGCTCCAGGAATTTGCATTTCTAACAACTTTCCAGGGGATGCTAGCACTGCTGCTTCTAAGACCAAGCTTTGAAGACTACTGATCTAGAAGACTGGTGGATGGCTATAATACAGACAGAAAAGCTGGGATTGCGGAGTGTACACAGTGCTACGGGGCTTCCCTGGCGGCTCAGCAGTAAAGAAACCAGCTGAATGCTGGAAATCTGAGCTCAATCCCTGGGTCAGGAGGACCCCCTGGAGGAGCGCATGGCAACTCATTGCAGAATTCTTGCCTAGAGAATCCCATGGACAGAGGCGGCTGACAGGCTACAGTCTAAAGTGTTGTCCGACACAACTGAAGCAGCTTAGTATGCATACATACACAGAGTGCTATGGAAATCTGAGAAAGAGACAGGGATTTGTGGAGGGCGGGGTGACAAGGAACATTCTTCCAGGGGGAAACATTCAACACTAACATTCATTGTAGGTTAACTGTGTACTTCTCTCATAGCTCAGTAGGTAAAAAATCTGCCTGTAATGCAGGAGACCTCGGTTCAATTCCTGGGTCAGGAAGATCCCCTGGAGAAGGGATAGGCTGCTCACTCCAGTATTCTCAGGCTTCCCTTGTGACTCAGTTGGTAAAGAATCCACCCACAGTGCGGGAGACCTGGGTTCGATCCCTGGTTTGGGAAGATCCTTTGGAAAAGGGAAAGGCTACCCACTCCAGTATTCTTCCCTGGAGAATCCCGCGGACAGAGGTGGGCTACAGTCCATTAGGTGGCAAAGAGTTGGACATGACTGAAGCAGCTGAGCAGCACACATGCATCATCTCATGCTTGCGTCATCTCATGTAATCCTCATAAAAATTCTGAAAGATAAGTCTACTCAGGTAGTCCAAGTCTATTACTATTAATTTTTTTTTTAGAGAGAGAATAACAATGAGGCTCAAAGAGGTCTAGTTAGTTTTTCAAAGCTTCTCAGTAAATTGCAGAGCTGCAATTCACATTCTGCTAATTCTTAACCATTATGCTGGGGTGGAGGTCAGGGTTCTGCTCAAGGCAAAAGAAGTACCTGCAAAGATGTGCTGGGTGGTGGGGGACAGAGGTGGCAAGAGAGTTTAAAGAGGATGGGAAATACATGTACACCCATGGCTGATTCGTGTCAATGTATGGCAAAAACCACTACAATATTGTAAAGTAATTAGCCTCCAATTAAAATAAATAATTTTTAAAAAAGATAATGAAGGGAACTTTATGCTTTGATAAAATTTCCATTGTCTCTGAAGGGAAGACTGTGAAAGATTTAAGAATAGTAGACTGGAAATGGAAACCCACTCCAGTATTCTTGCCTGGGAAATCCTATGGACAGAGGTGGCTGGTGGGCTACACAGTCCATGGGGTCACAAAGAGTCANTGTCTCTGAAGGGAAGATTGTGAAAGATTTAAGAATAGTAGACTGGAAATGGAAACCCACTCCAGTATTCTTGCCTGGGAAATCCTATGGACAGAGGTGGCTGGTGGGCTACACAGTCCATGGGGTCACAAAGAGTCAGACATGACTTAGCAACTGAGTACAGTGTAGACTGGAGAGGGGCTATTAAGTAAGGTAAGCATTGAAAGAAATGCTAACTTTGTGCAGTATATAAATATATCAAATCAACTTTCTGTGCACCTTAAACTAACACAATGTTATATGCCAATTATATCTTGATTAAAAATGCAAAGAATAAAATAAAGTGGTTTTTAATATTCTTGACTAGCAGTGGAGATGGAGAAGACAAATGTGAGGGCCAGTGAAGAAATAGAATCAACAAGTTGTGGGGGCTTAAGGGAGAGGGTCATTTGATCTAACCTAATTCTGTCCAATAAATTTCTATAAATAAGTAATATATAGTCTATAAATAGATATTTCTAATGCAAGCCACATGTATGTCATCTAAATTTCTCTATGAATCACTTTCATAAAAGTAAAGAAAGAAAAGCTAATTTTTATAATATTTTATTTAACCCAATATATCCAATGTAAAATTTCAACATGTAGTAAATATTAGAAGTTATTATGGTGGTATTTCTTGCTTGTTCACCATACATCTTAGAACCCCAGGGTGAATTTTACTAATAACACATCTCAATTTGGCCGACTCACATTCAAGTGCTCATAGTCTTGTGTAGCCAGCGGGTACTGTATTAAACAATACAGCTCTAACCACTCCCTTTCCTTCCAGCCTCATCCTCTTAACCCTGCTCCAAACTCATGAGAGTCTAACTACACTTACTATTTATTGTGGGATTACTATATGCCAAGCACTGTACCCATATATTCTCATTTTATCCACCCTCCCCATACCACTCCATCATTGATCTGGGTAACTATCAACTGTACTTCACAGATTTAGAAACTGAGGCAGAGAGAGGTTAAACTTATCCCAGCTCACATGGCCTGTATGTGGCAGGGCTCCAGTCCAGATCTGCTGGATGTCTGAACTCTCTTCACCCTGGGCTGTCCTGCCTTCAACCTGGTAGGCTTGGAAGAAAAGCATGCTGAACAATCAATCCTAGTTCAACAGTTTTGTTTGTTTTTTTCAAATTATAGAAACTGAGATTTGGATAGGTTGAGTGAATGGCCCAAGGTCAAACCTTTATTTAGTGGCAGAGGTGAGTTAGGAAAAAAAAAAGGTATTGAATTACCAAAGGAAAGACACTTAAAAATGCTGCCCAAATGACTGAACACAAAATTTCATTCTGATACAAATATTATTACTGTACTTCAGAAAAATTCAATACATAAGAGTCAGAATTTGTAGCAGTCTCAGTACATAGCTAGCACCAAAATGTTAACTTATTCTTTTAGAATATATTTTTGGATCCTGAATCAAACTATGAAATATAAGATATTTATGAGAGTTTTGGCTATTGAACTTGACTGGATATTTGATAATGCTAAAGAATTATTGTTAATATTTTAAGGTATTATGGTGGTATGATGACTATTTTTTGAGTCCTTATTTTTAAAGATACATGTGGAGATACTTGCAGATGAAATAATAAGATTTCTGAGTTAGCCTCAAAGTAAAAACTTGGGAGAATAGGTGGCTATGTAGATGTAACAAGATTGAACTGAGTTGATAATTGCAAAGTTAGGTCATGGATAAATGAAATTCATTCTATTTTTCTATTTACATTACTATATGCTTATTTTTCCACAATAATTTTGTAAAAAGTTCTCAATAAGTTTATGTAACTAGTAAACATCTTTATAAACTGTAAAAATATAGTTTTTTTAAATAAAAATTTGAGGACTATCCCTGTTTCCTAGGGCTGGGGTAGGGGGGTCACCTTGTTTAATGCTTACACATACCAGGGCTGAGCTAGTAACTTTGCAAACACCTCATTTTCTTTACTCCTCACAACAACACTGCCCAATATGATGTCTTATCCAAATATTCAACTCAGTACAGTTGCTCTGCCATGTCCAACTCTTTGTGATCCCATGAACCGCACCTTGCCAGGCTTCCCTGTTGAACACCAACTGCCAGAGTCTACCCAAACCCATGTCCATTGAGTCAGTGATGCCATCCAACCATCTCATCCTTTGTCATCCCCTTCTCCTCCTGCCCCCAATCTTTCCCAGCATCAGGGTCCTTTGAAATGAGTCAGTTCTTCCCATCAGGTGGCCAAAGTATTGGAGTTTCGCTTCAACATCCGTCCTTCCAATGAACACCCAGGACTGATCTCCTTTAGGATGGACTAGTTGGATCTCCTTGCAGTCCAAGGGACTCTCAAGAGTCTTCTCCAACACCACAGTTCAAAAGCATCAATTCCTCAGCGCTCAGGTTTTTATAGTTCAACGCTCACATCCATACATGACTACTGGAAAAACCATAGCNTTTTTGATGATCCAACAGATGTTGGCAATTTGATCTCTGGTTCCTCTGCCTTTTCTAAATCCAGTTTGGAAGGTCTTGGTTCATGTATTGTTGAAGTCTCAGTTGGAGACATTTGAGAAGACTGTTGGAGACTGTTGGAGAATTTTGAGCATTACTTTGCTAGCATGTGAGATGAGTGCAATTGTGTGGTGGTTTGAACATTCTTTGGCATTGCATTTCTTTGGGATTGAAATGAAAACTGACCTTTTCCAGTCTTGTGACCACTGCTGAGTTTTCCAAATTTTCTGGCATATTGAGTGCAGAACATTCACAGCATCATATTTTAGGATTTGAAATAGCTCAACTGGAATTCCATCACCTCCACTATCTTTGTTCATAGTGATGCTTCCTAAGGCCCACTTGATTTTGAATTTCAGGCTCTAGGTTATCTGGGTTATGAAGATCTTTTTTTAAATCTAGTTCTGTGTATTCTTGGCACCTGTTCTTAATATCTTCTGCTTCTGTTAGGTCCATACCATTACCGTCCTTTATTGTGCCCATCTTTGCATGAAATGTTCCCTTGGTATCTCTAATTTTCTTGAAGTGATCTCTAGTCTTTCCCATTCTATTGTTTTCCTCTATTTCTTTGCACTGATCACTGAGGAAGGCTTTCTTCCTCTCCTTGCTATTCTTCGAACTCTGCATTCAAATGACTATATCTTTCCTTTTCTCCTGTGCCTTTAGTGTCTCTTCTTTTCTCAGCTATTTGTAAGGCCTCCTCAGACAACCATTTTGCCTTTCTGCAGTTCTTTTTATTGGGGATGGNCTTCCTCTCCTTGCTATTCTTCGAACTCTGCATTCAAATGACTATATCTTTCCTTTTCTCCTGTGCCTTTAGTGTCTCTTCTTTTCTCAGCTATTTGTAAGGCCTCCTCAGACAACCATTTTGCCTTTCTGCAGTTCTTTTTATTGGGGATGGTCTTGATCCTTGCCTCCTGTACAATGTCACGAACCTCTGCCCATAGTTCTTCAGGTACTCTTTCTATCAGATTTAATCCCTTGAATCTATTTGTCACTTCCACTGTATAATTGTAAGGGATTTGATTTAGGTCATACAAAGCTAGTGGACATGATGGAATTCCAGTTGAGCTATTTCAAATCCTAAAAGATGATGCTGTGAAAGTGCTGCACTCAATATGCCAGCAAATTTGGAAAACTCAGCGATGGCCATAGGACTGGAAAAGGTCAGTTTTCATTCCAATTCCAAAGAAAGGCAATGCCAAAGAATGCTCAAACTACCACACAATTGCACTGATCTCACATGCTAGTAAAGTAAGCTCAAAATTCTCCAAGCCAGGCTTTAGCAATACGTGAACCGTGAACTCCCTGATGTTCAAACTGGTTTTAGAAAAGGCAGAGGAATCAGAGATCAAATTGCCAACATCCGCTGGA
>SJYV01026939.1:549361-576696 GCA_006410875.1 Neotragus pygmaeus | reverse complement strand
AAACAGTGTCAGACTTTATTTTTGGGGGCTCCAAAATCACTGCAGATGGTGACTGCAGCCATGAAATTAGAAGATGCTTCTTCCTTGGAAGAAAAGCTATGACCAATAGCCATGAAATTAGAAGATGCTTCTTCCTTGGAAGAAAAGTTATGACCAATCTAGATAGTATATTCAAAAGCAGAGACATTACTTTGCCGACTAAGGTTCGTCTAGTCAAGGGTATGGTTTTTCCTGTGGTCATGTGTGGATGTGAGAGTTGGACTATGAAGAAGGCTGAGCACCTAACAATTGATGCTTTTGAGTTGTGGGGTTGGAGAAGATTCTTGAGAGTCCCTTGGACTGCAAGCAGATCCAACCAGTCCATTCTGAAGGAGATCAGCCCTGGCATTTCTTTGGAAGGAATGAAGCTAAAGCTGAAATTCCAGTACTTTGGCCACCTCATGCGAAGAGTCGACTCATTGGAAAAGACTCTGATGCTGGGAGGGATTGGGGGCAGGAGGAGACGGGGACGACCGAGGATGAGATGGCAGGATGGCATCACGGACTCGATGGACGTAAGTCTGAGTGAACTCTGGGAGATGGTGATGAACAGGGAGGCCTGGCGTGTTGTGATTCATGGGGTCGCAAAGAGTCGGACACGACTGAAGAACTGAACTGAACTGAACTGAACTGAATGGTCTAGTGATTTCCCCTACTTTCTTTAATTTCAGTCTGAATTTGGCAATCAGGAGTTCATGATCTGAGTCACAGTCAACCCCAGTCTTGTTTTTGCTGAATGTGTACAGCTGCTCCATCTTTGGCTGCAAAGAATATAATACATCTGATTTTGGTATTCATCATCTGGTGATGTCCATGTGTGGAGTCTTCTCTTGTGTTGTTGGAAGAAGGTGTATGCTATGACCAGTGCATTCGCTTGGCGAAACTCTGTTAGCTTTTGCCCTGCTTCATTTTGTACACCAATGCCAAATTTGCCTGTTACTCCTGGTATCTCTTGACATCCCACTNTCTTGTGTTGTTGGAAGAAGGTGTATGCTATGACCAGTGCATTCGCTTGGCGAAACTCTGTTAGCTTTTGCCCTGCTTCATTTTGTACACCAATGCCAAATTTGCCTGTTACTCCTGGTATCTCTTGACATCCCACTTTTTGCATTCCAGTCCCCTATAATGAAAAGGACATCTTTTTTGAGTGTTAGTTCTAGAAGGTCTTGTAGGTTTTCATAGAACTGTTCAAGTTCAGCTTCTTCAGTGTTACTGGACAGGGCACAGACTTGGATTACTGTGATATTGAATGGTTTGCCTTGGAAATGAACAGAGATCATTCTGTCGTTTTTGAGATTGCACCCAAGTACTGCCTTTTGAACTCTTTTTGACTAGGAGGGCTACTCCATTTCTTCTAAGGGATTCTTGCCCACAGTAGTAGATATAATGGTCATCTGAATTAAATTTGCCGATTCTAGTCTATTTTAGTTTACTGATTTCTAAAATGCTGATGTTCACTCTTGCCATCTCCAGTTTGGCCACTTCCAGTTCACCTTGCTTCATGGATGTAACATTCCAGGACATGAAATTTGGACATTATATATCCAAATTTAATTTCTTGAGTGTGATAATTTCTTTGTGGTTATGCAGATGAATTTTTTTTAAAGAGGTACCTGCTGTAATATTTAGTGGTGAAGTGTCATGGTATCTGCAACTTGCTTTCAGGTGGTCCAGCACACATGCAGACTATGTAAAGTGTGTGTGTGTGTGTGTGTGTGTGTGTGTGTGTGTGTGTGTGCACGGTTCATGTGCATACAGAGGAAGAGAGAGAAGGAAGCCAACAGGATGAAGATAATTAACACTGGAAAATCTAGGAAAATGTGTATATACGTGTGGGTTATATTTCCTTCCTAATTAAAAATTTTTGATAAAAAGTGAAAAATACTTCTCTTCAACTTTAAAACAAAAGACTAAACACCCACAGACTGCACAAAGCACGTACACGAGTCCGGATGAAGGTTCCACCCCAGAAAGCGGTACCACTGTTCTGAAGGCGTCAGACATCATTGTAAAGTGATTCTGTTATGGAGTCAGACCTGAAAACCTTTAACTGAGTTAAACAGGCTTCATAGATTCTATATAGACAGTTCTTCAAATTTCCTCTCCACTTTGGGCTTTTTAAAAAAAATAATTTTTTAATTAAAAAATGTTTGTTGAATATAGTTGATTTATAGTATTGTGTTAGCTTCAGATGTGCAGCAGAGTGGTTTGATTATACATACATGCTGTGCTGTGCTTAGTCACTCAGTGGTGTCCAACTCTTTGCAACCCCGCCAAGTGCCTCTGTCCATGGGGATTCTCTAGGCAAGAATACTGGAGTGGTTGCCATACCCTCCTCCAGGGGATCTTCCCTACACAGGGATCGAACCCAGGTCTCCTGCACTGCAGGTAGATTCTTCACCCTCCGAGCCACCAGGGAAGCCCAGGAATATTGGAGTGGGTAGTCTATCCCTTCTCCAGTGGATCTTCCTGACCCAGGAATTGAACTGGGATCTCCTGCGTTGCAGGCGGATTCTTACCAAGTGTGCTACCAGGGAAGTCTTTATACATACATACTCAGATTCTTCTCCCTTATAGGTTATTACAAAATATTGAGTATAGTTTCATGTCTTTGTCTAGGTGATGGGAAGCATCCAGTAGAAAGGAGCAGATTAGCGTGCTATGGACATTCATTTCAAGGCCACACATACCTACTGAAGTGCCAGGCTTTGTAAAAGCCAGAACACTGAGGGAGATGAGCCATGTATAATTCTTTCCCTCTGGAGATAGAGACTGGAAACAACTCAGTGTAAATAGTCCAGCAAATGCAGTAATGGAATGCAGATGAGGAATCCAGGCATGCAGAATGGGGAAGGGACTGTGGTCTCCTGTGTTAAGGGAGACTTCTCCAAAGGAGGTATAAGCAGTAGGGAGAAGATGAAAGAACCTACCAATAGTCCTATTGACTCATCTCCCCCTTCTGCTTGGAGGATAGAAGGCTACCTTCAGTTAAGTCGAATACTGAATTACTGTTCTTGCATTATTTGGAGGCTCCCTCTTTCATCTGTAGTCATTAAAAATATTCCATTGATGTCTAAAATGTTCATAAATCAAGTGTGACCCTATGGTATTTTACTGAGAATCAAAGTCCTGCTCTCTTTCTCTTTTTAGCCTGGGTTTTGAAGTTTTGACAGAATGAAAGCAAAATTCGTCACATCTTGGACCACAGAGCAGTGTGAAGAAAAGCAAGGAAAATATCTTCAAAGGTGGATTGAATAAAACCTATTTTAGACACTGTGACATGCAGTTTTGGTGTGGGGTAGCCAGAGAAGACTGTGAGTTTGTTAGAAGTTTGTTGGACATGTTGTTTGAAGAGCTGCATTAACTGTGTGATTCAGATGCCTCCCTGATCTCATAATCTGAAGACACTTTCTGTATAGGATTGATGCAGACTCCCATGAGGCAGTGCATGGGGAAGCACTTTGGAAAGTACAGGGGGTGTGGCATTCTGAGCTAGCATCTTCCTAAAGCTGCGTACGGAGCAGACAGGTCCTACAGTTGGGTTTGGAGCATTTGCCCCGGGACAGATTTGCCATATTTCTGTCTGTGTTGCATCACCTGAACATTGCTGCATATGTTAGTCAGGAACCCAGCAATGGTTTGACTTAGCATGTGTACTGTAGGGATGTTGGCTTCCCTAGGAGGACCACCTTTTAGGAGAATGAAGAGGATGCGGTTTGGAGATGACAAGACTAAAGTCGAAAATGACAAGACAGCAGTCAGTACCAATTTGGCAGGTGTCATAGTGTTGGAGAAGACTCTTGAGAGTCCCTCGGACTGGAGGGAGATCCAACCAGTCCATTCTGAAGGAGATCAGCCCTGGGATTTCTTTGGAAGGAATGATGCTGAAGCTGAAACTCCAGTACTTTGGCCACCTCATGTGAAGAGTTGACTCATTGGAAAAGACTCTGATGCTGGGAGGGATTGGGGGCAGGAGGAGAAAGGGATGACCGAGGATGAGATGGCTGGATGGCATCACGGACTCAATGGACGTGAGACTAAGTGAACTCCGAGAGACGGNCTTTGGCCACCTCATGTGAAGAGTTGACTCATTGGAAAAGACTCTGATGCTGGGAGGGATTGGGGGCAGGAGGAGAAAGGGATGACCGAGGATGAGATGGCTGGATGGCATCACGGACTCAATGGACGTGAGACTAAGTGAACTCCGAGAGACGGTAATGAACAAGGAGGCCCGGCATGCTGCAATTCATGGGGTCGCAAAGAGTCGGACACGACTGAGCGACTAAACTGAACTGATTGGACCTAAAACAGACCCAATCCAATTGTACCCTATTGGGTGGGACTTTTCATTCAAACCATCGAGAAGTTTGTCTGAAATGTTTTTTTGAGAGAATAAAATGGGAGCAAGATTACTTCTTGCATACAGTTCATGAAAAATGAGAGTCAGTACTGATGGAGTTGGCTCATGGGACTTCCTGGACATAAGCGCTGCTTGGCTTCCTGATGTGGGCTTCTGTCCAGGCTGATGTCCTCAGGTGGGGCTCTCCTCTTCCTCCTCTCCGTCCTCCTCTCCTTCAAAAGATACAACATCATCTGGACCCTGTAAGAGTGTAACAGTCCAGGTTGTTATCGCTGTTCAGTCATCCTGTGTGTGTGAGAGTCACTCAGTTGTGTCCAACTCTTTGTGACCCTAGTGACTATACACTTCTTGGAATTCTCCAGGCCAGAATACTGGAGTGGATTGCCTTTCCCTTCTCCAGGGGATCTTCCCAACCCAGGGATTGAACCCAGTTCTCCCACATTGCAGGCAGATTCCTTACCAGTGCACCACACTAAGTCATGTCTAACTCCTTACAATCCCATCCCATGGATTGCAGCATGCCAGGCTCCCCTGTCCTTCACCATCTCCCAGAGTTTGCTCAGGTTCATGTCCATTGAGTTGGTGATGCTGTCTAACCATCTCGTCCTCTGCCGCCCTCTTCTTTCACCTTCATTCTTTCCCAGCATCAGAGTCTTTTCCACTGAGCTCTTCACAACAGTTGGCTTCAGGAACATTCCTTACAGTGAACACTCGGGGTTGATTTCCTTGGGGCATATTAAGTGAATATATTGATAATAAGCATCTACGTCACGTAGTTTATTGTATTCCCTCTTGGACAGTCCTACCAGGACACTTGCTTTAGAAGTGGCTGTTAGCAGGGCCCTTCTTACAAATTTGCCAAATCTGCTTTTTGTAAGCCAGTGTTATATCTGGAGTTTTTTTTTTTTTTTTCTTTTAATTTTTTTATGTGGACCATTTCTAAAGTTTTTTTTTAATTCATTACAGTATTGTTTCTGTTTTGGCTTTTCGGCAGTGAGGTATGTGGAATCTTAGCTTCCCAACTAGGACTCAAACCCACATCCTCTGCACTGGAAGGTGAAGTCTTAGCCCCTGGAGCACCATGGAAGGCCCCCTGGAGTTTCTTTGCCATTAGATTCTTTGTAAACCTGCCATAGCAGTTCAAGTCCAATTCTATCTTTATGGATGTCTTTTGTAGGGGATGGGGTGAAATATTATCTTACATGACTTGAAAATACTGAGTCATTCCAGGCCCTCTGTACTAATGGAAAATCACTCAGTGCTATCACTCTATCTTCCCACTCCTTCCCGTTCCTCAAACCCGAGCTTCCACTTTATCTCACCCCATGCGTATCAGTTTCAGATGCTTCTCCACCTACAGTGAGGTCAGTCCAGGAAATGAAACCTTAGAAGTCAGCAAGTCTAAGCAAATTAATCAGTAGGTAGTTACTTAAGGGAAGTTTGTGAGAGGTTTGGACCTGGAGACAAGCACTTGGCAGATGACACAAATCAGAGGCGATCAGAATTGTAGAGAGGTGCAGGGCAGCGAGAAACATGCCTAAGGCCACTTTGATGGCAAACGGAGAACTTGAACTCAGATCTTCTTTCAAGGCTGGCTTCCACTCAGCCACACCAGTTTCCTTCGTGGTCCTCCAGTGGCTGTGTAGTGACCGAGAGGTGTTACCCACAGTGGGATTTCTTTCGGTTGCACTGTCTTGTGATCTGGATCAAATACAGTAAGTCCCCTACATACCGGTTCCATTCTGAGAGTGTGTTTATAAGTCCAGTTTGTTTATAAGTTCAACTAAGTTAGTCTAGGTACCTATATAGTTACCTAATTGCCTAATTAGCCTATCTGGCCAACTAACACAATTGGCTATATAGTACTGTATTGTAATAGGTATATAATACTTTTCACACAAGTAATACATAAAAAATAAACATTTTTAATCTTACTATGCAGTATCTTGAAAAGTATAGTAGTACAACACAATAGCTGGCATACAGGGGCATGTTTGCATCTTTGAAAGATCACAACTTGAAGGTTTATATGTAGGGGATTTACTGTAAACAGGAGAAAGAATAAAGCCAAGTGCAGACTAATCAGGCATTCATTCACAGGCCTCTTGCCAAGGAAGGCTTCTCTTCCCGTTGAAATTCCCAATGCCTCCCTCCTCTTTATTCCCCCCTCCACTCCCCCCCAAATCCAGCCCTTTTCCAAGAGTCATAGAAAATACTCTCTGATCTCCCTTGAGCCCAGCATTGAATTGGGGCATTCAAAACCCATCATATCAATCGTAACTAATGTTTTTATCCACCTGGGTTGTTACACTGTCATCTGTGGGGCAGCACCATCATCTGGTCCATTCATGGAAACCTGATCTATTGTCATTAATAACAGTCACTGACGTTGATCGGCTTATTTCCCTGTGCCATGTTGGGTTAAGCGCTCTTGATGGCTTTTCTGAGGTGTGCCTGAGAGCCCAGGCCCCAGGAGACCAAAGCTCTCATCCTGGGCCCTGGGGTAATTTGCTCTGTGGCCTCCAACAAGCCCTTGTACTTCTAATAGCCTCAGTGATTCATCTGATGAATGGCCCTCAAATTCCCAGCCCTACACGTGATTGAAAGGATTAAATGAATGAATTCATGGATGTACTCAGCAAAGGCTAACACTGCATCTTACTTTGTGTCCTTCCAGAAACTCCCTGAGGCAAGGTGCTCAGTACAAGTGGTTTATTTAACACAGGGTTGTGCAGTCTTGTTTTCATTATCTCTCCTTTGAAGAGTCTTCTTGGACATTTTTTCCCCCCGATTGTCCCATGATGTTTTAAAACCCATGATGTTTTAATTACAGGTACACTGTGTATCTCTTTATGTACTGTATGAATTTCTGGGCTCCCTATATAAAAAGAGTATGATTTTTTCCCCCAACCCCACTTTCTAGGAATCCATTTTTCCCCCTTAGAGGCACTATCATCTCTATTGAGAATGTATGATTTAGGAGATATTCCAAGAAAAATTGGAAAAATATTGGGCTGGCCAAGAAGTTTGTTTGGATTTTTCTGTAAGATGTTATAGAATGAACTTAGAATGAACTTTTTGGGCAAGCCGGTAAGTAAAATTGGCACACGTGGGGGAAATAAGGCAGGAAAGAGCTTTAAGGAGACTGTAAAGATGCATTTATCATCAAGCAGGTTACCGTGGGGGTTAATTAAAGCTGGTTCTCCCGGGGAACCTTGGAATGCAGCGTAGAACAGTGGAGAATTATCAGCAGATTCCATCCATCATTGGCTCCGGGCTTATCCCAGGGGTATTACCTCTCAGAAAAAGCCCTGAGACAAAAATGTGAGTGTTTGCCAAAGGTATTTGTTTGCAGAAGGTCACGTTTGGCAGGTACTGGGAACCGGTGCTGAGGAGGGTATGGGAGGGGCATTGACAGTAATTACTGTACACTGTCTCATTCTTAAGTGAAGAAAATATTGGAACTTGAGGCTCACAAATGTTTCTGTGTTTTTTTGCATTGGTTCTTAAGTAAAGGAAGTCTTGTGGCCTAAGGGTCATGGTAATTCTGTGGTGTTTCTCCCCCTCATTAATTTTTCATTTAAGAAAGTCAGGAATAAAGAATGGGAATAAAATGATTTGTAAATGTGTTGATTCATGTGTTCTCAGTTGTGTCTGACTCTTTGCAACCCCATGGACTGTAGCCCGCCAGGCTCCTCTGTCCATGGATGTTTCCAGGCAAGAATACTGGAGTAGGTTACCATTTCCTTCTCCAGGGGATCTTCCCAATCCAGGGATAGAAGCTGTGTCTCCTGCATAAAGCAGATTCTTTATCGCTGAGTCACCTGGGAAACCCACATTGATTCAGTGCTTGGTATCCAATGATAGCTAAGCTTTTTGACCTCTTACTGTATGTAGGATTGTAGAGTTCTCACATGAAACCCGATTTCCCAGGTGGTGAAGTGGTGAAGAATCCACCTGCCCATGTGGCAGACACAGGTTCTATCCTTGGGCTGGGAAGATCCCCTGGAGAATGAAATAGCAACCCACTCCAGTATTCTTGCCTGGAGAATTCCATGGACAGAGGAGCCTGGCGGGCTACAGTCCATGGGGTTGCAAAGAGTCAGACACAACTGAGCGACTGAACACACACCATGAAACTAGGTCATTATCTTTGGAGGATGGGACTCCATCCTTGTTAAAATTCAATGTGTTCACATTTTAGTAATTCTCCCCAAGTAAAATGGAGAGTTGTTTTAAATAAGCACAGGGAACTTTAGTCCTGCTGACACTATCATTTGGAGTGACTTTTTAATACTTTCAAAGAATAAGAGTCTTACTAATATATAATGTGAGAAACATTAGCACTTTCAAAACAAGATTAAAATAGGTGTTCTGGTTGCTCTTGCACACGCATCTTTTGTTGAGAAGATGGAAGGGTCTTGGTTGTGAAGGGCGGTGCTGTGACTTCCACTGTTTGCCTCAGTTCTGGTTTCCTGGGAAAGTAATTAGCATCCACCTTCGGATTCCGAATGTTAATAGGAATGTTGAGATTTCATCTTGAATTCCTCTAGGAGTTAGGTGCCGTGGTTTCAATACCTTATTTGGTTGGGAAGAAATCTCACTGGAAAATCTTCATCCTTTTTGTTTAACATGTTGTTCCTCAGTTTTGTCTGACTCTTTTGTGACCCCGTGGACTGTAACCCACCAGGCTCCTCTGTCCATGGAATTTCCCAGGCAAGAATACTGGAATGGGTTGCCATTTCCTTCTCCAGGAGATCTTCCTGACCCAGGGATTGAACCTGAGTCTCCTGCATTGCAGGTGGATTTTTTACCATGAGCCACCAGGGAAGCCCTTTGTTGAACATATTTGCCTTCAAATATCCATCTGCTTAGCAAATTCAAGGTATTCTTTTTTATTTGATATGTATTTGGCTTCACCAGGTCTTGGCTGCAGCAGGCAGGATCTTCAGTTGTGGTATGTGAACTCCTAGTTGCAACTTATCCCTGACCAGGGATAAAAACCCAGGCCCCTGCATTGAAGGTGCAGAGTCTTAGGCACTGGACCACCAGGGAAGTCCCTAACTCATGGTATTCTGACTCATCACTGAGCTGACATTGACTTCAGACCTAGAAGATGCCAGACCTTGGACTAAGAATAGGGGATACAGGCATGAATAAATTAATTTCTGCCCTTTCTGTCCATGGTCAACTAGGTAAATACATAACCGCAGAGTGGTGTAATACTCTAATATATGCACGTGCCGAGTCTATGTGAAGCTCAAGTAAAATTGTCAGTCTTGTTTAAATGAGTCAGGGCAAGTTTCCATCAACAAGAAGTAGATTTCGTCATACATATAGGGTTGAAGATGGTGTTTTCCTTTTCTGACATGCAACCCTGATCATAACTGTGTCACCTATTTAGAAATCAGAGGTCTGATTTATTCTCACACTAAAAGAAAGATAGCCTTCTAGGTGGTTCAGTGGTAAAGAATCTGCCTGCCAGTACAGTGGGTTTGATTCCTAGGTTGGAAAGATCCCCCGGAGGAGGAAATGGCAAGCCACTCCAGTATTCTTATGTGGGAAATCCCGTGGACAGGGGAGCCTGCTGAGCTGCAGCCCATGGGGCTGCAAGAATCAGACATGACTGAGTGACTGAGCACATACCACAGCATGCGGTAAAGGAAAGGGGTTGAGGTTGACCAAGAGAGAGAGGGGTCGTAGGGCCTAGCACTGAATGAACCTTGAGTCGAGCCATTTAAAGAGGCTGAAGGCATGTTTTCTAGCTGTACTTTTCCTATGTACAGATAGTCATTCTTTGCAGCCCAGGGCCTCACACAACACCTGGCCCACCAGATACTCAGTTTTGGGTAAATGCACACAGTGCTAATCCTAAGAGGTATACAGGTGAAATAAGTGTACAGGTGAAGTAAGAAGCAGAAGTGGATACAAGGAAGACCTGACTTTGAGTCCCAGCCATGACACGTTTTAGCCGAGTAACCTTAAGTGAACCACTTAACCAACCTAAACCTGTTTCCTCCCTCACCTGTAATAATAGAACTTGCCTATTCACATGATTGTTTTAAGGATTCAATAAAACATCCGCAATAGAGTCTAGAGCCTTGGTTTGGGCTTATGGTTGGCATCAGATAAATGGCTGTTCCCTCTTCATTCTTTCAAAATCCTATTAAGATTAAAATGATGTCAGCCAATGAAAGTGATGTCGAAATTAATATCATAGTTTCTACCTTACAGTTAGGCTCTGGACATGGTAAAGAGCCATGTGTGAGTTCTGCCTGTGATCATGTGAAAAGAGAAAAGGAAGTCTGTGAAGACAGTAGTAACTCTGCCTGACTCAAGTTTGCTAATGAAGCAGAGATGTTGAAAAAACATCTGCCTAGCTACCAAACGCATGACCAGTATGCCTCCAAACCTGTCAAGGTCATCTAAAACAAGGAAAGCTTGAGAAACTATCACAGCCAAGAGGAGCTTCCAGAAATGTGAGAACTGAATGAGATAAGATGTCCTGGATGATATCCTAGAACAGAACATTATGTGTGTTAGAGTTAGTCACTCAGTCGTGTCCAACTCTTTGCGACTCCATGGACTGTAGCTCATCAGACTCCTCTGTCCATGGGGATTCTCCATGCAAGAATACTGGAGTGGGTTGCCATGCCCTTTTCCAGAGGATCTTCCCTACCCAGGGATCAAACCTGCGTCTCCTGCATTCAGGCAGATTCTTTACCATCTGAAACACCAGGGAAGCCCCCAAATACATTATCAGTTCAGGTCAGTTGCTCAGTCGTGTCCAACTCTTTGTGACCCCATGAACTGCAGCATACCAGGCTTCCCTGTCCATCACCAACTCCCGAAGCTTGCTCAAACTCATGTCCATAGAATCAGTGATGCCATCCAACTATCTCATCCTCTGCCATCCCCTTCTCCTGCCTTCAATTTTTCCCAGCATCAAAGTCTTTTCCAGTAACTCAGTTCTTTGCTTCAGATGGCCAAAGTATTGGAGTTTCAGCTTCAGTATTAGTCCTTCCAAAGAGTATTCAGGACTAATTTCCTCTTGGATTGACTGGTTTGATCTCCTTGCAGTCCAAGTTACTCTCAAGAGTCTTCTCCAACACCATAGTTCAAAGCCTCAATTCTTCATTGCTCAGCTTTCTTTATGGTCCAACTCTCAATTTATGGTCCAGTCCATAAATACATTATGGGTTTTAGTTAATATTAGTGTATCAGTATCGGTTCATTAATTATAATAAATGTATCATACTAGTCGAAGGTGTTAGGTGACACTGAGTGCAGATTATATGTAAGTTCCCTGTACTGTCCTCTCAATTTTTCTGTAAATTAAAACTGTTCCAAAAAGTAAAGTCTGTTTTTAAAATATTGGTTGCTGGGACTCTGTGCACTGAGGCACTGCATTTACAGAAGTCCTCCAACCTGTTACATAGACATGGAAATTCAGCCTCAGGCAGATGAAGTCATGTCCGCCGTGTCTCACAGTTAAGAGCTGAGATTTAGACTCAGTTTTGAGTTTAGCCTGGCTTCTCTATTACTCTTTCATCTGCCTTTATTGTATTAAGTGATGCCCACGAAGTTATGATTTCCTCAACAGATGATGTTGAGATTACATCAGATTTTCAGTGCCATCATCTGCATGGGACAACTGAGCCAAGCCTCTTCTGACCACTTCCTGGGTCACAGTTCAAGGGGCAGTACATTTTTACCTAAGTATCATTGACCAGAGTAGGGTCACATGCTCCCTCTACTTTGGACCAATGAAGTGAAGTCCAGGGGACTACCGTGAGTGACTTAGGCCCATCCTGATCCACTTCCTGGGATCTGGTACCTTTGCTGCCAGACAGAATGAGATTCTGTTAGGAGGAGAAAGGTGAAGGATTGGCTTCTGGGTAGACACCCAACCCGCCTGCCACACTGTGATCACCAGGAGCCCGTAGCAGAGGCTGGACGATGGCTGACATTATCATCATGGTCTTCTCTCTCCATCTTGTCAGCCCCCAGGTCCTGCTGGACTGTCTGCTGGCCTGGCCTTCTGCAGAGGGGGCTTCTGGGTTGTCCACTCATTTCCTTTCCCACCCTGAGTTGTTGAGGGTGTGAAAGGCGGTTCTAGAGACTCTGGGCACCCTGCCCATTGCAGTATCTCAGGTAGCCTACTGAGCCAGAAAAAAGGACTAGAAGGTTTTTATTGTGTCCGATCAAAGCTACTGTAGTTACTGTAGTTGGTTGTTGGGGGCGGGGTGGAAGGCAGGAAATCCCAGGAGCCTTCTCACTCTGCGGTCTTGCTCCAGACTCACCATGTACCTGGAGCGAGGTTGTGTCGGGTCAGAGGAGGCCTGAGGGAATGAGGGGGTCTGGAACAAGGAGATGGGATATGGGGCTCTTTTCCTGGGCTCTTTGACATCATTTTGGAGGCTGGGCAATAAGGTAAGAGTGGATGGATTGATGTGGCTCCCACCTTCAAAGATGTTATGGTCCAGACAGGAGGCGGTCTTGCTCATGACCACACAGGAAGACTGGGTGACCTCATAGCCGCAACATGGGCTCTGTGGTATGGCAGCAGATCCTCTTTGCCAACTGTGTGACCTCCAGCAAGTTGCTTCCTCTTCCTGAGCTTCAAATTCTTCATCGGTAAAAATGGGATAACTGGACCTGCCCTGCCAGACCTCTGTCACCCATAGGGTGGCATAATGGTTGTGAAACAGCTGGTTCTAGCCTGTTGATGGTAATGAAAGTGTGAAAGTGAAAGTCACACAATCGTGTCCAACTCTTTGCAACCCCATGGACTATACAGTCTGTGGAACTCTTCAGGCCTGAATACTGGAGTGGGTAGCCTTTCCCTTCTCCAGGGGATCTTCCCAACCCAGGGCTCAAACCCAGGTATCCCACATTGCAGGCGGATTCTTTACCAGCTAAGCCAGCAGGGAAGCCCAAGAATACTAGAGTGGGTAACCTATCCCTTCTCCAGCGGGTCTTCCTGACCCAGAAATGGACCCGGGATCTCCTGCAATGCAGGCAGATTCTTTACCAACTGAGCTATCAGGGAAGCAACAAACAATTCTGTGTGAAGGCTTGTGGGCACACAGGCTACAAGTTAGAGTACAGATTGCTGTGGGCTGGTTCTGAGATGGGATTCTGGCAGGCTTCCTGGAGGAGGCAGCCTTTGATCCAGGCATAGGAGGATGCAGTGGTATCAGGGTCAAGGTTAGGGTTGAAGATAGAAGGAACAACTTAGGCAAAGCCCTGGAAATGAAAAATGCTGCTGAGTAAGGTGTGTGTGAGTATTTCCTAGTGGCTGTACCTGGGGGCGCATTTGTGGGGGAAGGGTTACATAGCTCAGTGGTGAGAGGATGAAGTAGGAAATGTAATAGGAAGGGTCAGATTATGTCTAGTCTGTGAAGTTGCTATGCAGCCTAAGCGTAAGAAACTCCCATGTCTCAGTGCTCTTCTTCTTCCCTGAAAAATTAGGTAGTTGGATACATTTTAGGATTTCTCGATGGAGAAGCTCTTAACCTTATGGGTGACACTGTGTCTCTTTGGGCAGCGAAGTCACAGTTTTGCAGAATTTTCAGCATTCTAGAGCCTGCCCACAGATGCTTGTAGAGCTCCCAGAGGTGGACTAACCCAGCCACTCCCAGGCATTTCCAGACGTGCCGGTGGAGGGGCTGCACCCTCGGTTGAGCACCAACAGCCTCCAAAGGCCATGCCTCTGGCTAATGCTTTGGTCTCAGACCCCCTGCCTTGTACACCATCAGTGATGAGTGAAAGCAAAAACACAGATGTAGGAGGCTGCACTGCTGCAGCCACTGCCCCTGTCCTCTCAGCAGGCTGCTGCTCACCCGTGCCCCCACAGAAGACCCTCACACACGCACAGGCAGGTCTGGCTCAGTCTCTTGTGGGGGTCACTGCACCTTTCCTGGGGTCCTGGTGCCCACGGGGTTTTGTTTGTGCCCTCCAAGAATCTCTGGTGGGCATGAGGTTTGATTTTAAATGTGAGTGCACTTCTTGTTTTGGCTTCTCCTTCATCCTCGGATGTGGGGTATCTTTTTTTGGTGAATTCCAGCATCCTCCTGTTGATGGCTGTTCAGCAGCTAGTTGCGCTTTTGGTGTTCTTGCAGAAGGTGAGCGCATGTCCCTTTACTTCACCATCCTACATGTGTGGGTTAGTACAGGGGTTTTTATGACTTCAAGAAGGCCTAAATGGCTTTTGGGGATGAAACAGTTTGGCTCAGGTAAAATACCCATGTACATCATTTCAAAAGTTGGGGAAAATGAACGTTACATAAAGTACACACACACATGCTCACACCCCTCGGTCCCCATGTCCCAGAGTTTGGAACATTAATTAGTGTCACTGCATAGAATAAATTAAGCTGGGGAACTTGTGGCTTCCATCTGGGAAAAAATAGTGCTAAGAAATGCTGACTTCAGAAATGGCAGAGCAGTGTGCTTGTTACAGGGATCTCACCAGACACGACCCTCTCCAGGCAGGGAGCTTGCCCTTCCAGGAGCCTGGGTGCTCTGGCTGAATGGGGGAGGTAGGCTGTGGATGACAAGCATGCCTTGTTTCAGATGCAGAAGGTGTTTTGGAGCAGGGCGTCTCAGCCAGGCCACTGGGTGTGAACCCCTGCTGTTTAACCTCAGGCAGATTACACTTGACTTCTTTAGATCTCAGTTTTCTCATCTGTAAAGTGGGCATATTAATAGTACCTACCTCAGAGCATGGTTGGGAAGATTTCATGAGTCAATAAAGGTAAAACATGAAAAGTACCGGGCACAAAACATGAGTGGCATGTGTCTGATGTTATGATGATGGTCTGTTAAGGCCTCTAGAATTCATGCTGTAAACTCAGTAGGTGCTCACAAACTCAAACAAGGCAATCGAATCAATCGAGGTAAGAGTAGAGGGAGTCACAGTGGGCCACTTAAGTGGGAAAAGTGCAGCCTCTTTGTTACATGTTATTCTTTTTAATGTAGTTAAAATAAAACCTTAAAATGTACCATTTTGACCATAAGGCTATAGATTGATGGTTTAATGTGCAACCATCACCATCATCCATCCATAGAACTTTTTATCTTACACAACTGAAACTTTGCACCCATTTGTCAAAATCCATTATGGCAGCAGGAGAAGGAAATGGCAACCCCCTCTAGTATTCTTGCCTAGAGAATCCCATGGACAGAGGAGCCTGGTGGGCTGCTGTCCATAGGGTCACACAGAGTCGGACTTGACTGAAGCAACTTAGCATCGCATGCATGCATTATGGCTGCTGTAGCAGAAACACCATAAATTGGATGGCTTAAACAAAAAGACATCTATTTCTCACAGTGGTGGAGGCTGGGAAGTCCAAGATCAAGGCATTGGCAGATTTGGTGTCTGGTGATGGTTCATGACAGCTGGCTTGTGGCTGTGTCTTCAGCAAGAGGCAAAGGAGCTCTCTGCAGTCTCCTTTATAAGGGCACTAATTCCTTTCATGAGGGCTGCACCCTTATGACCTAACCACTCCCAAAGGCCCTGCCTCATGTTAGGGTTAGAATTTCAGCATAGAAATTTGGAGGGAGCACATTCAATCTGTAGCACCATTAAACACTCACCCCTGCATCCGTCCCTCCCCTCAAACCAGTCCCTAGCAGTTACCATTTTATTTTGTGTCTCTATGAATTTAATTACTCTACTCTAGTACCTCATGTAAGTGGAATCATGTACTGTTTGTTCTTTGGCTTATTGTATTTAATGTGATGTCCTCAAGGTTCATCCATGTTGTAGCATATGTGAAAATTTCCTTTCTATTTTTACTTTTTAAATGTAAACACATACTGTACATGCTTTTAATATCTATATTTATTATTAAATTTTATCTATGTATTTGTTTTTAGCTGCCCTGGGTCTTGATTGCTATGCACGGCTTTAGCTGTGGCAAGCGGGGGCTGCTCTTCTTTGTGGATTGCAGGCTCAGTAGTTGTGGTGCACGGGTTAGTTGCCTTGCAGCAAGTGGAATCTTCCCAGACCAGGAATCACACTCATGTCNCACGTCTTGTTTTGGCTTCTCCTTCGTCCTCGGATGTGGGGTATCTTTTTTTGGTGAATTCCAGCATCCTCCTGTTGATGGTTGTTCAGCAGCTAGTTGCGTGTTTGGTGTTCTTGCAGAAGGTGACCGCATGTCCTTTTACTTCACCATCCTACATGTGTGGGTTAGTACAGGGGTTTTTATGACTTCAAGAAAGCCTAAATGGCTTTTGGGGCTGAAACAGTTTGGCTCAGGTAAAATACCCACGTACATCATTTCAAAAGTTGGGGAAAATGAACGTTACATAAAGTACACACACACATGCTCACACCCCTCGGTCCCCATGTCCCAGAGTTTGGAACATTAATTAGTGTCACTGCATGGAATAAATTAAGCTGGGGACCTTGTGGCTTCCATCTGGGAAAAAATAGTGCTAAGAAATGCTGACTTCAGAAATGGCAGAGCAGTGTGCNACATAAAGTACACACACACATGCTCACACCCCTCAGTCCCCATGTCCCAGAGTTTGGAACATTAATTAGTGTCACTGCATGGAATAAATTAAGCTGGGGACCTTGTGGCTTCCATCTGGGAAAAAATAGTGCTAAGAAATGCTGACTTCAGAAATGGCAGAGCAGTGTGCTTGTTACAGGGATCTCACCAGACATGATCCTCTCCAGACAGGGAGCTTGCCCTTCCAGGAGCCTGGGTGCTCTGGCTGAATGGGGGAGGTAGGCTGTGGATGACAAGCATGCCTTGTTTCAGATGCAGAAGGTGTTTTGGAGCAGGGCGTCTCAGCCAGGCCACTGGGTGTGAACCCCTGCTGTTTAACCTCAGGCAGATTACACTTGACTTCTTTAGATCTCAGTTTTCTCATCTGTAAAGTGGGCATATTAATAGTACCTACCTCAGAGCATGGTTGGGAAGATTTCATGAGTCAATAAAGGTAAAACATGAAAAGTACCGGGCACAAAACATGAGTGGCATGTGTCTGATGTTATGATGATGGTCTGTTAAGGCCTCTAGAATTCATGCTGTAAACTCAGTAGGTGCTCACAAACTCAAACAAGGCAATCGAATCAATCGAGGTAAGAGTAGAGGGAGTCACAGTGGGCCACTTAAGTGGGAAAAGTGCAGCCTCTTTGTTACATGTTATTCTTTTTAATGTAGTTAAAATAAAACCTTAAAATGTACCATTTTGGCCATAAGGCTATAGATTGATGGTTTAATGTGCAACCATCACCATCATCCATCCATAGAACTTTTTATCTTACACAACTGAAACTTTGCACCCATTTGTCAAAATCCATTATGGCAGCAGGAGAAGGAAATGGCAACCCCCTCTAGTATTCTTGCCTAGAGAATCCCATGGACAGAGGAGCCTGGTGGGCTGCTGTCCATAGGGTCACACAGAGTCGGACTTGACTGAAGCAACTTAGCATCGCATGCATGCATTATGGCTGCTGTAGCAGAAACACCATAAATTGGATGGCTTAAACAAAAAGACATCTATTTCTCACAGTGGTGGAGGCTGGGAAGTCCAAGATCAAGGCATTGGCAGATTTGGTGTCTGGTGATGGTTCATGACAGCTGGCTTGTGGCTGTGTCTTCAGCAAGAGGCAAAGGAGCTCTCTGCAGTCTCCTTTATAAGGGCACTAATTCCTTTCATGAGGGCTGCACCCTTATGACCTAACCACTCCCAAAGGCCCTGCCTCATGTTAGGGTTAGAATTTCCGCATAGAAATTTGGAGGGAGCACATTCAATCTGTAGCACCATTAAACACTCACCCCTGCATCCGTCCCTCCCCTCAAACCAGTCCCTAGCAGTTACCATTTTATTTTGTGTCTCTATGAATTTAATTACTCTACTCTAGTACCTCATGTAAGTGGAATCATGTACTGTTTGTTCTTTGGCTTATTGTATTTAATGTGATGTCCTCAAGGTTCATCCATGTTGTAGCATATGTGAAAATTTCCTTTCTATTTTTACTTTTTAAATGTAAACACATACTGTACATGCTTTTAATATCTATATTTATTATTAAATTTTATCTATGTATTTGTTTTTAGCTGCCCTGGGTCTTGATTGCTATGCACGGCTTTAGCTGTGGCAAGCGGGGGCTGCTCTTCTTTGTGGATTGCAGGCTCAGTAGTTGTGGTGCACGGGTTAGTTGCCTTGCAGCAAGTGGAATCTTCCCAGACCAGGAATCACACTCATGTCCCCTGCACTGGCAGGTGGATTCTTAACCACCTTCCCAGGGACCACCTGGGAAGTCCTGTTTATTTCTATTTCTTTGGCTTTGCTGAGGCTTTGGTGTGGCACACAGAATCTTTAGTTGCGGCACGTGAACTCTTAGTTGTGGCATTCTCTGATCAGGGATCAAACCCGTGCCCCCTGCTTTGGGAGCACAGAGTCTTAGCCGCTGGACCACACCAAGGAAGAACTTCCTTTTGAAAGGCTGACTGATATTCCATTGCATGTGTATTGCACATTCTGTTTGTTCACCTATCAGTGGGCCCTTGGGTTGTTTCCACCTCCTGGCTCTTGTGAATGATGCTGCTGTGAACATACATGTCCAAAGCCAGACCAATGCTGTTAACCATAAGCCAGCTAGGTCTGAGTGTCTCTGGCACCTCAGGCCAATTTCATCCATTGCTCCTTGGAGTGGAGAGGAAGGACCATGTGAATACTGGGTACTGAGATGACCCCTGGCTAGCTGAATCACACTGGGCAATTCCCTCATCCCTTTGTGCCTCAATTTCTTCATCTGCAAAATGGGATACTCACATTTCTTTCCTTATAGTGTTGAGAAACTAAATGAGTTAACATCTATAAAGCACTTGGAACAGCACTGACGCTTAGTAAGTGCTGTAAAATGGAAACTCCTGTTATTTATATAACATTCCAGCCACATCTCACGATTTTAATTCCAGCGTGACCCGGTGTTAGTCGCTCAGTTGTGTCCGACGCTTTGCGGCCCCATGGATGATAGCCCGCCAGGCTCCTCTGTCCATGGGATTCTCCAGGCAAGAATACTGAAGTGGGTAGCCATTCCCTTACTCCAGGTGATCTTTTCGATCTAGGGCTTGAACCTGGGTCTCCTGCATTGCAGAACAGATTCTTACCATCTGAGCCACCAGGGAAACCCTTAGGGCTCAGTGAGTGAAGAACCAATTTGCAATGAAGGAGATGCAGGAGACTCCGGTTCAATTCCTGGGTCAGAAAGATCCCTTGGAAGAGGACTTGGCAACCCCCTCCAGTATTCTTGCATAGAGAATCCCATGAACTGAGGAGCCTGGTGGGCTACAGTCCCATGGGGTAGCAGAGTTGGACATGACTGAGTGACTAAGCATGCATGCATGACCTGGTTTGGATGTTAGGAAGCAGAGGCTCAGAGAGGTTAGGTCACTTGCCCAGGGGAACACAGCTAGTAGACCCTAAAGCTGCATGGGAACCTGGATGGGCCTGAGTACAAGCCATGTTTTCCTTACCAGTTTTTCCATGAGCTGTAGGGGGCCTGGCACCTGCTCATCCCGCCTTAAGCTCTGCCTTGAAAGGGTTTGCCATGAGTACCCCAACCAAACTGGGGCTGCATTGCAGGCAGGAGCCAGGCATGATATGGTCTCTTTCAATAGCCAGTGCCAGGTTTGCTGCTGGCCATGAGGTCCGTATTTAACAAACACTGTTGACTAATCCCCTGGGCCTTGCAGCGTCCAAGCTGAGTTCCAAATAAAACCCAGATCTAAACACGGGCATGGAATGTGGCTGTTGGAAAGCTGAGCACTGCTGACTTCCGTGGGGATTCCACACACATGCTTGGAACTTGGCCTGTGGTGAGGATTCTGTGGGCTTCCCAAGTGGCTCAGTGGGTAAAGAATCCACCTGCAGTTCAGGAGATGCAGGAGACCTGGGTTTAATCCCTGGGTCGGAAAGATCCGCTGGAGGAGGGCATGGCAACCAGCTCCAGTATGCGTACCTGGAGAATCCCATAGAGGAGCGTGGAGGGCTACAGTCCATGGGGCTATAACGAGTTGGACACAACTGAAACAATGTACGCATGAGATTCTGTGCTCTAATTCAGCTCAGTTCAGTTTAGTTGCTCTGTCGTGTCCCGACTCTTTGCGACCCCATGGACCACAGCACGCCAGACCTCCCTGTCCATCACCAACTCCCAGAGTCTGCTCAGACTCTTCTCCATTGAGTCAGTGGTGCCATCCAACCATCTCATCCTCTGTCGTCCCCTTCTCTTCCTGCCTTCAATCTTTTCCAGCATCATGGTTCTTTTCAAATGAGTCAGCTCTTCGCATCCGGTGGCCAAAGTATTGGAGTGCTCTAGTTGGGCCAGGTCAACTCGACTGCCATTTATTTACAACCCTCCCAGCCTGTTAGCAGAATTTAGCCAGAGTCTGTTGTGTGTGGATGCTAGTCCAGGTTTTACCTCAGTGGTTGTCTTTGCTCAGAGATGGCAATAAACAGATCAATAAGAATTGACCTGTCATGGTCCAGTCTTGAGGAGGGGTTGAATTCCATCCCTTTCGGAGAGAATCTCCATCCTCTGTACCCTCCTGAAACTGCTTTTCTGCTTCCACCCCCTTCCCTGTTCCCATTGCCCGTGGAGGGGCAGAAACAAGAGGAAGGTGATTAGGTGTGGAGCGAAAATCGGGTTGTGAGACAAGTCCTTTGTCTTGGAGGAGAAAGACCATGCAAGGTCCTTCTGCGTCTTCAGCTTCCAGCCTGTCGCCTGCTCTGCACTGCCTTGTGGGCCTTTGCCCAGGGATGTGGAGTGAAGTGCACACCTCTGAGCCTGGGGTCCTCAGACTTCATATTCACAAACCGTTCCCTGCATCTTGTTATGAAGTCTGTGGCTGGCACTGCTGAGCGTCAAGTGGACTGAATAGTACCTCCCATTTTCCAGGGGGTCAGGGGAGCACTGTTACAATTCCATGGGCAGAGCACTGGGGTGGGATCTGGACACTTGGCAGTAGCCCTGATGTGAACTTGGACGAGTCTTGGGCCCATGTGGGACCTTCATTTTCCTGTCTATAAAACTTCAGGTCCTTTACAGGCTCTGACCTTCCATGATGCTAGCTCTCTCACTTTAATTGGGAATTGGTGTTATCATTTGCTTCTCATGTGTAGCGCTGTTTCTCCCACCATTCCCTGATTTCACTTTGGGAACTTTATTCCACCCTGTTCTTAGCCATGTTGTTTGGTTAAGAGTAACCTCATGCCCCACTCCAGAACTATCTGGTCAATCTGCTTTCTCTGGCCCCTGTGGATACAGGAAAATGCTTGCCACCCAGTTAGAGCCAGTGGGAGGAGAAGGTGGATCTGAGGACTTGGGGAAATTCCCAGAAGAGGTGTCTTCTCCTGTGGCTTGAAGGTGTGAACTCTGGAGCATCTGCAGTCATTTTGCTAATATGAGTAAGGGGTCTAGAGAAGTTGGGGAGGGGAAGGCAGTGGCCACTTTGCAAAGCCCAAGATTGAAGGCTAAGCCATGTGAGATGGAGTGGGAATCCCTGCTTGCAGGCTGAAAGACAGCTGGTTGGAAAGGCTGGTGTGGTGGGTGTGGGGAATTGGAGATGGCTGTAGCACCCACAGGAAACAGTTTAGATTGTCCTCAAGGCCGCTGGTTTCCCAGTAGGGTGTGGGATAATCAGATGTGTGTTTTGTAAGGATGACTTTGTTGCTAGCTGGAGAAGGGTCAGCATTTAGGGATGCATGTGGCCCTTAGCTGTCCCAAGATGGCAGCTACAATTCAGAATGGGGCCACTGACCTTGGCCTTGGAGGAAGGTGCAGATGGCATTCTGACCCATTGAATCTGCAGCATCTCTGCTAGACTGAATTGCATTGTCCCCTTTCTGTAGTTTAAAAAGACACTTTCAGAGAAGTCCAGTATCTTGCTCAGTGTCACACAGCCAGGTGCCAGCTCCAAAGCCAACACTCTCTCTCCCCACTGTCAGTCTCTCACCGCTGGGCCCTTCTTTCTCTCACCCTGTATCTGAAACCTTCAGCATCCTTCCGGACCAAGGCTGACATTTGTGTTCAACATGATTTCCTTCCTGCTCACAATAAATGTCAGACTGAATGATGGAAGTGATTCAGCAAGAAATAGAATCTGAGGGGGGAAAAAAGGAGCTGTGTAAAAACATTTGCAAACGGATTAAAAATTGGAGTCCACCAGCTCATGCCAACCGTACTTGGAAGTTGGGGAGATATTTTTAGACCATGAAATCCAAATGGCACAGATCGTGGGTTGGAAGGATGGAAATGCGAAGTATAGTTTGTCTCTAGCTGTGACCAGAGTTTGCTGCTGACTTTCTTCTTCGCTATAAAATAGCAGCATCCCAAATGCAGAATCCCCTGAATACACAGTATTTCTATTTATTTATTCTTTTCTCCTACATGTACTGTCTTCCTCTTTTTATTGCCTCTTTCTCCTTTCACATCAGGAATCCTAGGGCTCAGCCGCCTGTTCTTGGAGGCCTCTGGAGAGACCTCCATGTTATTGGCTTTTGAATCGTCTTCACATTTTTGGAGGCTAGTGAAAGCAGCCCCTTTTGAGCCAGCTGAGGAGTCCCAGGGAGCTTGTTGTTCAGGGAGCAGGAGTTCAGGAGCAGGACCAACAGGAGATGGGCTTTACCTGGGGCCAAGACCACCTGATCAGGGGCTGGAGGACTGCCCTGACACCAGCTGTCTCTGTGCAGTCCCTGTGCAGACTCTCCCCACGTGGTCACCCCCAGCATCTGAGCTTTATGTCTCAGTCCCTGGAGAGGGACTGCCCTTGCTTCTTTAGTTCTCAAGTTAGGAACGCAGGCACCCACTGCTGGATCCCCCTTCTCAGCCTGTGTCCTTGGGGGTTGGATCACAGGAGAGCAATGACAGCTGCTGCAAAACAGGGACCAGAGACGTTCCCAAGAAAAGGGAGGCGGGCTTGTCAAAAGCCTGATGATAGATTTCACCAGATGTCATTTACGGCTCACCAGGCACTTTTCCAAATGCTTTACCTGTGTTAATCTCTTTTAATCCTCGCAACCACCTCATGATGTGGGTGCAGTTCCATGGAAAATAAAAGGAGGGTTTGATTGCCCTGCAGGGTTCCTGGGATGCCGAACCAGATAGCATTTTTCAGGTAGCATTTGCCAAGGACAGTGTCCAGCATGCACTTCCTTTCCCTTCCTTTAGAAAGGTCTTCAGTTATTTTTATTTTGATCAGAGGAGTGCATGCATGTAATCCCAGCCCTGAATGGCACGCATAGGTTTAAAATGCAGAGCCACAGTCCGGTCTTGCCCTGTGCCATTCCTCCCCCACTTCCGGAGGCAAAGCCCTCTCTTTCTGCCTCTTCTTGGACCTCCTGGGGGTTCTCGCCACATCTCTCAGTCATGAACTTATGCTGCTGTCTTTTGATGAATCAGCTTTAGGCATTTGTATTGATTTCCTGTTCTAGCTCAGCTCCCCCCTGGTTTACGTTTTCTTTTCTTCTCTTTTCTCCCCCTGTCCACGCCCTCTATTCCTCTGGTCTGTTACCCCTCTCTCCTCCTCTATCGCATTCTCTCCTGCCGTCCAGTCATGTGATCCTTCCCTCTCCCCCACCTTCCTTCTCCTCTTTTCTTTTCCTGTTTTCCAAGCATGTCTTCTCCATCTCTCTCTCCCAGCAGTCTTTCTTAAAAAGTAGCTTTATTATTATCCTTTCCTTCTCATCCTGCCCTGTATTAGGGTTATTGATTATAGTCACATTATCACTGACTTTAAAAAGTGTTCTCTTGGGCTTGCGTGGTGGCTCAGTGATCAAGAATCCACCTGCCACTGCAGGGGACACAGGCTTGATCCCTGGCCTGGGAAGATTCCGCATGCCTCGGGCAGCTAAGCCTGTGTGCTGCAGTTATTGAACCAGCGCTCTAGAGCCTGCGAGATGCAACTGCTGAAGCCCACATGCCCTAGAGCCTGTGCTCTGCAACAAGAGAAGCCACCGCAGTGAGAAGCCCGAGCAGTGCCCCCAGAGAACAGACCCTGCTCGCTGCAGCTGGAGAAAAGCCCCGGCAGCGACAAAGGCCCAGCGCAGCCCAACCAATATAACGATAAATAAGAAATAAAAGCCCTTGGCTCTTTATGCACTACAACACTTGGCTCCACAGTGTTGTAGCCTCGTCTTCTTTTTTTTAGCTCTTTTTATTTATTTGTTTTCAGCTGTGCTGGGTCTTCATTGCCACTCGAGGGCTTTCTCTAAGTTTCAGCAAGTAGGGGCTACTCTTCATGGCGGTGCAGAGGCTTCTCACTGTGGAGGCTTCCCTTGTTGCCGAGCACAGTCTCCAGGCACACAGGCTTGAGTGGCTGTGGCCTGTGGAGTCAGTAGTTGTGGTGCACGGGCTTAGTTGTTCTGTGTCATGTGGAATCTTCCCAGACTTCCAGGGATGGAACCCGTGTCCCTGCGTTGATCGGCAGGTGGATTCTTACCCACTGTGTCCCCAGAGAAGTCCTGCTGTAGCTTCTTACCTATAAAAAAAAAAATCCTTTCCTTCCATCATTACCTTCTGGAGCCTTAGGCCGCCCCAAAACGTAGTTTTCACTTCTCGTTTTGTGAAGGAGGCCACTGGGCATCCGTGGCGTCCAGGATGGAATCACTGTCACAAAGGAACGTGAGAGCCACGTGCGGAAGTTTGTTCAGGACCAGGTGCCATCGGACTGCCTCCCATTTCCCTCCAGCGGGGCGCCTGATCCTAGGAAGGGGTCAGAAAATGTGTGCTGGATGGGCTTGGACAAAAAGTTGCATCCCTGGTGATCAGATACATGGATATTCCTCTCCAACTTTTCTGCTCTGATTCCTTGAGGCCACGTACATACACACACCATCCCACATGCACCACTCTCGTGCTCTGGCGTTAAATTCATCTCCTATGGTTTTTTATAGCTTTCTGTAAATCCCAAATTCTGTTTGGGAGGCAGCCCACTTGTAACGAGCCCTTGGAGGTTTTTGTCCTCTTGACGCCCTGCATGATTCACAGCCTTGGAGATAGAGAACCTGCCTCTTGTACTGTCAGTATTGGACATACGTGTGTGCGTGCATGGTCAGCCATGTCCGACCCCATAGACTGCAGCCTCCCAGGCTCCTCTGTCCATGGGATTTCCCAGGCAAGAAAACTGCAGTGGGTTGCCATTTCCTCCTTCCGGGAATCTTCCCGACCCAGAGATTGAACCCACATCTCTTGTGTCTCCTGCATTGGCAGGTGGGCTCTTTACTACTGGTGCCACCTGCAAAGCCCAAAATAGCTTCTTTGGAAAATAGCTTTCAGGGTAGCAGTAAATCCTCTGGAAATTACCTGGAGTTAACTGTGGGCTGGTTAAGTGTCAGTAATTTCATGTTCCCTGGGTGTTTCTGCTGACACGTGAACCCATGGCTTTAATGGTGTCCTATAGCTCTGGCGTCTCAGATAGTATAGAATCTGCCTGTAATGCAGGACACCCAGGTTTTACCTCTGGGTCGGGAAGATCCCCTGGAGAAGGGAATGACAGCCCATTCCAGTATTCTTGCCTGGAGAATTCCATGGACAGAGGAGCCTGGCCAGTTACCGTCCATGGAGTTGCAAAGAGTCGACACAACTGTGAAACTAACACACACAGATGTATAGAATTTTGGAGCTGGAAGAGACCTTTGGGATGAAGAATCTGAGCCCAGAGAGGCGAGAGGGTGTGCCTGAGGACACACAGCTTACTAGTGGCAAAGGACCCCTGGGTCTCTTGAGCTGTCTTTTCAGCCCCTTTGCTCTGCCTGTTTCCAGGCAGGGTCCCTTAGGTCAAGGTAATATATGTGTTGATGCAGTTGCCAAGCCATTTTGCATCACCCTTCCTAATTTAGTTATTAATTGGACACTAGTCTCATTCAGTTCAGTTCAGTCGCTCAGTCGTGTCTGACTCTTTGCAACCCCATGGACTGCAACACACTNTCAAGGTAATATATGTGTTGATGCAGTTGCCAAGCCATTTTGCATCACCCTTCCTAATTTAGTTATTAATTGGACACTAGTCTCATTCAGTTCAGTTCAGTCGCTCAGTCGTGTCTGACTCTTTGCAACCCCATGGACTGCATCACACTAGGCCTCCCTGTCCATCACCAACTCCGGGAGTTTACTCAAACTCATGTCCATTGAGTCAGTGATGCCATCTAACCATCTCATCCTCTGTCGTCCCTTTCTCCTGCCTTCAGTTTTTCCCAGCACCAGGGTCTTTTCAAATAAGTCGGTTCTTCGCATCAGGTGGCCAAAGTATTGGAGTGTCAGCTTAAGCATCAGTCCTTCCAAAGAATATTCAGGACTGATTTCCTTTAGGATGGACTGGTTTGTTCTCCTTGCAATCCAAGGGACTTTCAAGAATCTTCTCACAGTTCAAAAGCATCAATTCTTTGCCACTCAGCCTTCTTTATAGTCCTATTCTCACATTCATACATGACTACTGGAAAAACCATAGCTTTCACTAGACAGACCTTTGTTGGCAAAGTAATGTCTCTGCTTTTTAATATGCTGTCTAGGTTGGTCTTAGCTTTCCTTCCAAGGAGCAAGTGACTTTTAACTTCATGGCTGCAATCACCATCTGTAGTGATTTTGGAGCCCCCCAAAATAAAATCTCTCACTGTATCCATTGTTTCCCCATCTATTTGCCATGAAGTGATGGGACCAGATGCCATGATCTTAGTTTTCTGAATGTTGAGTTTTAAGCCAACTTTTTCACTCTCCTGTTTCACTTTCATCAAAAGGCCCTTTAGTTCTTCCCTTTCTGCCATAAGGGTAGTGTCATCTGCATATCTGAGGTTACTGATATTTCTCCTGGCAATCTTGATTCCAGCTTGTGCTTCATCCAGCCCAGCACTTCTCATGATATACTCTGCATATAAGTTAAATAAGCAGGGTGACAATATACAGCCTTGA
>SJYV01026939.1:457350-547514 GCA_006410875.1 Neotragus pygmaeus | reverse complement strand
ACTAGCGTGTGAGATGAGTGCAATTGTACAGTAGTTTGAGCATTTTTTGGCATTGCTTTTCTTTGGGATTGGAATGAAGACTGACCTTTTCCAGTCCTGTGGCCACTGATGAATTTTCCAAATTTGCTGGTATATTGAGTGCCAGACTTTCACAGCATCATCTTTTAGGATTTGAAATAGCTCAACTGGAATTCCATTGCCTCCACTAGCTTTGTTCATAGTGATGCTTCCTAAGACTCACTTGACTTTGCTTTCCAGATGTCTGGGTCTAGGTGAGGGATCACACCATCATGATTATCTGGGTCATGAAGATCTTTTCTGTATATTTCTTCTGTGTATTCTTGCCACTTCATCTTAATATCTTCTGCTTCTGTTAGGTCCATACCATTTCCATCCTTTATTGTACCATCTTTGCATGAAATGTTCCCTCGGTATCTGTAATTTTCTTGAAGAGATCTCTAGACTTTCCCATTCTATTGTTTTCCTCTATTTCTTTGCATTGATTGCTGAGGAAGGCTTTCTTAGCTCCTTGTCTCATTGTCCACCATTAAAGCATTGCCTTGACCGGCGCTTAAGATTGGTAGATCGATGCCGAGACTGGGATTGGGGAAACTGCTCCAGAGCCTTTAGAAATAAACATGTACCGGAAGGTCACCTGGTGCTTTCTTTTCTTGCTTTGAGAGTGAAACAGTAACCTCCTTGTCCCTTCCATGCCCTCAGCCTGTAAAGAGCTCAACATTGGCACAGATGGCTGATAAGGTACAGTTCAACCCTCAATGCCCGTGAAGTGCACCGTTGTGCCCACAACATCATGCAGAGTACCCGGACGACAGACTTCTTCCCTGGAAAACTGTGGAATGTTTCCCAGGCAAATGGAGCGGGCATGGAGAAAAACAGCCAAGTTCTGGCCTGTTAAAGAGAACCCTGGGATTAAACCAAGCTTTCTGAATGACTCTCAACCAGTTAGGTAACTCCTCTGAGTCTCTGTTTTCTCATCTGTGAAATGGGGTCATTGCAAGGTTTAAACAGGATTCTGTATGTGAAATGCCAGACATGTGGTCATTAACTCATTTGTTTCGGAGGTCTAGGGAAGGTGTATTCACGGCTTTACTGCTTACTGGGGGATTTTTCTTACTTCTTTGCATCATGTTCGCCATGCTCCAGTTAACTCATTCAGTCGTTTTCACTCAAGAGTATTTATCACGGGCGCTGTGCTTAGTGTGTGGGGCGGGCCTGGAAGGTAATATGTCCCTGCCCACAATGGTCTCGGCATCATGGGGGAGCCAGGTAGGGCAGTGGGGCGCAGAGAGGAGGGTGCCTCCAGGCCAGGGGTCACCCCTGCCGGTTCTCACGGTGTCCCCTCCCCTGGGCCTTGGTGCCGGGCTTCATTCTTACTCTCATGCTCTCGACTACGGCCTGACTTTTCCTTTCTGAAAAGCCAGTTCTTCACGTCTCCATGAAGCGACAGTGACGTGAATGTGATGCTGTAATGCCCTGGTTCAGAAGCTTTGGGACTGAGGTCTACTTCCCGTGATACCAGTCCATCCTTTCACCTTTCCGAGCCTTGGTTTCCTAGTCTGTACAATGGGCCTGGAGTCATGAGCATTACAAGAGGCCGTTAACTGAACACTGAGCCTGTTACCTGAAACCTTCCCAAGGTTTTAGCTCAGAAGCCCAAGGCCTCTTCTCACCGATTAAGTTGTTCTGAGAGTAAAACTCACTGTTTTTTTTTAGGTTACTTGGTCATCTCCAAACTGCTGTCCCTCGCAGTGTACCACTGAATCCTCGCAGCCGGATGAACGGGGCAGGCACTGTTGTTTTCTCCATTTACATAAAAGAAACAAGCTTTAGACGCTGAGTGATGTGAACGCGGTGCCGTGTCTGATTGGATGTGAGTCGGGTGTTACCAGGTGCCACACTCTTCACCATCTGCCGTCCTAAAGCCTGTGTTTCCCCAACAGTAATTGCACTCACAATACCTGGCATTCGTCTAATGCTCACCATGGTGGCTGTGGCATTCTATGGCGCCTTGTTTCTTTTAGTTCTCAGTTTGTACAACCCCACGAAGCGGGTTTTATTCTCTGATTTCTTTATTTTTACTATTTGGACATGACTTGCACAAGTTCAAACCCAAGCTGTTGGCCTGCATGCAGTGCTGTCTTTTTATGATGAATCTATGCCTAACTGTTTTCAGTAACATTAATGATCCTGCTATATCTGGCGTGGAGGCTCTCCATAAGGGACAGGGCATGTGACCTAGATTGTAGCATGAAATCATATATTGGAAGTCCCAGAGTTCGTGTACAGAGTCTGAAAACAGAGCTTAATGTAGGAATGAGTCGTGGTGGCCAGATGAGAGTGGGAGGGAGAACACAGGGGACAGATGAGAAAGTTCTAGAAAGAGCCTGGATTAAACGAAGGGGAGAAACACTGAATCATCTCCATGTTATCATCAGAGTGTGAGCTCTGGAGCCAGACTGCCTGGGTGTAAAACCCAGCTCTGAAACTCTTACCAGCTGTGTCACTTTGGACAAGTTACTAAGCTTCTCTGTACCTGTCATGTTTCTGATCTGAAGAAAGGGGTCACAAATGGAGCTTGTCTCCCAGGCTTGCTGTGAGCATTAAATGACTTGGTATTTACAAATATCCAACTGAGAATGTTGTCTGGCACTGAGCTATGAATGTCGTGGTTAAGTAAACAAGGAGAACACATAGGTGGGGAGAAGAGTCTTAGGTGCTGGGTGACCTCACTAGGGTCCTAACAGGTACAGGAGGAGAACCTGACCCCAGGACTCCTTGAACCTTCCCAGGTAACTCCATACTGCTTCCCTTAAGGGCACTGCAAGGGGATTGCTGCAAAATTGAGGAAACAAAACAATATAAGATAACCATCTTCCTCTTGGTTTTCCTTCCTCTTGGCTCTCTCCTTTGAGACAAGCATCCCAGTGAGGGATGTGTGTCTGTGTCTGGGGTGAGGGGTTTGGGGCGCTTGGTGGGGAAGTGGAGGTAGTGAGGGATGATGGTGGTAGATTTTAGATCACACCCCTTTCCTCCATGCCTTCTGAGAACCCAGGCTCTCTGTCATCTCTGACCAGTGGGCACCTGAGTCCCGGCCCCTTAATGCTGTTTTTCAATTAAATTATTCTTAGCTCCGGAATCTACCCAATTAAAGAAGCAATTTTCTGTACTCTCCCTGGAAGCGATGGCTTACCTGGTTTGGTGGTGCCTTTAGCAGTGAACAAAGCAGAATGAATACTCCTGGGCCACCTGCTCTAATTGGTAGTGCTGCGGGAGGAGGGGGGTGTGATTTCTGTCGTGGGGTGGATTTCTACAAAAGCTGACAGTGAAACAGACTAGTCAAATGCCAGGTCTCCCCCCACCTCCTTCCCACCTTTATTTCCAAAGGTTATGCCCAAGCAGGGCTCAGCGATAGCTTTGCGATTTGTAATTCTAATTTCCTTGGAAATAGGGCTAAATAGAGCATTTGTCATTCCTCTCCATGTGGATTATCAGCCACAGAGGAGGATTTATGGCTTGAGCCTCTCCTGCCTCCAAAGACCCGTCTCCGGGGCAGAGATGTGATGTTTGAGCAGATGAGACAGAGGGTGTTGGGGGTGGGGGTGGGGACTGGGTGTTCTTGGTTAAAAATACCTCAAATATATTTTTCTTCTAAATCCGGAGGAGAGAGAAACATTTGCTGCTAGAGCTTCAGGTTGCCTGGTTATGAATAAAATTCAAAGCAGGATGTTGAAAGGAGCGAAATGCTGTCCGCACCAGGGGAGGGATCTTCTGCCCTGGATATTTATTTGGGGAAGGAAAATGAGAAAGCTTGGCCTTCATGGGGTCAGTTGAAGACTAGCACATGGGCTCTCCAGGCTGAGAGATAGAGCAGGCTTCCCAGGTAGCTTGTGGGAATGGAGAGAGGACCTGACCCATTGTGGTTGAAGCCAGCATTTGAGAAGTTTAGTGTTGGACATCAGAGCCTGGTCCTCCAGCTTTTTATTCATTCTACAAATAGTTTTAGCTCCCACTGCATGCCAGGCTCTGTGCTGGCACCCGGGGAGAAGACACGAAGTACCACCTGGAGTTACAATTGATCGTATGTTCCCTGTGGCTCAGATGGTAAAGAAATCCACCTGCAGCGTGGGAGACCCAGGTTCAGTCTCTGGGTTGGGAAGATCCCCTGGAGAAGGGAATGGCAACTCATTCCCATGGGAGAATCCCACGGACCGAGGATCCTCATCCATGGGGTCACAAAGAGTCAGACATAACTGAGCAACTAACACTTTTCACTTTTTCACCTCCTTATGGGCTTCCCAGGTGGTGCTCATGGTAAAGAATCCACCTGCCAATGCAGGAGATGTAAGAGACAAGAGTTATATCCCTGGTTTGGGAAGATCTCCTGGGGGAGGACATGCCACTCAGTTTTCTTGCCTGGAGAATCCCATGGACAGAGGAGCCTGGTGGGCTACAGTCCATAGACTCCCAAAGTCAGGCATGACCAAAGCAATTTAGCACACACACACACACACACACACACACACATACACACGCCCTTATAGTGTTTGAATGTGGTGATGTGAAAGTCAGGACTCATTTCCACATCTGAGTATTATCTTAAGAATTTTGTTGATAATTCCACTTGTTATTGCCTCAGCAGGGCGAAGCTTCTCCAAATTAAAGTTAATTAAAAGCTATCTAAGAACTACATGGACTCAAGAAAGTTTGTCTTACTTGGCATTTAGTCATTAGAGTGCATTTTATTTGAAAATCTGAATTATAGAATATAATGCATTTGCTGGAATGAAGGCAAAGAAATTCTGTGGCATAAATACATAATTATTATGAATTATTTTTTAAAAGCCATTTAATAAGTTGACCCTGCTCTTCTTTCAGGGGCCAGCTCTTGCAGAGCTGGGGCAGGGGTGTGGAAGCTGGTGGAGATGGTGGAGACTTGACTCATTCAGAGTGATGAGGAAAAGCTTGAAGGGTAGACCAGTTTCAAGGAGCCGTCTTTCTGCATCTGGGTTCTTGAAAAAATGATCTATGCTTATTTTCCTTGGGCTTCTGTTTGTTACTCATTCTGGGTTTGGATCCAGTTTAATTTTGGGCAGATTGCTCTCAGTTTCTTTATGTGTAAAGCAGGGATGACAAAGATATGCTTCCAAGATGCTGGGAGATGAAATGGAGGCAGCCTGCAGTGGCTTAGTTCAGGCTGATGTGGGCTGACATCCTGGTTTCTCTACTTGCTCATGGTTACCTATGTTCTCTGAGCTCTAGTTCCCCACCTGTAAGGAAAGTCATCGCTGCCTCTGCCTTTTTTGTGAGGATCACAGTCAACTGACATGGGAACACTGAGCTTCTTTTGTTCCCTTGACTGAATACCCCCACACCTGTCCATGTACTCATCTGTTCATTCACTGTTTTATCCCACAGAATTGTCTTCTTGACTGAACGGCCTCCGGGATTTTAGTTCCCTATCCAGGGATTGAACCTGTGTGCCCTGCAATGGAAGTGCGGAGTCTTCACCGCTGAACCATCAGTCCAAACCTTTGCCTTTGTGGAATGAGCATTCTAGCTGGGGAGGCTAATGATAAACATACCAAATGTGAAAATTTTACAGTCTGTTACACAGTGATAACTGTAGAAGAAAATAGAACAGGATACGGGTGATGGAAAGATTTGGCAACTTTAAAATACCATGGAAAATAGTATATGTTTCTTCTTTTGTGGCTCAGCTGGTTAAACAATCTGCCTGCAATGCGGGAGACTGGGGTTCGATCCCTGGGTTGGGAAGATCCCCTGGAAAAGGAAATGACAACCCACTCCAGTATTCTTGCCTGGAGAATTCCATGGGTCGTATAGTTCATGGGGTGGCAGAGTTGGACATGACTGAGCAACTTTTACTTTCAAGTATATATGTTAAAAAATAAGACAATCAATTCAACATACTCTCATCACCACCTTCTTTCAACTTCCAGAAAGCAGTGCCCTGCCTTTTCACATTCATTGGTTGAGTTCCCCAGGTAATTTTTGGAAAATTAGAATGCTGTGTTGGGGAGCAGAGATGAAACCACCCTTTTTGACTTGAAAACTGACCCGAAAGGCAATGTCAAAGCCAGAGGCTGTACACATCCCTTCTCTCTTGAGTCAGAACTAGCTCACACATCAATGGGGGTGGTTTTCCACAAGCAGATGGCTTGTGGGAGCTCTTCATGGAATTGAAGACGAGTAGGGGCTCAGGGCTGCCGTCTATGGGGTCGCACAGAGTCAGACACGACTGAAGCGACTTAGCAGCAGCAGCAGCAGGANTTTCCACAAGCAGATGGCTTGTGGGAGCTCTTCATGGAATTGAAGACGAGTAGGGGCTCAGGGCTGCCGTCTATGGGGTCGCACAGAGTCAGACACGACTGAAGCGACTTAGCAGCAGCAGCAGCAGGAGCTAAGGATCCAGAGAAATGGCAGCCCTGACTTTTACAACATCCTGGTCCTGACTCTTAAGTGAAAGGATGAGATGAACACCTGGAGAGTTCGGGATGCCTGCTTAAATTCTCCTCCTACAGCTTAAGACTCTTGGACCCTGAGGCCTTTGGGCACTGAGACAGCCAGTAATTCTAGTAACCCACATGGGGATTCTTCATCCACTGTGGAGAGACGATGATACTATTCTGTTTCACCTAGAATCTGGGGTCTGGTATTGCTGTACCTGCTGGTGTGTTCTGTCTGTTCAAGTGCTGGCAGTTTATTTGCAGCATCAACTGGACCATTAGCTCAACAAATACTCCGTGAGCACCTTATCTGTACCTGGCACCATGACAGCCACTGGAGATGCAAGCAAAAGAGACAAAAATTCTTACCCACATAGAGGTTTCAGTCTAGTGGAGAAAATAGATATTTAAAGGAGAAAGAGTCACCCTGGCTACACTGTTCTTTGTGGAACAGAGGGACAAGTCTCTGAAGGAAGGAGACCAACCAGGAGGTTGGTAAGGATGTTGCTGGAATAACCTTACAGTGTAAGAAATTCAACATGCCATTTAACCTAGTTGATGTGTTCAACTTTAATGTATTTAAATAAAGTCTTGATTGATTTAAACCCTGGACTTGAAAACAACCTCCAATATTTTGACAGATTGCAGTTTGGTTTGGTCTTCGGTTTTTGCCATGTTCATTCATTTTCTGCCTTAGGCCCTTGATGTCTCAGCTGGTCACATCTCTACCACCAGGAAGCTGGGTTGCCATGGATTCCTACCCCAACCCTGATTAATTCAATTCTGATTCACTCTCCGAACATGCACTGAGGGCTTGCCATGTGCCCCATCCCAAGCCAGGTGCTGCAATGTAGTGATAAACAGAGTGTGGTCCCTTGGGAACATGAATTTCTGTGTTGAGTCAATAGAGAATCAGCGGGCAAATTTGGGGTGTCAATCGAGTTAAGAAATGAAATCAGTAAGAGCTTTTACCTATGGTTCTCAGTGAGCAACTCCATGAAGTAGACTTTATTAAAATCACTTTAGAGAAAGTGAGACTGATGCCTAGAGAAGTAAAGTTACTGGTTCAAGGTTGTACAGTTTGTTGTTGTTCAGTTGCTAAGTCGTGTCTGAACTCTCTGTGACCCCATGGACTGCAGCACACCAGGCTTTCCCATCCTCCACTGTCTCCCGGCGTTCACTCACATTCGTGTCCCATGAGTCGTTGATTCTATCTAACCATCTCATCCTCTGCTACCTCTTTCTTCTTTTGCCTTCAGTCTTTTCCAACATCAGGGTCTTTTCCAATGAGTCAGCTCTCTGCATGAGGTGGCCAAAGTGTTGGAGCTTCAGGATCAGTCCTTCTAGTGACTATTCAGAGTTAATTTCCTTCAGGATTGACTAGTTTGATCTCCTTACAGTCTAAGGAACTCTCAAAAGTTCTTCTCCAGCACTACTGCAGGGAAAATAAATGCAATGTAACTCCAGGGTCCCTGGACCTGCTTAAAGACCATCGTGAAAGGGCTCACCGTGTGCCTGGTTGGAGCTCTCTGTGAAGTGGGAGGCTGCCCCAGCTGTCGCCTGTCTGGGCCCCGGCAGGAAGGATGTCTTCAGTAGGGCCATAGAAATGAAGCATCCCCAGATGTGCCCTCAGAACGACATTTACTCTTCTTTCCTTCCAGTCTGGGGACCGTAGGTCCACCTGCTAAGGAGGACAACCAGCATGCCTCAATCCGTATGTCCAGGTACGTGAGGATGCCCAGCAGCCTGGATGATGGAAGGGGTCAGACCCTGGGGAGAACTTCTGGCTTTGTTGGACATGCCCACAGCGAGCTCTGAGGGCAGTGGGGCCAGGAGACGTGGGAATAACTGAGGATGCCCTGGAGATCACATCTGGATGGCCAGAGCATTGTGCCCCCTGATGGAGAAGGCGGAACCTGGAGGGGTGCTCGGCCAGAACGTGGTAGCAAGAGCACAGCCCTGCAGGTAGATGCTGGGCTCCTCCCGTCTCCAGTCTCACTGGGCTCTGGGAGAATATGATTCTGGGGTGAGTACCAGCGGGTGTGGAAGACTTTCCTGGTCTAGTAAGGCCTGAAAGTGGTCCAGGAACGTGATGAGGACACACTCTCTTAGGGGACAGAGGAGGGAAGAACCCCAGGGTGTGGGGTTTCAGGGAATACGAGTGGCCCCTGAAGGGAGGCTGGGCTGAACTGGATCTGGTGCTACCTGGGGACAGTGTGAGGAAGGGAGATTCTAGAGCCTAATCCCATTAGGTGGAGCATGAAGAGTTACTATCATCAGGCACACAGGCAGGGCCTCGGCCAGGAGTATGCACTGTGTTCATGCAGTGAGGGGAGAGTGGGCGGGGCGAGGAAGCCCCAAAGTAAGCAACCAGGAGAGCATATGACTTGTGAGGAGTAGACGGTCCAAGCCACCCCCACTGAGCGGCCATATTGATGCTTGGAGGAGAGTGGCATCAGGCACTTTGGGATGGAAAGGGGCTGTGGAGGGGAGGGTAATTGAGCTGTTTTGAGATGTATTCTTTTATCAGCTTTTGAGAGTGTAAAGGGGAAAATCTTCCCACTGATGCCGTGTGGGGAGAGGCTGACTGCAATGAGCAAATACTTCTCGCCAAAGCCAGTTGTTCTGAACACATGGGGAGGAGCTTGTGGCAATGGTTGATTTCTCTACTGATTGCCTGGCTTCTATAGGTGTCTGTCTTCTGAAATGGGGTGGTTCTCAGTGGCTCAGGACTTCTGTAGACACTGACCGTGACAACTGGAAAGGCTTGGGCAGATCCCCTTGTTCATTCATCTCCTTGATTGCAGACAGGAAAAAACCAATCAAGCCCAGGGAAGGGAAGTGACTTGCCTGAAGTTACATGGTTGAAGACCCAAGACTGACGCGTCAGGCCTTTTGGCTCAGTTCAGTGACCTTTGATTTATTTAGTCTGGAATAGATTCTGAGATTATGTTTGTTTTTTTTAATCTTTTGAGGGTGATTCTGATGTGTAGCCAGGGCTGAGAACCCTTGACTCAGACTAGTTCCAAGTGATGCTTATAAGGGAAGGTCTGGGTGGGGATCTAACTAAAGCACACACCGAAGATGACTTCTAAGTAGAAATAGCTCATGAAAGAAGCAGGAAGTCTCTCTGGTTGAAGTAGCCTCTGAAGACAGTCAACTACCTAGGCCAAGGTAAGTCCCTTACATTTTATGCCCCGTTCTTGGCTCAGGGCATGACAGGGAGTAGGTGTTTGAGTATTAAGAACTGCTTGTTGAATGAATGAAATAATGAATGAACAGGAGCACTTGATTCTGGAAGCATTCTAAGGCAGTGAGTGAGTACAGTGATTGGAAAACTCCCATTCTTTCGATACTTTCTCCTTCGATTTGATGACACAACACTGTGATGAACTTTGAGAGTGGGTCTAGACATATTCTTTGGAATAAGAAAAAATCAGTGTTTAAGAGGATAGGGCACATATTGAGTGGTTGGAATATTAAAGTCAAGATTACTCTTCTGTTCTCAGGAGTTCTAGTTGGTCATCCATGGTCTGGATGACTGTGGCCATGGGATCACGTTTTCTGTGTTAGTTTCATCATGTATCAAATAAGGATATGGCGCCTCTATTTCCTGCCTCATTCAGCTATTCATTCAGTACACATGCAGGGGGAGTCTGCTGGGAGCCACCCGTGGGCTAGGTGCTGAGGCTGCGAAGAGAGTAAGGCAAGATGCCTGCTTGCCCAGAGCTCTTCACGCCATCTGCTCCTTCACTCCTCGCTGATGAGCACACGTCGAGTGCCCATGGTGTACTTGGCACTGTGCTTGTGGGGATCAAAACTGATGGATCTGGGGTAAGTGCTTTCAAATGGTGTTTTGAAAAATACAAAGCATTGATCCAAATGCCAGGGTCACCTCCTGTTGAATGGCATGAAATGGCTAACCCATCCTTCAAGAACTAAGCTTGAAATCCCAAGGAGGTCTTCCTGACCTCCCTCAGGGGTCCCTTCTCTTACCGCTTTTATCGTATCATAGACTGACGTTCTGTTTGGATGTCTGTTCCTTCCATTATTTGAATATACTAGTTTTGTGCCGGTGGTGTTCTAAAATATATTTAGGCAGTATTCCTGGTGAGGCATGTAGTTTTACAAAAGGTAATTTACATATACAATTCAAGCTGGTTGTACCTTGCTGTGTCTTCCACTTTTAAGATGTGATAAAGGAAATCATGAACTTAGTAGCTTTTTAAGGGTTAATCATTTTTTAGTGAGCCTTAGAAAGCTTGTGTGTGTGTGTGTGTGTGTGTGTGTGTGTGTGTGTGTGTTTTCTCTAGGATGGTGGATGAGAAGGAAATGCTGACTAATTTCTTTGTGCTGGTTTCCAGGGACCAGAGGCTGTGGTTGCTATTTCAAAGTGTTTGCGTTAATTATGGTAATAATGTTTGTAAATAAGTTGCCTTCTGCAAAAGTGGCTTAGGTGTGCTTCCAAGGAATTTTGGACTAGCTGTGGCAGCCATTCCCAGTTGGAAGAGACTTCTCTGGAGGCAGGAAAGAATGAAGAGTGAGCACAGCTAGCAGAAGGACTCTGCTTTACAGAAAGGATCAGAGAAAGGAGTGGGAGGTGGAAGGGGAAATGCTACAAGGAGAGAGACACAGAGCGAGGCAGATGGAACGAGGGAGGTGGGAAGCGCCGGGGCGGAGGGGGACCTTGAGAGCCGAGATGCACAGACAGATGGAGGGAGAGGCCACGCAGCAGAGGGACAGACAGAGGGGGATACACAGATGTTAGGATCGGGGGCACAGAGGCAGACACCCTGGGAGAAATGGGGGAGAGAGAGAAGGAAAGAGACACAGAGAACCCAGGGAGCATCCTCAGGCTGAGGCATGATTGCTAGATAGACCGTGGCCAGGAAGCCTTGCCTATAATTAGTCCATGGAGGATTTTTAATAAAATCTTTAAAGTGATTAAAAGCCATTTTATTGAAAAGAGATCTGGGCCTGTTTGGTGTAGAGAGACCAGCTTGGGCCACTTTCTCCCTTGTGCTGAACTGCTGTTTCGGTTGATCGTGTGTGTGTGTGTGTGAGTGTGTGTGTGTGTGTGTGTGTGTGTGTGTGAGAGAGAGAGAGAGAGAGAGAGAGACAGAGAGAGAAAGGATGGGGTCGGGGAGTGTTGTGGATTCCTTCTCTCCTTTCCTCCTGCCTGTGACTGGGCTGGGGAGCATTCCCCTCCCCATGTAATTTGGGAGAGCGTGCACAGAGCCCAGCAACAGCCTTTGGTTTCTTTGACTTTGCTGCTCAGACCCCAAATCTTGCTGGCACCAGGGAGTTATTTTTATGTTTTAAATTGCTGTTGCTGAGAACAGAGGCAGCTTGAGGCCATTTGTTTGCTCCTGGGACTTCTTTGGCAATCAGGTCTGGTTGGAGTTTAAGGGTTAATCAGGAGATCATACAGTTATCCAAGAAGGTGGTCAGAATGGTGTCTTGGTGTCTTGTCCTGGGAGTCAGTGACCCTCACCTGGCCCCTCACCATGATGTCATTAGTTAGATTAAAGGAAACAGAGCAAGGAAGACGAGGTGGGGCCTCCAAGGCCACAGTCCTTTCATTTTGCAGATGAGGAGACCAAGGCACTGGAGGTGGACAAACTAGAAGCTCAAGGTTCTGTGTGTGAGGCTGGGGTTCTTCTTCAGTTGAAGGAAAAAGGACTTGTTGTTCAGTTGAGAAGTCAAGTCTGACTCTTTGCAACACCATGGACCCCAGGCTCTTCTGTCCTCCACTGTTTCTTGGAGTTTGTTCAGATTCATGTCCACTGAGTCAGTGATGCAATCCAACCATCTCATCCTCTGCCACGCCCTTCTCTTTTTGCCCTCAGTCTTTCCCAGCATCAGGATCTTTTCCAGTGAATGGGCTCTTCACATCAGATGGCCAAAGTATTGGAGCTTCAGCATTAGTCCTTTCAATGATTTTTCAGGGTCGATTTCCTTTCAGATTTGACTGGTTTGATCTCCTTGCTGTCCAAGGGAGGGAAGGCACTTAAGCCATGAACCTGCTGAATGACCCACTGCCTTTCCTGTGGCAGGCATCACTAGTCAATCTCAGGCTTTGCTAGTCAGTCTCAGGCGTCACTAATCAATCCTGATCTGCTCCTGCCAGAGCCTTCTCAAGCAGTGTTTGGGGGGACACCAATCATCATTTAGATTCTGCATGCAGGATGAGTCCTCTTTCACCTCCTTATACCATAGAGTGCTCCCCTGCTGACCTGTGTTTGTCTTTCTTATGTAGATAGCTTTATAGAAATAATCTGTGGTCCACTATCCATTGACTAGTAATAACACATATAATGTTGTTACAGGGAATCTAATCCATCCATTCTTGGAGTCCAGGTGCTGTTTGTGTGTGAGTGTGAGGAAGCAGGAAAGGATTAGAGTCCTGTCTCAGTGGTTATTGAGGTCTTTGCTTTTCTGTTTCTTTCCTTGAGGGCAAGAGACCTTACCTTGGGACAGGCAGAGCTAGAATTCGAACCCAGGGCCAATGACTCCAAAGCCTGCGATCTTTCCCAGCCCGGGATGTGAGCTCCTGCCGGAAGCTTGCTGCAGAATCTGACTTTGCGTACCCGGCTCCTCTTCTCACAGGCTCCTCATCAGTCACTCTTGGTGCCGCTGCGGTGCTTGTGTTTTACCACACCTGGGCATTGTTTAATGAGAGAACTCATTTCCTTCTCAATCTCTCTTTGTGTTTGTCCCATTGTGGTGGCTGAGAGAACCAAAGCCGTCTAAATGAATTCAGGGATTGTCTGAGAATCAGAGAACAAGGGAAGCAGTCAGTGAGGTGAATACGGCCGAGGATGGAAAACACAGCTTCATCGAGCTGACAGGAGTTATGGTCCCCTTCAGTCACAGCAACATGACCATGCATGCAAATGTGCGGGACAGACACCTTCGCAGAGTCATAGTCATGCCAGGGAGGAGGTTCAGCCATGACAGAGGAGTCCCCCCAGAGCTTCCTCTAGAGAACACACTTCTTGGTGCATTAAAATAACTCTCCAGGCACACAACTACCATCTACACATGGGAGGTTTTGGGGTCATCGCTGTTAGGAAGGGATATGTAACACTGATTATAAAAAAATTATATATGTAGATATTGAAGAAAGAGATGGGTAATGAACAGATACCATAGTAACATCTGTGCTATGCATTTCCCTTACAGTTTCTCCTTTACCTTCCTGAAGACCTCTCAAAGCAGCTATTATTATTATTGTCATTAAAAATCTTTTTTTCATTTATTTATTCAGTTTTGATCGTACTGGGTCTTCATGCTGTGCCTGGGCTTTCTCTCGTTGCAGCGAGCAAAGGCTGCTCTTCGTTGCGGTGCACGGGCATCAGTCGTTGTGATACATGGGTTTAGCTGCTCTGTAGCATGTGGGATCTTTCTGGATCAGGGATCAAACCGATGTCCCCTGCATTGGCAGGCAGATTCTTAACCACTGGAGCACCAGGGAAGTCCAATTATCATTTTTAAGGTGAGGAAGTTAAGGCCCAGTGCATTTGATTGTTTCGAGTCACCCAGCTAGCAAGCGATGGAGTTTACATCTTACTTCTCCTATCGGGTGGTTACAGAAGAAAAGAAAATGTATATGATGACTTAGAATGGAGCCTGGTATGCAGGAAGCCTTCTGTTCATAAGCTGATCTGTTTATCCTGGGATGGTGTATTACATGTCTGTCTTATGAGTGCATGGCATGTGGCTGACATCTAGTGAAGGGCAGGTCTCTGCTGAAGACCCACATGCTGCTCTGCTTTGTGGGCAGACATGGATCAGAGGATCTTTCTTCACCCACAGCTGTGCTCACAGTTTCTGATCTCCAAAGGTATCTGGAATCCCTAAAGTAGTAGGATCTCGAGACGAGATCATCCTGTATTGCCTGCATCATGCATGCATGCTCAGTCGTATCCGATTCTGCAACCCCATGAACTGTAACCTGCCATACTCTTCTCCATGGGATTCTGTCCATGGGATCCAGGACAGATTCTGTCCTGGGATTCTCCAGGCATACTGGAGTGGGTTGCCATTTCCTCCTCCAGGGGATCTTTCCAACCCAGGAGTCAAACCCGTGTCTCCCGCATTGGCAGGTGGATTATTTACCACTGAGCCACTTGGAAAACACAGGGCGGGCTCTAAATCCAATGACAAGTGTCCTTGTAAGAGATACTCAGAGGAGAGACACATGGAGCGTAGAGGAGAAAGCCTTGTGAGAGTCAAGGCAGAGACTGGAGTGATGTGGCCACAAGCTGAGGCACACCTGGAGTCACCAGAAGCTGGAAGAAGCAAAGATTCTCCCCTGGAGCCTTCAAGAGAGGCGGCCCTACCCACACCTTGATTTTGGACTTCTGGCCTCCAGAACTGAGAGAGAATATGTTTCTGTTGTGTTAACCCTCCATGTTCATGATTCATCATTATGGCAGCCCTAGGAAGCTAACTGTTGGAAGGACCGATGTTGAAGCTGAAACTCCAATACTTCAGCCACCTGATGCGAAGAGCTGACTCATTTGAACAGACCCTGATGCTGGGAAAGATTGAAGGTGGGGGGAGAAGGGGACGACAGAGGGTGAGATGGTTGGATGGCATCACCAACTCAATCGACATGAGTTTGGGTAAACTCCGGGAGTTGGTGACGGACATGGAGGCCTGACATGCTGCAGTCCATGGGATCACAAAGAGTCGGACATGACTGAGCAACTAAACTGAACTGAGGAGGCTCGAACACTTGTGGTGTCTCTATAGCCTTTCTACCGGTGGGGCATAAAGATGACAAGTGCAAGTGCCAGGAGCCCTGGGCTTTGTCCTGGCCTGCTACTAATTGGCTGTGGCCTTGAAGCGATCTGTTTTTCTTTCTGGACCTCAGTCTTGTCTCCAAAGTGAGGAGTGAGGCTGCAATGCTGGGGGATGCTGGGACTGAGTGGGCAACCTTCGGAAGGGAATGGAGGCTGAGGTGCAAGGGGACACACGAGGAAGGAGGCAGGGGCCAGGACATGTCACGTGGGCCAGGGAGTCTGCACCCACCTGCGTCACCCGTGAATCCTGCCCTCTGCCCCTTAGCTGGGCCTGGCGCTGGGGTAAGGATGGGGGCTGCTAGTGGAAACTGGTTGATTCCAGGCTGAAACAGGATTGTGATATGACAGAAAAGAAAAAGACGAATAACAAGCCCTCCGTTTGAGATCATTTGGCTGCAAATGATGGGAGACACATTTAGGATATTCCTGCTGTGGGGTTTTTTTTTTTTTGAAATCCCAGAAATAATTCTTTTGACCTAGTTTTGGTCGTGCTCAGGATGTGGTTATAGTTAACAGAGCTGAAGTATAAGGCACACTTTCAACATCCCTGAGTCACCTTCAGGGCTGCGTGTCTGTTTGGGGCTCAGTGTCAGTCGGATAGGAGCAGGGTGGGGTCAGGGTGGGCAGGGGGCATCAGGGGTAACGGACCCCCTGAAACCTGAGAGGTCAGTGCGGCTCAGGGGTCAGGGATGTGGACTCTGGAGTGAACCTGCAGCTCTGCCACTTGTGGCTGTATGACTGTAGGTAAGTTGCCCACCTCTCTGAACCCCAGTTTACTCACCTGCAGTAGGGGCTGACTTTACCCTCCTGAAAGGATTCCTTTGTTCCATTGTCACAACAGCTCTGCGAGGCCAGAGCCACAAGTGACCTCATGTTACAGATGAGGTTTCGGGTCCCTGGGACTGCAGAGAGGTTGTATGGCTGTCCTATGGTCACATCTCACAGTCATGAGAATTTCCAAGCCAGGACCCTGGCCAGAGTCCACACTCTCTGTCTGCCTCTTCCTGCCTTTCTTGAGGGGTGTTCGGTAGTGACTGTTGCCTTTGGTGGAAGAAGCTATATCTTGCACTGTCTGGGGCCCAGGTTTCTGGAAAGTGGCCCTGAGTCAGTGGAATGTGGACAAAGTCTTGGAATGCTGATGCATGTCAAGTGGGCAGCTTTACCCTCCATTTCCGGGAATGCTTCCTTTTGGTCCCTGCCGGCGGCAGTGGTCTAGCCTGGCAGCCCCCCCTGTTGTCCAGAGGTCGTGTCCACTGTGTCCTCCCCTTCCACACAGAGGCACATGGTAATACCTCTATTTTGTCAGATACGTTGAACAAAGAGTGTGGCCTCTCCCTGCCCTTGGAGAAGGACCTGGCGTCTTCCCCGTGGGGTGACTGGGATGTCAGAGCCCTGGAAAGGGGCTCCCAGCTAGACCAGGCGAAGTCTCCTGGCCCCCTGCCTACGTATCCGGTCTCACCTCCCTCCCACCCTCCTCCAGGGCCTGTTCCTCTCACTGTGTGTTGTTTCATGACTCTGTGCTTTCGCTCTTGCTGTTCCTTCTACCGGAAATGCTTTTCCCACTCATTCTCCACCATCTACCCCTAAAGGTTCCTTTGATTCCTCAGACCTTGGCTTAAAGATCTATCCCTTCTTCTCCCAGGCAGCTGAGATTCTAGTTGCAGACAGACAGACATATGAGGAAATGGACACAAAATTGTGCATTGTGACTTGGAAACAAAGACGGTGAAACGGAGGGCTGTGAGAGGAGGCATCTCCGAGGTGCAGCTGTCGGGTGAGGGGCCGATTGTGCCCGGGGATGCTGTGTGGGCAGAGTGGCTGGTGGAAGAGAACTGTGTTCCGAGGTGGGAAAGCATCTGTGTTCCGAGAACTAAAGGCCAGCGGAGCAGAAGTGCCCTGCAGGATGGGGAGAGCAGGAGGCCGTGAGTTTGCAGAGATCCACCTGCAGGACTGGGAGTTAGATTTAATGCAAACACACAATGTGCTGCGGGGTGAGCCCTCTGGCTGTTGCGTCTCTTCTGGAAGAGGATGTGAAGATGGAGGGAAAGGGAAGGGCCTGAGGGGCCTGGTGGGTTTCTGGTTGGAGCAGCTGGGTCAGATGGTGGTGCCGTTTCCTGAGAAGAGCCCAGTTTGGAGGTGAAATCCAGTGGTGTGTTTGGGACTCTTAAGGCGTTCATGGTGGGTGACAGCTGGCAGAGGCCCAGAAGAGGCAGTTGGGTGGAGGGCAGAAGCTCTGAGTGGGGGTTCCCGACCTTTCTCTCTTCCTAGTGGTGGTGGTGCAGCCCCAGGGCTCCGGGGCTCATGATGCTGTTGGCAGACAGACGGGGGAGGCAGAGGCGGGCAGGGGCGCTAGTCTGGTGGTTGAACCTGGGTCACTCCCAGCTCCCCTTAAGGAACCAGGGTCACGTTTTCCCGTGTTCAAGATCCAGGTGTCTCTCTCATTCCCTGTTTGAAAAAGCACATTTCATCTGGGATTTTGCTGTCAGATCTAGGGCCCGTGACTCATGTTACGGTATTATCTTTCCCGTGTTTCCACTTGTTCCTGCCTTATTTAGGCTTATTCCTTCCGGTTTTGGAAAACTTTTTTTTTTTTTTTTTTTGCTGAAGACAGAATCACCCATCGAGATGGAAAAGACCACTTCTGCCTTTCATCTGTTGCTCATCCACCATCTGTCCCAAACCATCCCCATCTTGTTTTCCTTCCTCCTCTACGAGACTGTGCACAAGTTTGGTCATTCCTGGTGGTTTTCTTCTGCTCCTTCTGGGTTTGCATCTTCCTCCTGCTCTTCTACAGATTTGAAACACTTTAGAAACCATACTTTTATTTACCTCTGGCTGGGCTGGATCTCCGTGAGCTTTTCTCTAGTGGCGGTGTGCAAGCTTCTCCTTGCAGTGGCGTCTCTTCTCGTGGAGCGTGGACTTCAGGGTGGGAAGGCTTCAGGAGCTGCGGCTCATGGGCTCCAGGGCACAGCTTCAGTACTTGTGGCGCGCAGGCTTGGTTGCCCCGAGGCATGTGGGATCTTCCCACACCAGGGATCAAACCCGTGTCTCCGGCTTTGGCAGGCGGGTGGTTTACCGCTGAGTCACCAGGGAAGCCCAGATTTCGAATACTTCGCAAAATGTCGCCTGTGTCTCATAACTCCAGCTCCTTCTACTTCTCTGCCCTTTTGTAACTGGGGCTTATGGGAGAGCCTTTCCCAGTTCCCAACACTAGTCTCTTGAGACTTCTGATCGAACGATTTGTGATGGAATGGTTAAAATTTCATTTTCTTAGAGCTTTTCTTGGGCCAGGGTGAGTTCCCATTTTACCGAGACTGTCTGTGTGCCAGGTGCATGCCTGGGTAGATTTAGTCATCAAATATCTTAAAATATGTGACTGTTCATATCCACAGATACTGTATATTCTATCCATGCATATACATATATCTCAGCAGGAAACTTTGCAAACATAGCAAAGCACTTCTCAATATGCATATTGACTGCATAAACCTTGGAAACACTCACCTTTGTCACTTTCTGCTCATATGTCCCATTTGAGCAGTCCTGCATTCTAACCTAACATCATATTTATCATTCGAATTAAAATGCAAATGTGTTTCATGTTAGGGCTTTCCTGATGGCTCAGTGGTAATGCAGGAGACACAGATTTGATCCCCTGAAGAAGGAAATGGCAACCCACTCCAGTATTCTTGCCTGGGAAATCCCATGGACAAAGGAGNTGTTTCATGTTAGGGCTTTCCTGATGGCTCAGTGGTAATGCAGGAGACACAGATTTGATCCCCTGAAGAAGGAAATGGCAACCCACTCCAGTATTCTTGCCTGGGAAATCCCATGGACAAAGGAGCTTGGTGGGCTACAGTCCATGGGGTCGCGAGAGTTGGACATGGCTTAGCAACTAAGCAACAACAATTCCATGTTAACCCAGGAAACTTTTTTTTTGAGGACCTACTATGTGCTAAGTTGGGGGCTAGAGTTCCAGGGGAGAGATGAAGCCTCTTCTTGATAAATGAGGGGCCTTCTTGCTGTGTTTGCAAGTGTCTGAAGCCTCCCTCGGGAAAGCAGTTCTCTTTGTAGCCTCAAGGAATGCAAAACACACCGACAGCCCAGAAACATGAGGCTTCTGCAGGCTCATTTATCAACACGTCTCGAGTACACTGTGGTTTGGTACAAATTAGTTATTCATCAAGGCAGAAAGCAGTTAAATAAACACAAGTGTGCTTGTCCAGAGAGTCTTTCCCTCCCTGAGTCTGTTCTAACCATGATGACCTCTTTGATGTGCTGTCTGGGTTCTGCTTAATCTCTGTCTTCTTTTGAGTGAAAAACACAGCCCACGCTCTTCCGGATGTCAGCCCGGGAGACATCCATCCTGGTGCTGGATGTTTGCTTCCGGCTTGCAGGAAAGGGACAAGCTGCAGATGAGATGGGCCGTTGATCTCCTACTGTGACGGCCCAGAGGCTGACGGGCCAGCATCATCGGTGCCCGTGACACTGCGGTGACAAGAAGGATGCTTTCTGAGACACTTCAGAATTTACCCAGCCAAGCTTTCGTCCCCTTGGGTGGGTGCCCACGTACTTCAACGGGCAGCTCTGTTTGCGTTTTTTCTTTGAAGAGAGAATTGAATGTTTGGTCGAATACAAACTCTGTAGTCAGATAGTCCAGAGATCAAATGCAGCCTTGTCAGTTGTTGTTGCTAGTGCTGCGTTGCCTTGGGCAAACCAGTTAAGGGGTTTTGAGCCTCAGTTTGTGTCATCTGTGTAATGGTCTAATAATACTGACCATCATATCATAGGCTTGTTTGGATGATTAGTAAAGCTGGTGTGTGTGTGTGTGTGTGTGTGTGTGTGTGTGTTACTCAGTTATGTTTGACTCTTTGCAGCTGTATGGACTGTCACCCACCAGGCTTCTCTGTCCATGAAATTCTCCAGGCAAGAATACTGTAGAGGGTTGCCATTTCTTTCTCCAAGGGATCTTCCAGACTCAGAGATCAAACCCACGTCTCCTGCATTGCAGGCGGATTCTTTACTGTCTGAGCCACCAGGGAAGCCCATCTAATGCTGGTACAGCACCTAGAAGAATCCCCTGTGTGTGTTAGCCACTTGGAAGACAGATCTCCTCCTTACCAGCAGGAGTCACACAGCTGGCTTCACTAGTGGAGGTGGCTGTGGTTGTGACTGCCCTTTCTCCGGTCTCCTTGATGGCTTTCTTAGCAACTACTTTAAGAAGGTCCCAAAAGTCAGAATATCAAGGTGCTTTTAAAATTTTACTAAGGTAGCTCTAGCTTCCACTTCATTTGTGACCAGCCAATTCAGAAATCAAGACAAAAATTCTAATAAAAGTTTTAGGGTGTTGTAAGAGCTGAAAATGGAGGTTTGAAAAATGCCTTGTGGAGGCTTGGATGAGAGAGCTGAGTTACTTGGCAGGGAGTTTGGTAGTGGGGGTCAGAGAGGGGAGAAACGACATCCTTATGCAAAGAGTGCCCCCATGCCATAGCTCCGAAAGCGTTTGGCTTGGGGACCAGGCAGCATCTTTTCCAGACTTTTCTAGACTAGTCCCCTCTCAGTTATCCTGACTCCCCTTCTCATGTTTCTGCTGCGGTGTTGGACTTGATTCATCTTTCTTAACCCTCACAAAGATGCTGTAAGGCCAGGGGCTGCCACGTACATTTTACACATGAGAAAACCGCACCTTCCGATTTGACCTGCTTTACGCCCCCTGGGTTTTGAAGGTTGAATTTGGACTTGAGCTGAGTCTGACTCCAGACGCTGCCCTTAGCCGTGAGGCTGCTGCTTCCCTCACCTTCCCTGCTTACAGCTCTTTTCTTTTTATATTTAGAAATGAGGAGGCTCAGGGTAGGGAGTAAATTACTTCTTTTAAGTTCACAGCCAGTTAAGATGCAGAATCAGGTTAGGACCAGAACTCCTGACTCCTGCACCTGCTTTTTTTTTTCCTGCTCCTGATGGTGCCTCCCCCGAGCGCACCTTATTAAACCCACACAGGAGCCGGAGACGTCACCTCAGCTCTAGCACAGATCCCTTCTCTCTGGTTGCCAGGGAATACTGGTCCCCTTCTGCAAGCCTCTGATCTGAGCTTTTATGTGTCTTGTCCTCGGGCATCAGAGGAATTGTTTCCTCCTCCTCTTCCTGTGGGACATTCAATGTGCGTGAATCATGCTCTTACTCAGAGAAAACCCCACATCAGCTTTGTGATTCCAAACCACCAGCTGCCGGAGATGCTCAGTGTCTCTGTGTCCAAGGCAGTCCTTAAGATCAGGATTCCTGTCCCTGATCCCGGGTGACTGTGGGTCGTCTTCCCTGGGAGACGAGGCAGGATGGCTTAATGGGGAAATAGTCCCTTAGACCATGACCCAGCAGTGTTTTGACATCAGGGGCCTTGGGGTGGGTCAGGGCCCTTCCCTTGGCCTCCAGTCCTCGCTCTGCTCTCCAGACCTTCTTCCATCTCAGGTCCAAGGGTACAGAAAGAGAATGTCTCTTTCTCACTGTGGTCCAGAGTTTCCAGAACTGAGTTTCCGAACGGCCTGGCTTGGCCTGCATGCTCTGCATGCTTTGTGCTAAGTGGGTTCAGTTGCGTCTGACTGTGATGCTATGGGCCATAGTCCACCAGGCTCCTCTGTCCATGGGATTCTCCAGGCAAGAATACTAGAGTCGGTTGCCATGTCCTCCTACAGGGGATCTTCCCTACTCAGGGATTGAACCTGTGTCTCTAACATCTACCTGTACTGGCAAGTGGGTTCTTTACCACTGGTGCTACCCGGGAAGCCCAGCCTGCATGAGAGGAGGATTCCTACTCAGATGTATCCTTCTTACTCAGCACTGAATGAATGAATGAGTGGGTGCCTGGAATGGATGGGTGAATAAATGTTTGAATGAATGGACTTTGCCCAGGCTTGAGTCATGTGACCACTGCTAAGGGACGAATTCACCCCCTGCCCAACCATGTGGAGGTGTGTGTTTGTCATCAGAACAGGGGGCATATGTAGCCTGGTCCAGAAAGTGCAGATGCTGTCTATGTGCTGAGTATTTTGTTTGTCTCTCCAAATCTATTCTGCACCTGCTTGGAACCCACAGGAGACTGACCTTGTGAATTTCATCAGTGGCTCCCTTGCCTGGACTTCTGCTTGGGTGCAGACAGTGGAGGCCACAGTGGGAGATCAGAGGGTGAGAGCTGGGGGGAGAAGACTTGGCTCCCTCCCGCAGGGTTGTTGTGGGCCACAGCTCCTGCTGGGAGCCCTCTCCCAGTTACAGCTTCCCTGGTTGCTTTCCTTTGCCTTTGAGGCCCAGGGTGATAACAGTTCTCTGGTAATTCCAGGTCAATTCCAGGGAGCTTTACCCTCCCACGTAGATCTCCCTAAGGCCTGCCCTTGTTGTAAATAGGCCCTTATTGGTCCGCAGAGAGCACGGACCTGTCCCCTGTCTCTACTGGGACAGGAGGCTCGGAGGCTGCTGCTGTTGACTTAGCAGCTAGGAACCAGGTCCCACGAATGCAGAGGAGGCTAAGACTCAGGCCCTGCAGGAAGGGACATCTCACATTCATGGGGGAGGCCGAGGGACCAGCAGCAGACCTCATGCTCACTGCGCTGGGCCAGTCTGCAGTGGAGGCTGAGAAATCCCACCAGACTCAGGCCAGCAAAGAGATCAGGCTGGGGAGTGGGGCTGGAGGGAGTCTCAGATTCGAGAATGGAAATGAAAGTCAAAAGGCAGCCACCTGGAGCTGAGGTCCAAGCAGCATGGGGCTCTGGAGGAGGCTGAGAGTCCATCCAAGAGGCCCCCTCCCATGACCTTCTGCAGCTGCTCTAGCTTTGGGGGCCTTGAGTGGAGTTCATCTGCCCTGATGAGGTGGTGTGATCCGTCCGGAGCACCCCGCGGGCCCTGTGGTTCTGCCTAATGACTCCTCCTCAGAAGTGGCTGCAGCCTCTCTCAGGTGGTGGTTTGGGGCCTGAAGCCGCAGTGTTGTCTACAGCGTGGTGGCGCATCCCTGCCTCCCCCAGACTTCCTGTTCTTCCAGATTCTTCATACCTCTCATTTCTCATTTGCCTATTTTGGCTTAACCATTATGAATGGAATCTTGCAAGTGACTCCAAATCCTTTGTGAAGCAAGGAGGATCATAAATTCCTGACAAGCAAAATGTCTGTCTGTTCCCTCCCTGTACTCTTCCGCTTCACACCCGCTTTGGTTTTTGTTTCCCTCCTGAAAGGATGCTGCCCGTAGCCCCTCCCCCTTTCCCGGGAATGGTCCGCGGGGCAGGACAGGAATCACTGCGTCGGGGCGGGGCTGAGCTCCTAAGAAGTCCCTTTCTCTCCTTCCTCAGCTCTGCTGCACCTGACTATACGTCCTCCAGCATCATCGATTCAGCCATATCAAATGCGACAGGCCTTCTCTGGTAGAGAAGCTGCTGGAAATAGCTGCATTTGACATGCTGGGGCTGGTGAGGGCTGTCATCCCGCCCGCCTGCCTGTACTGCTCTGAATGTTAAATCCATGGAGGAGGGGAGGCCCGGCATTTCCCAGCTCAGCCTGAGGGTTCCCTCCCCTCCCCGGGCTTTCCGGGGCTTCCCTGCTTTCTCCCTGATGCTCCTCCCTCTTGCAGTGGAAAGCTTGCCTTCTGGGGAACTGGTGGACTGCAGCATCCTGGGAGACTGGTGGATCTGGGCTGGTTACCTTACCCCCCTGCAGTGCAGATTCCCCATCTGTAAATGGGGGTAATGCTAGCTCATGCCCCCCGAGGCCATGGTGAAAACTAAATAATGGAGGTTAAGCTCTCAACAGGGCGTGTTGTAGGAACTCGATCCAAGGTAGATGCCGCTGTTGTTACTAATAATTATTATTTTGTGTCTTGGGACCTGAGCCTGGTAATTGCAGGGGGTGCCTTTGCAGGCTGTACCCAAGAGGCTGGGACAGGCATCTCCTCGGATGAATAATTCATCACCAGTCTCCTTTGCTCCCAAAGCAGCAGCTCCTGGCACACAGTGCAGACGGATTCATTTGTCACGGGTGGGCGTGCGCTGGAGAACAGATGGGATTCCCCAGTCACGTGGCCCTGCAGACGGCGTGACACCCCGTCGTGCTGAGGAAGCCCTGCTTCTTGGAGGAGGAACTTCTCCAGCTTCTGAAAATGGATGCGGCGAATCCGCTGCCCATGCTGAATATGAGAAAAGCTTTGTTCTGTTCTGGAAGAAAGCGGGTATTTTCCATCCTGCCGCATCCTTGACGAAGTCTGACAGTGTTTGTTAACCACTGGGATACACTTGTCTCCTGGGAATTAAAGATCAATTTATATAATTATTCACCTTATTCACCCTGGGTTCCAGGCCCTGTGTTAGGCATGGGAGTGCAGGTAAATGGAGATCCACACAGAATGTTACAAAAACCCAAAGACGGGGGTTGCTGACATAGTGTACTGAATAAATGACAGCTGACTGTAAGGTACTTTAACCCTGCCTGTGGCAGTCAGGGAAGCTTCCTGGAGGAGGTGATGATTCAGCTGAACTTGGAGGATAACCTGGAGTTTCTAAATGTAGGAGGATTTTGAGGCACATATGAGATAGCATGTTTTTTTCAGAAAGCTCTAAACACACGAATGTCTGAAGGATAGGCGTGAACTCAGTAGAGGTCCTGGCCCACCTCTCTAGGTCTGCATATCATCCATCCAGTAGGAGCCAATAATGGGTGTTGGGTAGGAGGGGAACTTGGTTTTATTTGTATTGTGGCGAGAGTACTCTGACTTCATGGGGTAGAATGGACTGAGGAAAGATCAGTTGGTGCATTCATTCATTCACTCAAGGCTCATCCACTCATCCTATTATTTTGTACAGTGAATATCTCTCAAGTGCCCAGTGTGTGTGACGCTGAGAGGTGTCAGTGGGGAGAGGAGCCCCGCTGACATGCCGAGAGGGGAGGGGTGGGGACGCCAGCATCACCATCGGGTCAGATCAGTATCACTTTGCTTTAAATACACGGAGTCAACAGGAGGGAGCTCTTGGTCCAGTCGGAACCTGCAGCAGGGCTTTGTTGCGCACTTGCAGTCTATCCGTAGATGCTCTGTGCAACCCCGGGGGTGCTGCTGGACAGCAGCAGCTGGTCCTCTCGGCGGTGTCCTGGAGGGTGGCCACGTGTCCTCCGTTTGCTCCCAGAACCCTTTGGGGCATCTAGTGCTTGTTCTGTGCCTTTGCCAGGTTTCGTCCATGGTGCCACTGTCGAGATGCATAAACGCACGCATGCACACACCTCTTTTACCTTTGGAGAGCTTGAGTGGTCAGCGACACTTGCAAGAACAGTTTCTAGTCCATGCCTAAAACATTTCCAGAACCCAGTGGAACCCTGCTGGAGATGCCTCAGTAGTCCAATGAAGCACAAATGTCCAGTCCACTCCCCCCCCGCTGCCCAGCATCTTTGCCACAAAAAGCTGTGCTTTGTGGATCATCTGAATCAGGATCGCCAGGGATGAGGGTTAAAAGGCAGGTTCTTGAGACCCGGGCAGATAAAACTGAATTAGAATTTCCTGTGGGTGGGGAGCAAGGGAGCTTGCATTTTTAAGCACCACCTCTGGTGATTCTGAAGCTCTTTCTGGTCCGAGAAGCACCATTTTAAAGCACAAAATGCTTTTTGGAATCAGGGAAGGACTATTCCTGAGTGCCTGCCATGCAACAGGCATGGTGCTCCCTGTCATGCAGTGGGCTGATTTCCTTCTCAGTCCTTCCCCTGAGGGTAGTGGAGGGGGTCCTCTATAGTATGCAGTGAAGCTGGACTTCAGATCTCAGTTGCCTAAGGCCAGTAGATGTCTTCATCTGAAGCAGTCATGGAATCACTCCTCAAAAGTGGGTGATGATGTGATTGACTGAACAGGATGGAAGCTTGGGGCATAAGCAAGAGCGCCATTCATCTTCCATTTGTCCATTTCAGCCCACTCTTGGGGGCTGGGGCTCCGTCCCTCACAGAACCTCGGCAGGCCCGTGGCTTATCTGTGCACTGTGGTGGTGTTGTTTAGTCACTGAGTTGTGTCTGATGCTCTAGAGACCCCATGGACTGTAGCCCACCAGGCTCCTCTGCCCATGGGATTTCCCAGGCCATTTCGTTCTTCAGGGCATCTTCCCAACCCAGGGATCAAACCTATATCTCCTGCGTGTCCTGCATCAGCTGGTGGGTTCTTTACCACTGAGCCACCAGGGAAGCCCGTCTGTACATTTAGAGACCCAAAAGCCCTGCAGTCTCTTAAAATCTCAGGAATGATGTCACTTTAGGGAGCGGTGTGCCTGGTCCCGGGGCTGCCAGTGTGAGTGTGAACTTAGAGGGGAAGGGAGGTGGGGAGCAGAAGGCCTCTTCTCTGTGGCCCTGATGTTTTTTGTTTCTTTTTCTCTACTGGTGGCAGAGTTGCATGGAAACAACAGGAATTACTGCTCATGTCCTTCATTCCTTGGTATCTGTGAGCTCCTTGGGGGAAGGGCTTCTCTGAAGTTTTTTGTGAAATATTATCACACATTTTGGAGAAGGAAATGACAACCCACTCCAGTATTCTTGCCTGGGAAATCCCATGGACAGAGGAGGCTGGCGGGCTACAGCCCATGGGGTCTCAGAGTTGAACACGACTTAGTGACTAAACAACAATATTGCAAATTTAGTAGCTTAAAACATTTATGACCTTTCAGATACTATACGTCCGAGTCCTGGCATCCTGTGGTTGTGTTCTCTGCTCAGTATCTCAAGGCAGAATGGAGGTGTCACACAGTGGTTCGTTCTCATCTGAGATTCTGTTCTCTTCCAAGCTCACTCACTGTTGGCAGAATTGAGTTCCTTGAGGTTGTAGGACTGAGGCTCTGCTCTCTTCCTGGTGGTCAACCAGGGTCATTTGTCATCTCCTAGATGCCATCTGCTTCCCTCCCCTGAGCCTGCTCCATCACATCACACCTTGCTCCTCTCTCACCTCTTTTACAGGCTCACCTTGTCAGGTCAGGCCCACCCAGGATAATCTCCCTTTTGAGTAACTTAAAGTCAACTGGGACCTTCTGCTGTGAAAGATGAAATAACCATAGGAGTGCCATTCCCTCCTATTCACAGGCTGCTGACGCTTCAGAGAAGGGGCTTCTAATGGAGGTATACCTGGGGCCATCTTGGAAGTCTTCCGACTGCAGGGCCCATGTTTAATTTCATCCCTGAATCCCCAGTGCTGGGCATGGGTCCAGGGCCAGATATCTGCTTTATTGAAGGTAAGGGAGCTGCCTGGAGGACCAGAGCATCACACAGAGAGCACTCCATGCACCCAGAAGCACACCCAGCCTGCAGAAGCAGAAAACTCAGACTCCCTGCACCAGTATCTGACAAGCAGCCTTGAGACTGTTGGATTCTTGCAGATATCTCCATAGAGTATGACGCTGACACTTTTCTAGGGAGAATTTTATGAAAACCAATCCACATTTAGCATTTGAGAAGCTGGTTGCTGAATTTAGTCCATAATGATTTAAAAAGTAAAGAAAGATTCTAACCTGCCATTTGCTGTTGTTCTTCAGTTGCTAGTGGTGTCTGACTCTTTGCAGCTCCGTGGACTGCAGCACACCAGCCTTCCCTGCCTTCACTATCCTCCTGAGTTTGCTCTAACTCATGTCCATTGAGTCAATGATGCCATCCAACCATCTCCTCCTTCTCCTCCTGCCTTCAGTCTTTCCCAGCATCAGGGTCTTTTCCAGCACCATAGTTCAAAAGCCATGAGTCAGCTCTTGGCATCAGGTGGCCAAAGGATTGGAGTTTCAGCTCCTGCATCAGTCCTTCCAATGAATATTCAGGGTTGGTTCCTTTAAGACTGACTGGGTTGACCCTCTTGCTGTCCAAAGACTCTCAAGGGTCTTCTCCAGCACCATAGTTCAAAAGCCTCAGTTCTATGGCACTCAGCCTTCTTTATAGTCCTGCAACCTTTATAAAGAAGGTTGCAGGACTGAGGCTCTGCTCTCTTCCTGGTGGTCAACCAGGGTCATTTGTCATCTCCTAGATGCCATCTGCTTCCCTCCCCTGAGCCTGCTCCATCACATCACACCTTGCTCCTCTCTCACCTCTTTTACAGGCTCACCATAGTGACTACTTCCCAGCCATTTAGTCCAGAGCTTCATTAAGTGGATGGGTGGGTGAGCAAGTACATGAATAAGTTCATTATCACCAATTTAACTTACTTACTCACTCATTTCTTCACCTGCACACAAAGCAACTTCCCACAGCCAATAGCCAACATCTCTTTTAAAAGCCCACTCCCCCTGCTGTAATGGGTACCGGTGCTAAGAAGCCAGACAGTCCCTGGCTGTACTTGAGCTCACAGTTCTGTTGGGTGCGCTTGGTGGAGGAGTACTTGAACTTGAGTTACCTGGGGAGCATGTGAAAAGTGCAAGTTTCTTTACTCTGCTGCAGCCTGACTGAACCTGACCTCCTGGAGGTGACCCAGGAATATGCAGTTTTTGCAAGCTTCTCGGATAGTTAAGGGCAGTGGAAGTTTGAGACTCATCTGCCCAGTGGTGCTGGGGAGACAGAGCGACAAGCAGACACTTCCATGCTGTGTGTCAGTTGCTGTGACAGAGGAAGGCGGTGGAGCAGGGTCTGGGACGTTATTCCAAGGACAAGGATTAGCGTTAGAGGAGGCCAGCAGAGACAGAAAATGAAAACAGCCTGGAACGGAAGGTACTGTGTTGCCTGGGTTCTCGGATTGAAGTGAAGCTGGTCCAAGGCACTACCCAGCTCTTTTTTTTCCCCCTTTTCTCGTTTCCAGTTTTTATTCATTATATATATATTGACTGCGTTACATGGCATATGGGATCCTAATTCCCTGACCAGGGGTCAAACCCAGGCACCCCACGTTGGCCTTTTGTTTCCTCTTTTAATTGAAAGATAATTGTTTTACAGTATTAGGTTAGTTTCTGTCATACGTCACGTGCATCAGCCATGAGTATACCTACGTCCCCTCCCTCTTGAACCTCCTTCCCACCTCCCCCCATCCTACCTCTCTAGGTTGTCACGGAGNGGGTCATTTGTCATCTCCTAGATGCCATCTGCTTCCCTCCCCTGAGCCTGCTCCATCACATCACACCTTGCTCCTCTCTCACCTCTTTTACAGGCTCACCATAGTGACTACTTCCCAGCCATTTAGTCCAGAGCTTCATTAAGTGGATGGGTGGGTGAGCAAGTACATGAATAAGTTCATTATCACCAATTTAACTTACTTACTCACTCATTTCTTCACCTGCACACAAAGCAACTTCCCACAGCCAATAGCCAACATCTCTTTTAAAAGCCCACTCCCCCTGCTGTAATGGGTACCGGTGCTAAGAAGCCAGACAGTCCCTGGCTGTACTTGAGCTCACAGTTCTGTTGGGTGCGCTTGGTGGAGGAGTACTTGAACTTGAGTTACCTGGGGAGCATGTGAAAAGTGCAAGTTTCTTTACTCTGCTGCAGCCTGACTGAACCTGACCTCCTGGAGGTGACCCAGGAATATGCAGTTTTTGCAAGCTTCTCGGATAGTTAAGGGCAGTGGAAGTTTGAGACTCATCTGCCCAGTGGTGCTGGGGAGACAGAGCGACAAGCAGACACTTCCATGCTGTGTGTCAGTTGCTGTGACAGAGGAAGGCGGTGGAGCAGGGTCTGGGACGTTATTCCAAGGACAAGGATTAGCGTTAGAGGAGGCCAGCAGAGACAGAAAATGAAAACAGCCTGGAACGGAAGGTACTGTGTTGCCTGGGTTCTCGGATTGAAGTGAAGCTGGTCCAAGGCACTACCCAGCTCTTTTTTTTCCCCCTTTTCTCGTTTCCAGTTTTTATTCATTATATATATATTGACTGCGTTACATGGCATATGGGATCCTAATTCCCTGACCAGGGGTCAAACCCAGGCACCCCACGTTGGCCTTTTGTTTCCTCTTTTAATTGAAAGATAATTGTTTTACAGTATTAGGTTAGTTTCTGTCATACGTCACGTGCATCAGCCATGAGTATACCTACGTCCCCTCCCTCTTGAACCTCCTTCCCACCTCCCCCCATCCTACCTCTCTAGGTTGTCACGGAGCCCTGGTTTCAATGCCTTGAGTCATACAGCAAATTCCCATTGGCTACCATCTGTTTTACGGATGGTCGTGTATGTTTGTCTCACCCTTTCCTCCGGCCCACCCCAACCCATGTGCCCAAGTCTGTTCTCTATGTCTGCGTCTCCATTGGGCAGCGTGGAGTCGTAACCACTGGACCCCGGGTGGGTCCCACACCTCTCAGTTCTTTAGTAGAAAAAGTGCTTCACACATTGATTTGTTCTGAATTCATTTTAACCTGCCTGACTCTGGATGAATCTAGCTGTAAACCTCTGCTTTCAAGGTGGAGAGGAAAAATCAATCCCTGATTTCGTTTGGAGAGCCATTCTCTTTCTCCTTCTGGGAGAGTACAGGGCCCCTCGTGTTCAGGAAGGGACTCCCTCTGCCCCTGAGAGGCCGAGAGAACGGGGACCACTTTGAGAGGGCAGGTCTGCAGAGCTGGGTGCAGGGCTGTTTGCTCACTAGCAGGGCTTGTCACCTCGGATCTGAGGAGTCCCTGCCTCCCCTGGAACCAGCCCTGACCTCGCCCACCCCTTCCTCCCACAGTTGACGCCTCCTCTGAGAAAAAGGGTGAGGATACAGCCTGGGTGGAGGCGTTGACGGCTGGCATACACCTGGGCTGCGGAGCAGAGGGGCCCAGCCTGGCTTGGTTTATAAAAAAGGGAGGAAAAAGAACCCCTCATTTTCTTCCTCCTTCATAAGTTATTAAATTCTCTTCCCACGCACAAGAGTGTCTCTTCCCCTTTCTCTCATCACACACACACGTTTTTTTCACTTGAAGCCCACGGAAGTGAAGAAGTGTTGCCCTGATTCCTGAATCCAAGTTGACTCCTGAGATCAGTTTGTGTATTTAATGGTTATTATCTCTTGCCCCACCCCCCCGAGTTTTGAGCCATTGTTTAGTGTATGGTGTTTCTTAGTCTTCTGGAGTCCTGAACAGAAGAAATATACTAGTTTAGTATTGGTGTGTGTGTATGTGCGCGTGTGTTTCTGTGTGTGTGTCTGTGCATGTGTTTCTGTGTGTCTGTGTCTCTCTCTCTTGGTGTGTGTTTGTGTTGTGCATTGAGCAAATGGGGCTCAGGAACAGAGTTGTGAGGGAGATGATGCCTGCAAAGTAGGCAGGGGCAGATTTTAAAATTAATGTTTGTTTTCTTCCTCCTACAGCAAGGGGAAGCCTTTGGAACAGAGCTGGTAATGAGTGGGCGACCCCAAATACTGAGGTTCTTCTGTGTGGGTTTGGGGAGTAGCTGCCATCCCAGGCTCTCCAGTCCCTAACCCCCTGTCTCACCCCTGCTCCTCTGTCCCAAACTCCACATCAGTCCAGAAAGCAAAGTGTTAACTACTGGCCCCTCGAGATGCTTCCCATCACGGCTGCCATCTGTTCCGATTAGTCAGTATCCAGACAAGACCCAGGGTTAAATATTCGGCAACAGCACCCTTTCTTCAATTAGAAGGTTTTAATACCTACCATAACCGTGTGAAATTGGAAAATTTGGCATTATTACTCCCAATTCACAAGAGATGAAACTGTTGCACAGAGAATTGAAATCACACACGCCTGGCCAGCCATCCGGGACAGCTCTGCCTGGTGTCTTGTTCTCGGAGGGTGAGTGGTGCCTCCAGCATTGCTTATCCTGACCTGGAGCCTGTTTGGGAATGAAGTTTTCAGAGAAAGTGGCTTTATTTCCCAGAGGGGCTGTCCCCTAGGGACCCCTTCCCCCGGCGGTGCCTTTCCGGAGTCCCCTCCACCATCCTTGTTGCCGTGTCCTATTCGTGCCACGTGATGGTCTTTCCAAACCTCAATCCATATGTTTGCTGCATCAACAAGTGTTGGTTGAAGAAATGATTGAACCCCGTTGCAGCCTTCATCTTGCCTTGAAACAACCAGGGTTGTTTTTGAACTTAGTCTCCATCCTAAATGACCCTGGAAGGCAAGACCTCTGTCTGCTCATTGTCACACCCCACCTGTTGTCCCCTGGCCCTTCAGTGAGTTGGTGCTTAGTCAGACCTCTCTGATGGGAAGTTAACCTCCAGTCAACCACGTCTTAAAGTTCATCTTCCAGATAGTAGGAAAAGGAGCCTTAATAGGTCTCTTAATAGTTTCCTGAAGCTAAATGTAAGTAGGGCTCTTTCAGAAGCAACCTGTATTTTTTGGGCAGGATAGGGAAGCTAGACAGGGCTTCCCTGGTGGCTCAGAGGTACAGAACCTGCCTTCCAATGCAGGAGACGTGGATTTGATTCCTAGGTCAGGAAGATCCCCTGAAGGAGAAAATGGCAGCCCACTCCAGTATTCTGGCCTGGGAAATCCCATGTATAGAGGAGCCTGGCGTGCTATAATCTGTGGAATCACCAAAGACTCGGACACGCCTGAGGACGCACACATGGAGGCTGGGTGATGGAAGGAAGGTTGAGTCGGGACAGCAGGACTTGGGGAATCTCAGGGCTGCGTTTTGTGGGAATGGTGGTTTCAGGCGCCTGGACAAGCTTCGGCGCGTTGTGAACTGATGGCTGTGGGTGGGTCCTCTGTGTGTTCAGAAGTGGCGAATGTCTTGCCTTTGGCCACCTCTTGAGCTTTTTGCCCAGTGGCAGCCCCATGGCAGACTTTTGAAGAATAGGAGTTGACCAAGGACATGTGTCATCCTACAGAGTGTGAAAGAGTCCTTTCCATACTCCCTGCTCACTCTGCACAGTCTCCCCTGACCTCACCCTGCCCTTGATGTGGCAGGAAAATACAGGCTGTGCCGTCATAGAGATGCTCATCCAAACCCTTGTCTGTCTGTGACTGAGTCACGTAGGAGCTGTCTCATTTTCTCATATGGAAAATCAGGACGGTGGGCTTATGGTGAAAACTAAGATAAATAATTGTCACGTACAAAGTACTTGGCCTTTATATAAACTGGTGAATGTGAAGTCTCTTCCTTGCCTCATCCACCGAAAGTGTCCCATACCGCGACTACACAAGAGTTTCAGTTCTCATCTCGGTAGGGTTGAACCAGAGAAGCAGAACCAGTAGGAGATATCTGTTGGGAGGTTTATTGCAGGGAGTTTATTAGGTGAGTGTGGGGGCTGGCAATCCCAGAGGAGTTGTCAGGATGGGCAGGCTGGAACTCGCTGCACTGGTGGGATTTCCTCTTTATTAGGGATGTCTGGCCTCTGCCTGTAAGGCATTCTAGCTGTAGGATCAGACCCCCAGGTCACCTACAGAACATGTGCATTTGTGCTCAGCTGTTCCTGACTCTTTGTGGCCCATGAACTATAACCTGCCAGGCTCCTCTGTCTGTGGGATGTTACAGGCAAGAATACTGGAGTGGGTTTCCATTTCCTACTCCAAAATTATCTGGAATAAACTCCTCTATTTATAATCAACTGATTAGGGATTTTAGTCACATCTATAAAATACCATCAAGGAAGCACTTTGTGTTTGATCGAATAACTGGAGACTATACTTGGCCAAGCTAACATTCACAAAACCACCCCAGTTCCTAGCCTGGGGGCAGGAGAGTCAGGGCATGGGGAAACTTTCTCAAATGACAGAGCTTTCATGTTTCGAGCTTCTGATATATATGACCTTTCTACCCATCCACAGCTACTGGTCTGCAGAGCACCCCTTTGTCATGCTTTCCTCCTCCCTAAATGAAGCTCCCCTGTCCAAGTCTTTCTATTTGCTGTGAATTTTGTGGAAGAGAAGGGGAAGTGGGGTGAGTCTGAGCATTGCTGGCCAACTTGCAGGTGGACTGAGGGGTTCCTGGTGGTATTTGGCTGCAGGTTCTGGAAGGGAAGTTATTTTGCAGGTTTTGGGGGGAAGTGATTCAGGAACCAGGCCAGGAGGAGAGGACAGTGTCCTACTCACCTTCCCACTCCAACCCTTCACGGCCAGACCCTATGGTGAGGCTTTTGTAGCTGAAAACTAAGCTACTGACATCCAGCTGAAGGATGTTCCCCGAGGTGTCCAAAAATAAAACGAGGCTCTGTTCTCTGCGGGAGGAGACAGACACGGGAATGGCTACCCCAGAGTGGTAAAGATGAGGTGCTTTGGGAGCAAAACAGGAGAAGATTATGACCCCCAAGGTTTGGGTCTAGAAGTTTCCAGGAGAAAAGACAGCCCAAACTGAGTCCTGAAGGATTGATAGATATTGGCCAGTAGAAAAGCAATTATGATCATTTTTTCCCTTGAGGCTCTTAAAGGATGACATATGCAGTTTGGGGTTCTGCATAAGGTAGTGTTTCTGAGGCTTGGGAGGCAGGCAGGATTCATGCTTGCAGCCCCTGCCTGCGTGCTGTTTAAACACCCAACTTCTAATTAATGAACCCAAAGCCCTGGCTGCTTGAATGTGCCAGACGTGGCATTTGGAGCAAGCTGCTCCCCAGAGAGCAGGGTTGGACTGCGGGTCTGTATGGAGAAGGCTCCGGCTGGAGCGGGCCTTGGTCCCACTATGGGCCTGAAGCACTCAGGGCAGCCAGCACCCTGGTCAGGACCCAGGAGCTCCCAGGACCCACGTGAGAGCCCCAGGTCATGGCTCTCTCTGAGATAGATCCTCCTTTGGACATTTTATTGCTTTACTTTTTCCTTTTTTTTTAATTGGTTTGTATTGGACTTTCAATGTCGTGTTAGTTCAGGTGTGATTTAGTTATACAGATACATGTATCTGGGCGCTATCTCTCTGCCAATGCAGGAGACTCAAGAGACGTGAGTTCGATCCCTGGGTCAAGAAGATCCCTTGGAGGAGGGCATGGCAACCCACTCCCGTATTCCTGACTGGAGAATCCCATGGACAGAAGAGCCTGGTGGGCCATAGTTCATAGGGTCACACACGACTGAAGTAACTTAGCACGCACACATACGTGTATTAGTACCTATTCTTTTTCAGATTCTTTTCCCATGTATGTTTATTACAGAGAATAGAGTAGAGCTTCCTGTGCAGTAGGTCCTTGTTTATCTGTTTTATGTATAGCAGTGTGGACATGTCAATCTCAATCTCCTAATTTATCAGTCTATCCCCCCACCCCCTCCAACCTTTCCCCTTTGGTAACCAGAAGCTTCCTTTCTGAGCTTGAGTCAGTTTCTGTTTTATAAATAAGTTAATTTGTATCACGTTTTTAGATTGCACGTGTAAGTGATGACATATGGTATCTGTCTTTCTCTGTCAGATTCACTTCATTGAGTATAATATTCTCTAGATACATGGATGTTACTGCAAACGGCATTATTTCATTCTTTTTTATGGCCGAGTAATAGTCCATCGTATATTGGACTACTTATTTTATTTAAATTTTTTTTTTCGTTAGCAGTCTTTGTTTCTAATGCTGGTTTAGGTTTACTGAAAAATTGAGCAGAATGCAGAGAGTTCCCATAGGTCCCAGGCCACACACATTTTCTCCTATTTTTAACATCTTGCATTAGTTGATACATTTATTACAGTTGATGAACTAGCAGTGATACATTGTCATTCACTAAAGAGTGAAAGTAGCTCAGTCATATCTGACTCAGCAACCCTATGGACTATACAGTCCATGGCATTCTCCAGGCCAGAATACTGGAGTGGGTAGCCTTTCCCTTCTCCAGCAGATCTTCCCAACACAGGGATCGAACCCAGGTCTCCCCCATTGCAGGTGAATTCTTTACCAGCTGAGCCACAGGGGAAGCCCAAGAATACTGGAGTGGGTAGCCTATCCCTTCTCCAGCTGATCTTCGTGACCCAGGAATGGAACTGGGGTCTCCTGCATTGCAGGCGGATTCTTTACCAGCTGAGCTATGAGGGAAGCCCCAAAGCCTGTGGTCTACGTCATGGTTCACTCGTGGTGTTGTTAGTCCTGTGGATTTTGCCAAATGCACTGTGATATCCTGTGTCCATCATGACAGTGTCATACAGTTGGTTCACTGTCCCCATCTGCCCCAGTCCCCTGTCCCCACCTGCCAGAAGTCAGATGGCACTTGCATGAAAGAGGATGCCAGGCTTTTCCCTGAGCCCAGGGCGGCATTCATCAACAACCTCTCAGGTCATTCTGGGCTCTGCCTGGAGACCTGTGAAAGACCAGACCCCATAATAACAGCCTTTGTTGTTTTTCTGAATTAAAATGTTCTGGTCTTTGGCGTTCAGCTGTGGTTAATCTTGTTTAAGGAAGAATTACTGATAAGAGGATGCTGTCTAAGTGCTCACCAAGCAGAGCCGTTGTTTGCCCCCAGACCTGATGCTGAGAGGGACGGCCCCAAGTCCTGCTGTCCTCCTCTGTCCCAGCCCTGGCCCCAACCCTCCTGGGCTAATTTTATGAGGCTGAGTTTAGGGTGTCCAGTTCCCCTGTCCTCTGCATTGGTGTCAGAGGCCTGGGCAAGCCCCACTCGGAGCCTCAGCCCTGCTGATGTGAAACTAACACATCACGACCTGCCTCTCCAGGTCGTGCTAAAAGAGCACATGAGACTATGTAGGGAAGAGGGAGGGAAAGGGGCTAAATTTACTGCCATCACGTCCAGGCACAGTGAGGCCTTGGATGTGAACACGCAGCCAGAGCCCTGGAGAGCCTTGCTGGCCTGTTTCTCCAAGCCCTGCTGCTCGTGGACTGTCTCTCCCCACGTGCGTGACTGTGATTGATTTCCTGATGATCATGCTGCAGGAGGGCACATCTGCTGCCTCCCTGAGCCCTCAGGCTTCCTCGCAGCCAGAGTCAGGACTGGTGTGGCACCGCCACGCAGGGATCCTCCGTGGCATCACCAGGATGGTGCGGGGAGAGGGTGGCTCCTTGCCTCTGCAGACTCAGCAGCCATCCTGGGAGAGCCTGTTGTTCCAAGTTGATCAGCTGTCTCTTTTATCTGGGTTATGACACAGGCTGTGTCCTTGAACACAAGGCCTTGTGGAAAGCCAGACTCTGTACCTGGAAATCAGACTTGGATTATACATGAGCCGTGAACCTGGCCCTGAGCCGTGAAGCAAATGGGTAACGTTGGAGGTGGAAGGGAGTGGAGCTGATTCTTAAGTTCAGCCCCCTCGTTTCACAAAGAAGGAGGCAGAGTCCACAGAAGAGGCACACAGTTGGCTGCCAAGTGTTAATAAATGGCTGCCATATTAATAAATGCTGGTTGAGTAGCGTAAATATGTTTGCCTCTTGCCCTGCCCACAAATCTCCTTCACCTGACCGACTCCAACTCACTGTTTAGCTCTAAGTGCAGCTGCTTCCAGGAAGCCCTCCCTGACTGCCAGGTCTGGTTCTCCTGCATGTGCCTCTTCCTTAGCATGCGTCTTTCCATGTTGTCTTTGCCTGTTTACACGGTTGTCTCCTCTGCTAGACTATGAGTGCCTGGAGGGCAGGGCCACGTCTTGCTCTGTCTCCAGCAGTGCCTGACTCATAGTGCAGACAGTAGACTGCTTGCCAAGGAATGAATAAATGAATAGGCAAATGAAAGACTGAGTGTTGCTGTTGTCACCTGGTCGTGTTCTATTCTTTGTGACCCCGTGGACTGCAGCATGCCAGGCCTCCCTTCCCTCACCGTCTCCTGGAGTTTGTCCAAGTTCATGTTCGCTGCATCAGTGATGCCGTCCAGCCATCACATGATGATTGGGTAGTTGAAGCCAAACTTCAACTTGAGGTTGGGCCTGAACAACAGACCTCTTGAGGCTAGTATAATTTTTTTCAATGAACCTAAGAGAGATGGAAGACGTGATTTGGTGGTGGATCGAGGATGACTTACTAAGGAGAAGTAGTGGGAACAATACAAAGAATGGAATCGAGTGCCAAATTATACCGTAAAGTCCAGAGAAGGCGTGCTACCTTCTGCTCTCTTCCTTGACGCTGGTGCTGCAATTGGGATACTTATTCATTTGTTCTTTAGCAAATATTTATGGAGCTCCTATGAGATACTAGGCTGGAAATTCAACAGCAGGCAAGAGAGAATATTCTGCTCTAATGGAGCTGGAATCCAGGGTCGGGCAATTGCTGGTTGAGTTAATCTAATAACTATTGAAAGGAAACAAGTAGAGTATTTAAGCCCTAGTCCCTGAGCTGAGCAGCTTTGTAAGTATGACAGTCACAAAGGGTTTTCTAAGGAATTGATCTTGAGATCTTATACCAGGGAGTTAGTTATCCTTCTGTGTAGGTGTAGAAAGAGCAATAAGTGCAAAGGTCCTGGGGCAGGAAGAACTTGGCCTATTAGAGAAACTTTTTAAAAGGCACTGGGTCTAGGGATTTCCCTGGTGGTCCAGTGGTAAAGAATCCCCCTTGCAATGCAGGGGACCCGAGTTTGATCCTTGGTCAGGGAACTAAGGTCTCACATGCTGCAGAGCAACTAAGCCCATGTGGCAGAACTACTGAAGTCATATGCCACAACTAGAGAACCTGAGCACTGCATAGAAAAGATGCTGCTTGACCCAGCAAAGGTCCTGCGTGCCATGAGTAAGACCCGATGCAGTCAAATAAATACATACTTTTTTTTAAGGCACTGGTTCTACAACCAGATGGGTAAGGGGAAGGGTGCCAGGGGATGAGGTTGAACAACCTGCAGACGATGCAGGAAGAGCCTTGGATTTTATTCCAAGTGGATCAGGAAAACATGGGGAGAGTTGGCCCGTTTTTCATTTCCTTTGAATTTCTCAACGCTAAGGACTGTGGGAAGACAGGTGAAGAATGGGTTGCAGAGGGACAAAGATTGGAGCTGGGGTACCACCGCACAGTTCCAGATGAGACGCGGTGGGCTTGGACGGGGCGTCGCGTCTGTGGTCATAATATCTGATATTTATTGAGCAGATATTCTTTAGTGACTCGTGTCACGCTGCCAGGAACTTTATTCCATCGTTCCATTACTGTTCCCAAGTCACAGTGAGACCTCGAGAAGAGCAGGCTTAGCGAAATCACTTGCTCAAGGACACGGAGCTGGAAAATGCAGGAGCCAGGACACTCTTCTCGGAAGCTGAGTTGCCAAGCCTGTGCCCCTTCTCGCCACCCATATGGAATCTGGATGGGATGTGTTTGGAAGCGGGTTTGATGAAGCTTACTGCTGGCCTGGATGTGGGGAGGGGTGGAAGGAGGGTGCCTTCAGCATCTGGGAGGCAGGGAGGTCTAAAGGAAGACCAGGATTCCTTTCTGGATTTTGTGTTTTGTCATCTCAGCTCCGACCCTTGTTCCCTCTCCCTGGGCTTTTGAACTTGTCTTCTGCCCCATCTGCCACCTCTGCAGCCCCTCGCACTTGCTCATCCCAATGTCCAGACGCTGACATTGCCCTGTCTCCCTTCTGTCTGAGGCCTGTGTTGTGCCTTTCTTTAGTGCTGCCATCAGCTACTCCGTCACCCAACGTGAGTCCCATGCCAGTGGGGTGCTAAAATGATACTTCTTACTCTTCCTTCCTCTTTGCAGCCACAAACCATGTGACGCTCTTTTTTTTGTTACATAAGCAAATCCTTGTTGCTTATCGATTTTATTTTTTGGCCTTGCCTTCTATTTAACCATCATTCTGCTTCACTAATGACTCTAATTATATTTATAAATGTATAATTCATAAATAATGTGAAATAAAATAAAAGAGTAAAAAAAAAAAAAAAGAGGCATGTGGGTTCCTAGTTCCTTGACTAGGGAATTCCCCTTCAATTGGAAGCACAGAGTCTTAACTGCTGGACCCCCAGGGAATGCCTATCATGTGATGCTCTTAACCAGACTCTGCTTCCAGAGTCCATCCAGCTCGAGCACAGGACAGATGGTCAATGCAGGAGCTTGAACAGGTCAACCAAGACACTCTGCTCTCCTGTGTCACCACCTTTGTCCATGTTGCTCTGAACCAGAATGCCCTTCCCTTGACCTCTCTGTTCATTGCCGACCCGCACAGCCTCTAAAGCCTGTCCTGCATTCCTGCTGCTCTGGGAGGCTTTCTCAGATGACCAGGACTAGGTGTTTATATCCTCCTCATTATAAGGTTACCAAGTGTAGAGACTGTTCCAGCATCAGTGATTGTCTCCACTAGGAGACAGGCTGACTCTCATGTGGGAGAGAGGGAGTCTGGAACACCCCTTTCATCAGCCATCCTGAGCACATGCAAACTCAAGAAGGAAGTAGAAAGGGCCTCCGGAGAAGTCAGGGCTTGTCCCCTGCTCTCTGCTGTCACGTTGATGGACCACGCTCACACTCCATGTAGGGCTTGCTGACTGTTGTTGGAAATAAACTTGCCTTCAGCACAGTGCTTATGTACCTGGTATGTGCCAGGCACTGTCCTAGGGACCGGGGATACAGCCATCAGCAAAGCTGATTAAAACCTCCAGCGTCACAAAGCTCGGGTTTCAGTTAGGGTCGGGGGAGAAAAGCAAATGGTAAATAAAAGAAACAGATGGGCTGGGTGGTCCTGTCACTAGGGAGGAAAAGCCGGGGCCAAGTGCAGGGATGGGACATTGCTCTTGGGCTCTGGGTGACAGTGAGGCCTTATCAAAAGGGTCTTGAGAGCAGAGCTCGTGGAAAGGAGGAGGGGCAGCGAAGAGAAGGTCACGAGCCCGTCATGCTGATGGAGGAAAGGGCCTCATGTGTTCCCGGAGCGGCCAGGAGACCAACGTGGTCCAGGTGGTGAGAGACGAAGCAGGACATGCGGTCAGAGAGAGGAGAGGAAGCTGAGGTTGCCAGGACCTTGGAGGCCTGGACCTTCACTCTTGGGAATTCAAGGTGCTCCTGGAGGGTTCTGAGGAGTGATGTGAGCTGACTTTAGGTTTTAGTGGCATCTCTGGCTCCTAGGCTGAAAGCAGACTGTCCAAAGGGATGTTTCCATTTTACAAAAGAGAAAACTGAGACTCAGAGAGACAGTTTTATCTGAAGTCCAGTAGTTGGTGAAGGGAGAGGCCCTGGGGACCTAGAGATGCATAGGGTCACACTGTCTTGCGGTGTCTTAGCATCTTGTGTGCACACAGATAGAGATGTCATAATGGCCCTGCTGGAGGTTGCTCCATCTTTATGGATGCTTGCTATTTTGGACAGGCTAAGGGGTTATGAAATCTTAGGATTGTTTTGGTCCCCTTTCTCTCCCTTTTGCTAGCTCTGCGGGCCTCAGATGTAAAAGGGATCCTGAAGGCCAGGACAGCAAGAATGGCATAAGAGAAAGTAGACACCAGGTATATTAGGAGAGTCATCTTCAAAGGGCCAGCAGCTTATTGCGTTTCTGCTAATAGAATAGCTTCCTGTGAGAGCTGCAAAATGTTCAAATGCACTGGGAAAAAATGACCAAAAAAAAAAAAAAGTCTGAGGCTTAGGCTGCTTTGTGGCACCCAGAGGTGAGAGCTATTTCTGTAACTCATTACAAGAGTTTATACTGCAGCGTTGTTAATAAAACTTGCGAAGCATGTTGATTCTACCGCACAGAGACAAAACCTATGAATAAACGTATGTCTGCTATGCATGGTACACCACGGGTACTTGCTTCAGCACCTTTGTGAACCTCCCATTATTTGGACAGAGGTCTGGAGAAGCCTTCTGTCTTTTTCTTTGGAGACCTTCTTGTTTTGTTGGTGATTTCTAAGATGCTTGGCTCAAAGGGAACTTGAAGGTTTACGACTGCACTGAACGCATCTTCAGGTGTGTGCAGGCAGGTGTGTGCAGGCGGGTGTGTGCAGGCGGGTGTGTGCAGGCGGGTGTGTGCAGGCGGGTGTGTGCAGGCGGGTGTGTGCAGGCGGCTTCACTCTGTGGTCAGAGGAGGTGTGAGCCAGCGCTCACTGTTGCAGCCCGTCGTGCACCATCTGGGGGATGTGGTCTGAGGTTCAGCTCCTTCCTTTTGGAGCTGATGCCAGCATCACCTGGGGTTCTGAGAAAGCCCATTCAGCCCATCGGACACGCTCTGTGGTTTGTTTGCTTCCTTCTTTCACTCCTGGCTCATCCTCCCAGCCTCTCTTTGTCCCTTTCTCCATTCTCTGTCCTATCTCTCCCACGTCTGCATTTTTAGCATCATTCAGCCTCTTCCTGTATCCAACCGCTTAACCTGTATTATTTATACTGTTTATATAAATAGCAAAATTAAAATAGCATTTTAATAGAGAAAAGGCTTATGCAAGTAACCTTTAGTAAAATGTAGAATTCTTGGGGGCACCCCGAATAAGATGCTGACATTTGAGATTTTTTTTGTAGCAGAGCAAAGTATATATAGAGCACTGAGGAAACGGAAATAATGGGCACATTATTTTAAAGAATGCTATTTTAAAAGATAAAAACCACTATAACTTAATTTCTTCCATTCTGTTCAGTTCTAATACATTTTCCAAAAATGCATAAAAGTTCAGAGGCAACATCAAGAAGCTACAAAATTGAGAGAGGCCATATTGGACCCAAAAAATGAAAATAAAAAATGAACTGAAGAGACAAATAAAGGCAGAGACCTGAAGCTATTTGCTCTCATGATTTGGTTCAGCAGAAACTGTCTGCAGAGAATAAAGACTGGATTCTGGACTTGTGTTAGATTTGAAGACAGAATGATTTCTCTCAAAACAGCGATTTTTCAAAACTGATGTGGAATCGGTGTCACTCTAGAGTTTGATCCTCAGTGTTTGCCCCTGACTCCGTCTGTTGTCCCCTGCTTCCCCTGATCACCCATTGATTGAATATTTACCATAAGGCAGACATTATGTCCTGAGCTTTTTAAGTGTTATACTGGTCTATTTTACAAAGAGGAAACAGGAATTTTACTGTCTTGTGGATATCTTATCCCCAAACTTGGGCTGGGCGTGAAACCACAGTAGCTTAGCCTGGAGGATAGACAGAGGTGAATGCCTGGGAAGGTGCTTAAGTGGTAGTGTCCGAGGACTTTGAACATGAGTTAGTTGTGAGAGCAAATGCAGGGAGGAATGAAGTATGGTGCCCGCGGTTCCAGCTGTAACAGCCGTGACCGAGCTGCTGCTTGTCCCCAGGATGGGAGACTGGGGGGCAAAATCTTCGGAAGGAAAACTGGGAGTTTCGATTTGAACTTCTCAGAGACGCCATTGAAACATCCAGGTGATGTCAGGTAGGTGCTGTGAGCCCTGCCCTCAGAGGAGGGAGCGAGTTGAGGACATGAACTTGGGAGCCATCCGCAAGTGGAAGCTCTGGGTGTGATGCTCTCACCCAGGTGAAATCACCGAGAAAGAGAAAGGCTTCAGACCTGAGGGAGCAACGCAACTGTTTAAAGGTTGAGTAGAGGGAAATAAGGGCTTCCCAGAGGGCTCAGTGGTGCAGAAGCTGCCTGCAGTGCGGGAGACACAAGAAACATGGGTTTGATCCCGCAGGAGAGGGAAATGGCAACCCGCTCCGGTATTCTTGCCTGGAAAATGCTATGGACAGAAGAGCCTGGCAGGGTACAGTCTGTGAGCTCAGAAGAGTCAGACATGACTTAGTGGCTAAACAACAACAGCAAAGAGGAAAATAAGCCCACGGATTTAAGATCTTAGAAAGATGTAGGGAGAAAATTAGGACAGCTAAATGTCATAAAAACTGGGAAGAAGAAAATGTTTTTGGAGACAGTGGTCAGTCTGTCAGATGCTACTGAGAAAGTCTGATGTGAAGAAAGAGACATGTCTTTTGCGCTAGGAAACACGGAAGAGACTTGTGACTTGAGTAGCTGGTTGAAGAATGAATGGGAATTACTATCCTCCACGAGACAGTCTCACCAAAGAGTCTTCACCTGGCTCTGGTTGGAAGGAAGCCACCAGTCAAATCGAGAAGATCGGTTACTCTATGTGACAACTGGCCTGACTCTTTAAGAATGTCATTAACATGAAAAATACTCCCCAGACCCAAGAAACTATTCTTGATTAAAAGAGAATAAAGGAACATAGCCAAATTCAATCATGCACCTTGATTAAATCCTAGAGTTTTGAAAAAATGACTTGAAATAGTTTTGAGACAATTAGAGAAATATTAATGTGATTTCACGTTAGATGATATTATGGAATTTTTGTTAATTTTCTTGGATGTGATAATGACATTGTGGTTATATATGAAAATCTCTTTGTTATTAGGAAATGCTGAAGAATTTAGAGGAGCAGTTATTATATTAGTGTCCTATTGCTCCTGTTAACAAATTACCACACATTTCATGACTTAAAGTAACACAGACTTATTAGCTTATCATTCTGAAAATTAGTAATTTGCAATGGGTCTCATGGAGCTAGAATCTAGATACTATCAAGGATACCAGGGTAATCTCTCCATTTTACGGTCAACTGATTAGCAATCTAATTCCATCTGCAATCTCAATTCCCCTTTGCCGTGTAACCTAAAATGTTCACAGGCTCTTAGAAGTAGATGAGGACCTCTTGGGGAGGCTGTTATTCTGCCCCCCACAGTCATGATGTCTCCAACATTTTCCAATGGATCATAATTTTGAAATTGTACAGAGAGCAAAAGTGACCAAAATGTTAACACTGGATAAATGTTCTAGGGAAGGGCACGTACATGTTTGATGTTTCCTTTCAACTTTTTTGTAAGTTTGAAAATTTTCAAGATGAAAAGTTAGAGGGAAAAAAAAAAATTAATGGGCAGTGAAGATGGAAGGGAGCCTGTGCAGACCAGTTGGTCGAGAAGTTGGGCTGAAGTGAGGCTGCAGGTGCAGAGGTGGAAGAAGTGAAGGGCTTGCTTTTGTTATGTGATCTGTTTATGTAGGGCTGCCCTGGGTCTTCACTGCTGCGTGTGAGCTTTCTCTAGCTGAGAGGAGTGGGAGCTACTCCCTGGTTGCGGTGCGTGGGGCTCCTCGTTTCAGTGGCTTCTCTTGTTGTGAAGCCAGGCTCTGGGGTTCATGGGCTCAGCAGTGTGGCTCCCAGGCTCTGGAGTGCAGGCTCAATAGTTGTGACGCATGAGCTTAGTTGCTCTGTGGCATGTGGGACCGTCCTGGATCAGGGATCAAACCCATGTCTCCCACACTGGCAGGCAGATCCTTTACTGCTGAGCCACCACAGAAACCCCATATTCTAGAGACGTTGTCTCAAAGTTTAAAAAATCACTACAATCACCCTAGGGGAAAATTTAAGACTTCCTTCTCTAAAATGGAGACTTGGACTCTAGACTCCTCTTTAAGCGCCTTGCAAAGGATGAGCATGCTAACATGAGAGACGCACCAGGACTGGAAGAGGCTTGCAAAAATGTTTTCCAAGCTCTCAGAATGAAGTTGGGTCTTTATTGTTGTTGTTGTTCTGGCAAGATCGCTTCTGACAGCTTTGCACTCCCTCAACCGGCTGAAGCCTCCGGGTCCCAGTGCTGCTGTGTGTGTGAGCCCCAGGAGCCAGGGACCGTGTGCGCCATCAGAATTCTGACTCCTACAGCGAGCCTCGTCTCTTTGGAATTTTCCCAAGGTTTTTGGTACCCAGGCTTTTGCAGGAAGCAGGGCTGGACAGATCTGAGAGCAAACTTGAAAAGCCACAGGGAGAAATTTCTCCCTCTTGACAGTATGATACATGAAGTTCCTGCCTTGCCAGGTTTCCATGTGACCATCTCTGTGGCTCTGAGGAGGTCAGGTTTTTTTTTCTTTCCAGTATAAGTGGCGTGCTTTTCTTCCCTGTAAATTCAACTTCTGTAAAGGTCGGTTCTGGGTTGCAGAGTCTCACTGCTCAGTGTAGGTAGTGGCTAGAGAATTGCTTGTCATGGAAACTGAACCTGGAGACCGAACGCTTTGTTATCATCATCTGTAAAATGGGGCCAATTGTGAAGATGAGATGAGACAACGTGCGAAGCACAGGGAGCAGAGTACCTGGGTCAGAGGCGGAGGTCACGACCACAGCCTGTGTCAAGGGTCTCTCACACTATTTCATTCACTCCTCCCTACAATCCCAGGAATAGATACTAGAATTAGCTCCATTTAGCAGATAGAGGGAGAAAGCAATGGCATCCCACTCCAGAAACTCCCATGGATAGAGGAGCCTGGTAGGCTACAGTCCATGGGGTCACTGAGTCAGACATGACTGAGCGACTTCACTTTCACTTTTCACTTTCATGCATTGGAGAAGGAAATGGCAACCCACTCCAGTGTTCTTGCCTGGAGAATCCCAGGGATGCCGTTTGTGGGGTCGCCCAGAGTCGGACACGACTGAAGCGACTTAGCAGCAGCAGCAGCAGCAGCAGATAGAGAACGTGAAATTGCCCAGACTAAGTCACGTGCTAAGTCCAAACAGGTCGCATTGGCAAATCTGGGGCTGACCTCAGGTCTCTGACCGTGGCCTGGGGCTGGCGTCTGTGAAACCAGCCTGCTACCTCAGGGCATCGCTGAATGTCAGTCCTTGTCTGGCGTGTCGCATGAGTATTCCTGGTCTCTGGTGAGGTGCGTCCTTCTCCTAGAGAGGCCACTGATGCCTTTGTTGGCTCTGAAGGCCCTGAGGGTCAACCTCTGTGGGGATGGACCCAGTGCTGACCTGAGGAAGCACTTGGGAGAACACTTGGGAGAGCCCCTGACACACCACAGATGTTCCAGAATCCTTGATGAGTTGGCACTTTCCTCAGGATGAGATGCTGGATAAACCCACTGTTGTTGCTGTTGAGTCACTACGTCTTGTCCATCTCTTTGCGACCCCATGGACTGTAGCCTGCCAGGCTCCCCTGTCCAGGGGATTTCCTAGGCAGGAATCCTGGAGTGGCTTGCTATTTCCTTTTCCGAGGCATCTTCCCTAACCAGGGATAACCCTAGGCTATTACTATGTGATGAAAAGCCAAAAGCCTCTTCACTTTCCTGGCTTTGTTTTTATGTTTCTAAATTGTCTTGAACTAAGGTGCTTGTGTGTGTGTGTGTGTGTGTGTGTGTGTGTGTGTGTGTGAGTTGCTCAGTTGTGTCCAACTTTTTGCAACCCCACGGACTGTAGCCCGGCAGGCTCCTCATTCCATGGAATTCTCCAGACAAGAATCCCGGAGTGGATTGCCATTCCCTTCTCCAGGGGATCTTCTGGGCCCAGGGATTGAACCCAGGTCTCCTGCATTGCAGGCACATTTTTTTACCACCTGAGCTACCAGGAAGATCCTGAGCTAAGGTGCTTGGGCAAGTTAAGAAAGATCTATCGTCAGATGCAAAAGATACATTGAATGGAGTAGGGGACCATCTTGATTTGAGCTGCATTATTTGAAACCAGATTTGAAGCTACATCTTTGCTACTGAGTTAGACACCCCTCCCCCTGCCCCGGGTGCCTCTCGGGCCTGGTGTGGGTGGGGAATTACAGGAAGGTCAGTGCGGACCAGGAGGGGATGTTAACGGGGCCACAGCCAGTGCCTCGTGCCCCTCTGTGCTCTGAATGGGCGATGCTTGGGCTCACAAGTTCAGATTGGTTGCCGGAGAAGCAGGCCCCAGTACCAGCAGCAGGAGGTCAGTTTCCACATCCTGTGATGCTGGAGCAGGTCCTTGGGGGTGCTCTGTGCTGCGTCTCTAGGCAGAAGCACAATTTGTCTTCCTGGAGCATGCAGGCAGCCTGGGCCAAGGTGCACTCCACCACATCTTAGCAGCAGATGGAATCCCTCCGTGGTGCTTGATGCTGGTTAAACAAGCAGATGATCCGATTTGAGGACCTTTCTGGCTTCAGGTCATTTAATTAACGGGGGCCTATCGGGCTGCACCAGTCCCTCAGTTGCTCCCGCCACCCCCACGGGTCATCACACTTTCAAAGGACCGCATCAAATCATGATGGGGAGGCTGGACAGTTGTGGCCATGTTTTAAGTATTTAATGCATACTGTGGATCAGGCCAGCAATTTACATATATTAGCTCTTCTAATTTTGTAAAACAAGAATTCTGTGGTGATGGGGACTTGTACTATTTTTATCACTGTTTTCTGGGACAGGGAGAAACTGAGTCATACATCCAAGGCCTCCAGGGCTACAAGTGGCTGTAAGCAGCAGGAATGGAAATTGGTTCCAGATCTGGCTCCCCCAAACCCACGACTCAACAGTGACGTTGCGCTGAAGCCTTTCCTGGGCCCCAGGGTCAAAGTCCACGCTCTCTTCTCAGGGCTCCTCTTATGGGTGCCTGAATCTTCCCATGGTACCTGCCACCTTCTCCCAGGCCTGGCAGGGAAGGATGCTGCGTGGTGGCTGGCACGGGAAGGCCCTCAGAGCACGTGCACTTGTTTTCTTTCCTTTGGTAGGCAGTGCCTGAGTCAAGGTCAGGGTTTTTAACACGCACGGCCTGGTGCCTGCCACGTGGTCCATATTTGCTGCATGCTTGCAGCTCCTTTAGGGTTTCCCAGGTGGCTCAGTGGCAAAGAATCTGCCTGCAAATGCAGGAGCCTCCAGAGACGTGGGTTCGATCCCTGGGTCGGGAAGATTCCCTTAGAGAGAGCGATGGCAACAACCCACTCCAGTATTCTTGCCTGGGAAATCCCGTGGACAGAGGAGCCTGGTGGGTTACAGTGCTTGAGGTTGCAGAGTCAAGACACAACTGAACACTGAGGCTCCTTTGCCTGAACTGGAGCTTGTATCACACTGGGCAGATCAAGGGGCACGGTGGGTACTTGGCACATCCTGGCTGGACAGATGAGTCAAAGAATTTATACACTGTGAATGAGAAAGAGTTGCAGCCAGCATCCTCATCATGACTTAGCGTTTTTACAGAACATCTAACAAGAATGAAGGCCTCAGTGGTGGAATGATCAAGAACCTGGAAGACCTGGTTTGCAGTCCCCACACTGGCACTTAAGCATGATGGCCTGGGGAAGTATCCCAGGGCCTCCTTTAACCTCTGTCCTTTGACCTCTAAATCGAGGATTACTGTCCTGAGTTTAATAGGTGTTTCTGTGGCTAAGATGAAATGTTTGAAAGGAAGCCCAAGCGTGGTGCCTGACACAGGGTAGGCATTTGGTAAATTATTCAGGTCATTCCTGTTTTCAGCACGTGTTTACTGGACATCTGCTATGTGCCAGACATTGTTCTACATCAGAGGTCAGCAAACCAGATCTGGCCCACAACGTGTTCTGTTTTTGGTTTTTTATTGCCAGATTCTTGAATGTCAGATGGTCTCAGTAAAGCTAAGTTCTTCCAATTTATCCATATTCCTTCCAAACTAAACATGATCCTAAAGATCTAGTATTGCGGCTCTTTAAACCTACTCATTCTCAGCAAATGCCATGGTGTGAACGTGACCAGTTCTTGCACACAGGTCGGGTACACCGTGCCTCTCTCGTTCTCTCAGTTTTACATTCTGTGGCAACTTGGCTCCCACATCATGAGCACACTGTCAGATTTAGTGACCTTATCTTTCATCCACGACAGCCTTAATGACACTCAAATCAATCACCACAAACCCTGGTTTTGTAAATAAAGTTTTACTGGAACACAGTCATGCTCGTTTGTTTACATACTGTCTGTGGCAGCTTTTGCATTTCAAGGCAGAGTTGAGCAACTGAAAGAGAGACATCATGGCTTGTAAAACCTAAGATATTTCCTCACTGGTGGTGGTGGTTTAGTCGCTCAGTCGTGTCCAACTCTTTGCGACCCCATGGATTGTAGCCCACCAGGCTCCTCTGTCCTTGGGATTTCCCAGACAAGAATACTGGGAGTGGGTTGCCATTCCCTTCTCCGAGGGATCTTCCTGACCAAGGGATCAAACCCTCATCTCCTGCATTGCAGGCGATTCTTTACCGCTGAGCCGCAAGTGAAGCCCATTTACTCTCTAGCCTTTTCCTATAAAGAAAAAATTTGCTGAACTCTCTGCTAGATGTTTGGGATACAGTCACAAACAATGACAAAGACAACACTCTGTGCTTCTTATAGTTGCTAATGTTGAGGTGAAAAGTTCAGGAAGAGAATAAAGTGATGATGGAAGATGGGGAATCAGAGAGAACAGTTATTTGTTTGTTGATGTGTTTATTTCTTTTTACTTTTGGCCATGCTGTGAGGTCTGTGGGATCTTAGCTCTCCCACCAGGGATGGCATCTGTGCTCCCTGCAGTGGAAGCTGGAGTCTTACCTGCTGGACTGCCAGGGAGGTCCCAAGAGAAAAATTATTTAGATAGAGTGTCCTCTCTCTTGAGGTGAGCCCTTCACTTCTTCACAGATAGAAAACTTCAGCAGAGAGATGAGATAGCAATAAAAACTCCAGAAGTATTGATTAAGTACCTCCTATGTGCTTCATGTTGTGGACCTAGAATTGAACAAAACTGAAAAATTCCGAATGTCATGAAATTTACATTCTAGAGTACGTGGGACACAGACAATAGAGAACTACCAAAATTTTGTAAAAGGTGATTAAAGTAGAAGATGAAAAGTGCTGTGGGATAAAACAGACGAGTATCTGGGTGGTAAAAATGGGGCTGGGACATTGTCATAGTTTTAAAGGGAGGAATCAGTGTACGTGTCATTGGGAAGGTGACATCTGAACAAACCATTGAGGGAGATGAAGGAGTGAGCATGCAAGGTATGTGTGGTAAGAAGAAACTTTAGAGCAAAGGAACAGCTGGTGCAAAGGCCCTGGGGTAGAAATGTGCCTGGCATCTCTGTGGAACAGCGAGGAGGCAGATATGGCTGGGCCAGAGCTAGGAGGATGCGAAGGGCTAGCAGGTGAGATCAGGCAGATAATGGGCCGTGGGCAGGGCTTGGCAGGGGCAGCATCATGCCTCTGTTTTAAAGGTCAGGGCAAAAATGGTGAATCCTTCTCTAGAAAATTTTAACCCAACACAGGAACAGAAAATGAGTTCCAGAGAGTTCCTATTGGAGACAAGTCCATAAAATTGACCCAAGAGCTAAAGAGCCACTGTTCTTGCAGAGAAGGGACTCAGTGGAGGTCTGAGGAATTATGCTGCAACCAGATCTGTTTCTCTGGGGAAGGTTGGGGGGAAGCCGGACGCTGAAGGCATGCACAGGACCTGGCTTGGAACTGCTGGTGATCCAGGCCCACGGTGGTCTCTGACAGGCGGCAGACTGCACACGCAAATGCACACCCCCACCGGTGTGGCCTGCGGACACATACACCTCGCTGCTCGTGTGCCAGTGTCGGACTGTGTGTTTGGTGGGAGCTTTAAAGTGGATTTTTCTTTTCCTGGCTCAGGAACACACCTCTCCTAGCATGGGAGGCAGTTGCCAAGACAGCAGGTCTCCAGGCACCGTGAGCATCTGTTTCAGAAGCAGTGAACGTCCCTTGCAAGACGGGTGACTCCAGAGCACGGCTCCCCACGTAGAATCTGCTGCAGGAGGCTGGTTGGCCCTGGGCTGAGAATAAGTCCCAGGGGCTTGGAAAGAAGAGACATGGGTAGCTGTTTTTGAGTCTCCTGCTGCGGGCGTGGGGAAGATGTTTTCTCTCTTCTGGTTGCTGTAGATGGGCAGGGAGGGATGCTTCTGACTGTTTGCCTGTGGTTGCGCTGTGTACCCAACATTAGCCTCAAAAAGCAGCTGGGTAGTGCTTTAGCACCGTGGGGTCCTGAAATCCAGATAAGCCTACGGAATCGATTTTATCAGCGTCTTTCCTCAGCACCTGCTGGATGCGGGGGCGTGAAGTGCTTTTGAGCTGAGCACACAGGGCGAGTCTGGGGCTTTGTTATCCCTTAGCTCAGCACAGCCTCACCGTAACGTCTAGGACAAGAAGAAGTCTTTGTCCTCCTCTCTGTCTTTTAGGCTTGTGGAGGTTATGTGCCTGCCCCAGCATCACCTAGCTGGTGAAAAGTGGAGGGAATGTTCCAGATCTTGCCTCTTGATAACGTCATCTTCAGGGCTGGTGTCTGAGCAGTGGAACAAATGCACCTCTGTCCAGACAAGCGTCCGGGCCATTGCCACTCCCAGGGTGTGCTGTGTCCAAATCCAGAAAAGAAGGATCTGGGCTTTGCCTCTGGGGAATTACAGCCTGTAATAGAAAAGAATCTGAAAAAGGTGTTATGGCCGTCAAAACGTTCATTCAGGTTTTTCCATGACAAAATATGTGTGTATACACACAAACACATACACGTATACACATATATATCGCTGACTTAGTTTGCTGTATGCCTGAAGCTAACAGCAATATTGTAAATAAATTATATTTCTATAAAATATTATCAAAACCTAAAAAAGAGATAAACTTACAAAACCAGAGGTTGTACCCCAAGTGGAAATACACACTTACTTCCCTAATGACTTTATCACCCTGCATTCTTACTGACATTGCTTTTTTCTGAAATTGTATCCACCCTCCCAGTCCCAAAGGATCAAGGTATTCCACCCTGGAGGATGATGCTAGTGTGTCCTGAGATTGTGGAAACCAAATATTTAATAGTAATGACATTTTAGGAGCCTACTAAACGTTTGGAATTATGTTGACCCCTTAACTCATATTATCTCATTAAAAATAATATATATTCATACTTTACTATTGTAAAGATACCAGCCTAATGTTTATTAGTGTTAGTCACTCAGTCGTGTCCGACTCTGTGACTCCCTGGGCTATAATCTACCAGTGTCCTCTGTCCATAGGGTTTTCCAGGCAAGAACACTGGAGTGGGTTGCCATTTCCTTCCCCATAATGTTTATGGAGCATTTGAAATGTGCCAGGCAACACTCTAAACCCTTCGTGGGTGTTGGCCCTTGTAATCCTCAGAGTTTATTTAGAAGTACAATTATTGTGCCCATTTTATGGAAGGGGAAACTGAGGTAGAGAGAAGTGCTCACAGTCACAGAGATAAGGTGAAATGGAAGTGGCCTTTAAATTTTGGCTTGTAGACTGGAGAGCTTGGGCTGCCTTTTCCCATTGTACCAGCGCTTCTCAGAGCTCACGTGAGTGTTTGAAAGCACCTGGGGAAGTGTTTTAAAAACTCAAATGCCACTCTCTCCTCTCAGAGATTTTGTTTCAATGGTCTGGGAAGGGGAGGGCCCAGGCATCGGTAATTTTGTTGTTCTAGCTTTAATAGCTTTTCTATTGTGATTACAACATGCATGAAAAAAAGGCATAAGACGAATATACAGCTTATGAAATTAATACAAAGGCAACAACTGTGCTACCACCTGGATAAGGGCATCGCCAAACCTCACAGCTCCTGCACTGTGCCTTTCTAGTGGGACCCATACTCTCCCCCAGAGGTAACCATTACTGTGACTTTGGCAGTAATCAATTTGTTTCTTTAGTCTTTTAATACTTAAGCATTCATCCCTAAACACTACAGTTTCTCTTTACCTGCTTTGACTTTATGTCACTGGAACCATAGAGAAGGTGTTATTTTGTGTCTAGGTTCTTTCCTTCGGCTGTATATTTGTGAGACTTATCCATGTCATTAGGTGTCACTTGAACTCATTCATTTTCATCATTGTGTGGTATTCCATTATGTGACCGTAGCATCAGTCACCATTGATAGACATGTGGGTTGGTTTCGATACTGGATTATTACAGCAGTGTTGTTAGGAGTTTTCCTGTATGTGCTTTTTGGTGCGTATAAATACATGTGTTTACACGCTCTGTAGCAAGGAGTACAATTATGGGCTCCAGGGTCTTTGTCTTCAGGTATGACCCCTAATGTCTTCTTCCCAATGCAGTTGTACCGCTTTGTACTCCTGGCAGTAGTTCCTATTATCACCCATTTTTACCTGTCGCCTGTCTGATGGGGGTGTGGCTCCAGCTTGCATGTCTCTGATGGCATATGCGGTTGCTCCCTTTTCACTTGGCTAATTGCTGCTTGGACATCTTCTCTGAGGCATGGGGTACTCCAGTTTCTACATCACTTTCCCATTAAGATGCCTACTTTAAAAAAATATTCTGGATAAAAGCCTCGTATTAATTATACGTGTAGCAAATCTCTCTCTCGATGGTTTTGTTGCTGTTGTTTTCTTTTGTGAACCAAGGTTCTTAGTTTTAATGCAGTGAAATTGATACATTATTTCCTTCATGAAAACACCACGAAGACTGCTCCATTATTTTCTTCTCTAAGTTTTATTGGTTTACCTTTCCTTTCAAGGTCTATGATCAACATGGAATTAATTTTTTTGTATAGTGTGAAGTAGAGATCAAGTTTCATTTTCTTTTTAATTGATACCAGATTTTTTTAAGGAACATATCTCAAAAAATTTGTTTTTATCAGCTTATGTATTAGTATTTATTTGAATTCCCCAGCGGAGTCCAAATTATAGCCTAGAAGGAGAACTACCGCACTGTGCTTAAAATCATGTTTCTTGTGGGACATTTGGGAAAAAGTATAACATCTCAAAGAAGAATATAAACATCTCTACCTAATCCCAGAAGAAGCCAAATGCATTAATTTCATGAAGACCAGTCTCCTGTCTATTTCATTTGACAATACCTGGAACCAAGCCAGATACTTAATAGATACTTCATCAATAGTTTTTGAAAGAAATAAAGAGTAGATGAATGAGTGGAAGCTTTTTTAGAATCTCCTTCCATCTTTTTTGGTCTTTGCATATTTGTACAAATTTGGGTCATGCTGTGCATGCTATTGGCAACATGATTTATTCACTGAACAGTAGGTCTTGCTTATTTTCTAATATTAATTTGTTTTCTAATCCATGATTTCTAATGGCTATCTGGTATTTCATTATATATGGAATGTGTTAAATCAGTGTCCTGTTGTTGAACTTGTGCATTACTTCCAATTTTTAACTAGTACAAATAACATCCTTTGTCCTAAAGTCCTCATGTGCTTTTCAGTTATCTTCAGAAGGCAACCCTAGGAGCAGATCACAGTGTGAATATTTATAAGTGTTTTTAAACTTATTATCAAATTGCTTTAACATTTTTTAATCAATTTAAATTACTCCAAGCAAATGGTGGCAATGACTCTTTCTCAGAATCTTCAAAAGTACTGTTTCCCAGAAGCTTCAAATAGACTTGTACCATCATTATTATTTTTTTTCAATCTGGGCTAATTTGATGGATAAAACATTGTATCCCATATTTACTTTAATTTTCAATTTATTTTGAGTGAATTTGAAAATGCTATCTGTATAATTCTTTATGGTTTCTTCTTTTTTTAGCTTACTAATAGAAGAGTTTTTTTTTTTTTTTTATTAAGGGCAGTGTATCTTTTGACTATCAGATATATTGTGAATACATTTATCAAGTGGTAACTTTTCTTTAACATTTATTGTTTTTTTCTTCTTTAAAAGTTTCTTGTTGTTAAGTACAGAATCTGTCTTATCAAGCTTTTGTGTATGTATGTGTGTGATTTGGTCTTTAAATTTCTGCCTCCTAAAGCCTTACCTATGTTGTCTTAGTGGGACTGTCTTTAGGTTTGCAATATTAAGTAAGATGTTTCCTATTAATTTCAAATTCCTTTACTGCCTTAACAAATTCTTTCAATGCTACTAATTAAACAATGGGAACAGATATGAAACTTGATGAGTTGCCATTGGTCATCTGTGAAGATGATTATATGGCTTTTTGCCTTTGACTTATTAATGATGACTCCCATTAATAACTTTTCTAATGGCAGACTATCTCTTATGTTCCTGGCACAAAGGCTGTACTATTTTGGGGTGTACTGAACAAAATGTCCAATTAGGACATAATAAGTTTTGTTCTTTTAATGTGCTGCTTGAGTCTCCTACTAGGATTTTATTTAGGATTTTTGCTTCTATTAAGTATTTGCAAGAATGCTCTTTATTTTATTTTTGTTCATTTTCAACACAATGCTGTGCTTCCTGAAATGGATTGGGAGAACTTTCATTTTTTCCTGAGAGCTGAGGAATGAATCACGAGGCATTCCTTAATGGTTTAAAAGAGCTGGTAACTTTTTATTGTAATCTTTGCTGTGACGAATTTTTAAATATCTTGAACTAATTTTGGTAATTCATATTTTTCCTTTAAAATCACCATCTATTTCATCAACTTTTAAAAAGGTAATAGCACAGAACTATATATAAAACATATTTCTGTGATTTAAAAGTGTTTTCTGTGCTCATAAATGCTTTCTATTAAAAGTTTTGTCTATGTTTAACCAGCTTTTCAACTTTGGTTTTCAATTTTACTCTTAATTTATGCATTTATATTTTTTAATTCCATTAAGCTGTTCCATATAGGTTAAAAAATTTTAGTTGCGCTCTCATTCCATTTATTTTAATCTAGCCTCCTCCAGTATTAACAGCATTTAAGGCTATACATTTTCCTCTGAGAGCAGCTTTGGCTACTACCCTTATATTCTCATATGAGGTGTGCTCATTATCACTTTATTTTCAAACAGACAATATGCTTCCCTGAGAAGATATCTATTAAAATCACCTAATGGATATTTTTAGATAATATAAGCAATCCAATAGCTTCCTGTCCCACCCCCTAGCCCCATCCCAGAGTTCTGTATTTTTCCTTTTACTTTGTCACTTTTTTAAAGGTATACTTCTGATAGATAGCAAATGGTTAGATTTGGTATTTTTCTTTTACCCTCAGAGTATTTTAAAGATATTCAAACCTGTTTGCATTTACCAGTATTGTATACTGAATTGTCTGTCATCATTACCATCTTGTTTTATTCTTGCTTTCTGTACATTATATTTCCTTGCTGTTTCCCTGGTATTCTAATTTTTGTTGTTGGCCTACCTCTGCACTTCTTTTACTCTAAGGTGGATCCCTTGCTCTGACATGATGTTATGTGGGATCGGGTGCTGGTCAATCAGACATTGCTGTAAGTTCTTAAATAGTGAGGCTGAGGCCCTGAAGGCAGGATAGATATACCCATACTCAGAGTATGTATCTATTCCTGCTAAATGGACTGGCTGTCCATTCTCAGTAGATGGCTACCATGTATCCACCTTGCCTCCCAGTGGCTGGTGGATCTTCTCAAATGATGGTGGTGTATGGGAGTCTCTGTGTTGGTTTCTTCCTTGGCAGGTTGCATCCCCGGGAAGCACACTCTGAGAAGGATACTAGCCTGCAGAATGTCTATAAGGGAATGCTCTTGAAATTAGCATCTGTGGAAGGAAAAAGAAAGATGTGTCCTTGAGCAGGTGAAGAAGTAGGGGCCTCGGTTCTTCAATCTTTCACCAAACATGGACTGTTTGTGCTAGTGTGCTTATTAAGTTGCCTCCAACCTGGAATCTCAAAAATGCCATCACATGACTGCCAACAGTTTATTTTCCTTCTGCCTGCTCTCTGATTGGAATCACTCATTCATTCTTTTGCTCCTTCATCTTTTGAAACATGCTGTGTTGAGTCTGCACTGGACACAGTGCTGGGTGATGCACGCACAGAGGTAAGCCTGCCATGGCAGCCCACGTGGATAAGGAGACAGACATGGAAGTAGTTGCTTGTCCAGTCATGTGCCAGGGAGATAGATCCCTGAGTCTGGGGAGCAGGCCTTAGAGAAGAAAAGCCTTGTAGAAGGTGAGCTCTGATTAGAGATTTGAAGGATGCATAGGAGTTTGTCAGGTGATACATCCAAGCTCTTGTACCGATTTCAAGTCTCCCCAGTTGGGCTTTTTCTCTCATCAAGGAAGCTCAACAAAGTCCATCACAGGAACCATAGTTAATGACTAATGCAGAAACACTGTAAATATTTTTCCTCTGCTCATTCATTTAATCCTTATCTTTCAGAGGAGAAATGAGGCCCAGAGAGGTTGCAGGGTTTGCCCAAAGTCACACAGCCAGGAAGTGACTGAAGCACTGTTTGGTTCCCTGTCTGGTGAGACTGAGAGGGAGAGTTGGAGCAGAGGCTCAGAGACCTATCTGGGTCATATTGGAAAACAGACAAGAGCCGTCTCTGGGTTCTTCCTCCAGGAGCAGCTCTTCCTTCCCCAGCCCACCCCCCGATCCCACCCACCAGGGCCTCTCTTTGTATCCCTGCACATGCTGTCTGTTAGCACCAGCTAGATGTTGTGGACAAGAGAGATGACCAAGGTGTGGTTCCTGCCAACACCTGTTGAAACAGTAAGGAAAACTTTATTCAAAGGGATTGCAGTAGGAAAGAGAGATGGGGCTAAGCTCTGAATGAATACAAGGAGAAGGGGAGGGAATTCCTGGCAGGCCAGTGGTTAGGACTCCACGCTTTCACTGCCAAGCACACAAGTTTGATTCCTTGTCAGAGAACTAAGATTCCTCAAGCTGTGCAGTGCAGCCCAAAAAAAAAAAAAAAAGAGAAGTGGGGCTTCATAGCCAGAGGAGGGGCTGGGATGGAAAGTTGCCAGAAGAAGAAGGCATCGGAGATAGGGAGATTCTTGCTAAACCGACCCAGCGAGATTCTTACCAAAGGCTGACGGAAAACTTAGACATCAAAAGTGGGGGATGATGGATGAAACTGGAGCCTATTATACAGAGTGAAGTAAGCCAGAAAGAAAAACACCAATATAGTATAGTGACACATATATATGGAATTTAGAAAGATAGTAGTGATGACCCTGTATGTGAGACAACAAAAGAGACACAGATGTATAGAACGGACTTTTGGCCTCTGAGGGAGAGGGAGAGGGTGGGATGATTTGGGAGAATGGCATTGAAGCATGTATACTATTATGTAAGAAACGAGGTGCCGGTCTATGTTCGATGCAGGATGCAGGATGCTTGGGGCTGGTGCACAGGGATGATCCAGAGAAAGGATGTGGGGTGGGAGGTGGGAGGGGGATTCAGGAGTGGGAGCTTGTATACACCTGTGGTGGATTCATATCGATGTATGGCAGAACCAATACGGTATTGTAAAGTAGAATAAAGTAAAAATTGAAAACAAAAAGTGGGGGATGAGAAACTTGATCAGGTATCAAGAGTCGGGGGGCCCTTGTTAAACAGACTCAGCAGGTTTCTTCACTAAGACCGGGCTGGGCAGGCCAAAGGCCAGACAGAGGTCAAGGTCCAGGGGCTAGCCAGACTCAAGTCTGGTCAAGGGGAGTCTTTGTCACTAGTGGGTGTCACATGACAAGCAGCTCAGTAGGTTCATCGAATGCATGAATGCAAGGATGCTATACCGTCTCAGTCTTGAGCGAGTGGACGTGAGTGTAGCCTCCACCCTCCTTCTCCTCGCCTCATTGCCCCTCCTGAGCCTCAGGCCCCTTCTAACCTCTGCTGTCCACTCTGTCCCCCTCCGGCTTCCTGCAGGCTGTCAGTGTCCGCATCTCCCTCCCCACCCTGGTCCCGTCACCATGACAATCCCTCACTCTGCAAATACAACACGCTGCGCAAGACATTTTCTTTTTGCTAGAAAATGTATGTGGCTTCCCAGCCCTCGCGTGCCGTGTTGCCTCCACAGCAGCTGGAGTCGTTACCCCATAACGTCACCTTCCTCTGCCTCCACCCGTAACTGCCTTGTATCGTCATAGACCAGGTCAGCACCTGGCCTTCAAAGAAAAGTTGCTGGATATCTGGGCAAAGAGATCAAGCAAGGATGGTTTGGGGATGGGGTGTTTTTAGCTGTGCACTCTTAGCAGACAAGGGGTTAGATTTTTTTCTGTTTGGAAGAAGGGAGATATAGGAAGAACTCATTGCTTCTCATGAGGATGCTCTGAGCATGGAACCAGACTTGGTGCTTTAGAGACCCTGAGTCATTTAATCTTCCCAACAGCCCTCCGAGGCAGGTACTTGGTGTAGCCCCAGTTCATAGATAGGAACACCAAGGCTCAGAGAGGGTGAGCAACTTACCCAAGGGAGCCAAGCTGAGAAGTGGCAGAGGCAGGATCTGGGTGCAGCCCACGAGAACCCCTGGGCCTAGCTCTTCTGCAGGATCAGGGTACCAAGGATGGCATGATGGCCTGTCCCCTGCCACCCCCCTCCTACCGTTGCCCCCAGCTCCTCATGTAGTAACACGTCTTTCCTCTGAAGCCTGGTCTGCTGTCTATCTCATTTCAAAAAGCCTGACGCACATAATGAGGTGGTTCGAAACCCTGTAAGATGTTCTGGCATGTGAATTAGATCTCAGCTCTAAAGCTATAATTTTAAAATCCTGCAAAGTTTCAGAACAATGCATTCTGGCACCACCCCCCCACCCCTCCACATGGCATTAGTCTTTATTGAATGTGACTGGGATGAGTTCCCTGCTGGCCGCCGCAGCAGAGGCCCTATGGGGGCGGGGGAATGATGTGCTGATGCATTAGGACTTGGCTACCCAGCTCTGTAGGTGTCTACTCATGTGCCTGGATGTTCTCACTCCGAGTCTGGCGTTCGGCTCAGCCTGACCACAATCAGGGCATACCTAGACCTCTCTGGTCCTCCACTGTGAGTGAGGGATGGTGTCTGGCTCCTGGGCCCCAGGCCTGGGTTGAGTCTTACGGATGCTGGTTTCATCTGCTCCTCCTACATCCACCACTAGGATGTCAGCACTGTGAAGACAGGGTCTGCCGCTTTGCCCACTGATAGAACCCACAAACCTGGATGCCCTGCATATAGTAGATGCTCCATAAGCACTCGGTGGATGAGGGAATTCCAGCTGTAGGCTGACTGTGACATAAGCAGGAGGGAGCCCAACATGGCATCTCCATCTATAGAAAAGGTCTCTCTTCTGCCAGCATAACAGCCCTGGCTCTCGGAACATCTCAGGGTCCTGCAGCCTGGGAACCCTAGCACCCTCTCTAAGACATGACTGCACATGTGATCAACACCTCTTTGGGAAGGCCTGTCACTTCCTGGTGGAAATGTGTGCCCCCAGTGAGTCCAAAATTGTGAGGCTCAGTGAGTGTGTGAATGTGTCTGGTGCAGTTCATTGGTGAGGACTCAGATGGGGAGTTTCTATGCCCACTGGCCCAGGCCCGTGTGGGTGGCTGTCTGGCACAGGAGAGGAGTGCTAGTGGCAGATCAGTCTCGGCTTGACTCCTGGCAGTGCCGTCCCTCAACTGCGTGACCTTCAGCAAATGACTTAACCTCTCTGAGACCCAGTTTCCACGTCTGTAAAGTTAGCAGTCATAGACCGAGCTTGTGAGGGTATTGGGTGGATTAAACATAAGTAGATGACTCATGGGACTTCACTGCTGGGCAAATAGCTACGACTCTGCATTCCCAGTTCCAGGGGTCTGGGTTTGATCCCCAATCAGGGAACTAGAGCCCACATGCCACAACTCAGAGGCCCCACATGCCGCAACAAAGATGCTTCCATCAGAGAGCTTCCAGCAGAGATCCCTCGGGCTGCAGCTAAGACCTGGTGCAGCTAAACAAATACAAATAAATAAAATATTTTTTAAAAATAAGTAGCTAACTTGCTCAGCACACAGAGACACTTGAGAATTATTCATGCTTTCTGGTGAATATGCTTCTTGACAGCTCTGAATATCCGTCTTTCCTTTGCTCCATTCTCCCTGCTTTACATCTCAATCCTGAGTGCAGGTGTGCGGGCAGCTTCCTCCTTTGCCGAGTCTTTCTGCTTGCCTTCTTTTTCCATAGCAAGAGGGTGTTACTTTTCTGCCCATTTTTTCCTATAAAGCCAAGCTTTGGCTGTATGTTGTGATGAGCCGGGACGCTCTCTCCGAGTGCTGGGAGATCCAGGGCTGATGGATGTGTGTGTCCCACCTCTGTGTGCACAGGGCCTGCCTGGGGGCAGGGTGGGCGCTCAGGGATAGTTCCTCTCTAGACATTTGTCTGACTCAGCTGTAGTGAGACAGTCCCTGGGAGAAAAAGCTGAAAGTCTTAAGTCTGGTGAATGTGGCTGTATTCCTACAGCCATGGATGTGTATGAGTGTATGTGTGTGTGTTGGAGGGGAGACCCAGGGTGTGTGTGTGCAGAGGTCCCTTTGACGTGGGCAGCAGGGGAAATGGGCCAGGCAGGGGCGGGCTCTCATTCCCTGAGGATGTCTCATGTGGCCACTGGCCCCTTCTTCATGAGGCCTCTGATGCTGAATTTGATCCACCAAAGTCAGGAAGCTCACTTCCTGCCTGAGAAGGTGACCACATGTGTAAAGTGGAGTTGAGATGCTTGTCTCATTCTCATGGAGTGAGCTGCGAGTCTAGAAGGGACCCCTTCTCTGTGGTAGCTGGACACACTGCCCTGGCCTTGAAACCTCTCCTGATACCCGGGCTTTGTATGATGCAGACAATCCTTTTCATTTCTCTGCTCTTCAATTCTCAACAGTAACAGCAGAGACCCTAGAATCTCTTAAGTAGTTCTTAAATGAAAAAGATGAAGGAAGCAATTTTTTTCTTATGCCCAGCTCAGTGCGTGGCACATAGGAGGTATTCAGTAATCAAACAAAACATATGGCCATACATCTTTGCATTGTCTTAATTACTATTATCAGTGCCAGTAATAATACAACTCTAGGATTTGTTTGGGCTTTATGAAATCATAGGTAGGATAAGCCAAAAAGAACATTAAAAAGAAAAAATGCCAGGATTTCTTTAGGAGCTCCTCAAAAGGAAGCCAAGGGAATGTAACGGAGCCCCAGTTGTAATAGCAACTAGCAAATACTTAATTTGGTGTGATATGCTCCTTGTCTTTGTCTCTGGAACAGTTAGTTGGATGAAAAAATAGCTGTCTGCCCTCAGAAAGGGAACATAATATGTAATTAAAATTAAGGACTTTCTATTTGAGGGGACCTGTTACATGAAATTATAGGAGGAAGCAATCGAGAAATATTATTGTTTTGCATATTTGGAATCAGGGTAATTAGAAGATGCCAAACATGGAGGACCAGCTGGAAAAAGGCCCGGGGAGGGGAGAAGGCAGGAAGCCCCCGCCCCACCTCATCAGGCGTGGGATGGCCCTGGTGGGTGTTTGTGCTACATACAGGAAATAGGATGCCTTGCAGCCACCGTCCCCTGGTGGGTGTTTGTGCTACATACAGGAAATAGGATGCCTTGCAGCCACCGTCCCCTGGTGGGTGTTTGTGCTACATACAGGAAATAGGATGCCTTGCAGCCACCGTCCCCTGGTGGGTGTTTGTGCTACATACAGGAAATAGGATGCCTTGCAGCCACCGTCCCCTGGTGGGTGTTTGTGCTACATACAGGAAATAGGATGCCTTGCAGCCACCGTCCGTGAGGGCCTGCATCTCGGGAGCTCTGGTTGTGGAGAAGAAACTTAGACTCTCTGCAGAATGACCTGGTCTCACGTTCTCGTACTTCTATTGAATTGCTATGTTATTTTTCCCTTCCAAGCTTTGGTTTCCTTCTCATCCAAAAAACAAGAAACAAGCCACTCTCTTTGAGCACATAGGCTTGTTATGAGGTCACAAATGAGATGATATTCCTAATTATTGTTGTTATTCAGTCAGTAAGTCATGTCTGACTCTTTTCGACCCCATGGACTGCAGCACGCCAGGCTCCTCTGTCCTCCAATAACTCTAGAGTTTGCTCAAATTCATGTCCATTGAGTAGGTGATGCTAGCTAACCATCTCATCTGCTGCCCCCTTCTCCTTCTCATACTCATAATAGGTTTCCTAAAGTGCTTGCAAGGAATAACTCTTTCATAGACATTTGTATTATTCTGTTCATAGATGTGATGAGCTGCCCACGCGTGACAGACAAGGTAAAAAACCAATAGTGAAACCAAGCCTCACGTAGTGCCTGTATCAGTAGGATGCTTCTGGCTAAAAGTAAAAGATAGCTCAGCTAAGGGGACTTACACACTAGGATATTTAATCTCCCACAGAACACAAAGTACTGGCCGAGTTAAGTCACCTGTTCAATGACGTTATGGTTCCTGTTGTCAGGGGATAAGGAGAAGTTACTGATCAGTGGGCACAGAGTTTCAGTGAAGCAAGGACTGAGCTCTGGAGAGCTCTTACAATGTGGCACCTGTGGTCAGCCACACCGTATGTCCCTGTGCGACGCTCAGTCCCTCAGTCGTGTCCGACGCTGCGATTCCATGGACTGTATCCACCAGGCTCCTCTGTCCATGGGATTTCCCAGGCGAGAACACTGGGGTGGGCTGCCATATCCCACTGCACTCAGTCTTCCCAACCCAGGGACTGAACCTGCACCTCCTGTGTTGGCAGGCGGATTCTTTATCAAAGCACCAGCTGCGAAGACCCACTATACGTGTTCTACACCTACAATTTTGTTAAGAAGATAGATCTCAGGGTAAGTGTTCTTACCACAATAAAATATGATTAAAATTAAATTTATCTCATGACTCACAAAACTCCGAAACAAAATAATATGAGCCACAAAACTTGACGGGGTTGGAAGCAACCTCTTTGGTGTCTGAAAAATCACATTTACAGAAACAATGTTTTTCTAGATCAAGTAACTTAAAGAGAGATGGTCTCTTCTCTCTCTCTCTCAGTTCTCAGCATCTAAGCTTCATTGTCTGAAATTCTTCCATTCCTTTCTTCTTGTCCCTCAACTCCCCGAGTTAATGAGACTACACTCGGTGCGCCCAGGCCTGGGTGGATTACTGGGAGAACAACTGTGATTTATCAGTATTGTATTTGGAATAGGGCTTCCCTGGTGGCTCAGACGGTAAAGAATCCACCTGCGATGTGGGAGACCCGGGCCGGGAAGATCCCCTGGAGAAGGAAATGGCAACCCACTCCAGTATTCTTGCCTGGAGAACCCCATGGCAAGAGGAGTCTGCTGGGCTACAGTCCACGGGGTCACAGAGTTGGACACGACTGAGTGACGAAGCATAGCACAGCATAACTATATTCAGTGTAAAGTGAACTGCTGCTGATTGTAAGCTAGACCACCAGTTTCGCCACAACCTTCAAGAGGAGGAATTAGAAACATCAAATGTACACACCAATGTAAGGGAATCTGATTTCGGAAATTAGACCTCTGGTTGTCAGAATAGGGATTTGGACGGATGAATTGGAGAGAAAGTTAATTTGGCACGCTGACCAAGGTCAATTAGATCCAAATGCACTGATCGACATGAATGTTCCATGTGGGTCTCACACGAGGTGGGCCCTGGGCTCCATGCCGCGCCACACCCCTGCCCTCAACGAGCTCACGATCAGTCCGTGAGGCTGATGTCTAACCTGGACACCTTTCTCCAGGGTGGGGAGCACCAGGATGAGGTGAACAGGGAGTGCTAGGTGAGCCCGGGTGAGCACTCACCTGGCCCGGGGGTAGAGGGGTCAGCAGAGAATTCCTAAGGGAAGTGGTTACCTGTGGTCCATCTCCAGATAGAAGGAGTGGGCCAGGAGGAGAGACTGCACAGGTATTGTGGAGAGAGAGGAGAGGCATGGCCAGGGGCGCCTGGGAGAGGAAGAGGGCAGTCTAGGAGAGGGCACAGGATGCCCAGTGGGGAGGCTCAGGTCTTACCCAGGACAGAACAGATCAGCAGGGAACTGAATCTTCCTGGCAGCCTCTGTGCAAAGAACAGGTTTCAAGCAGCAGTTCTCAAAGTGTGGCCTAGGATCCCCAGGGGTCCCATTCCAGAGAATCCAGGAGACCAAACTATTTTCATGATCATCCTCAGGATGCATGCGCCTTCTTCAGTCCTGTTCTTCCGGGAGCGTACAGTGGAGTTTCTCAGTGGCTACCTGGCCGGTTTGATCAAGAAGGAGTGGATGCAAAAGCAGAGATGACAGTCCAGCTGTCTTTTCTTGAGTCAAACATCANGGAGACCAAACTATTTTCATGATCATCCTCAGGATGCATGCGCCTTCTTCAGTCCTGTTCTTCCGGGAGCGTACAGTGGAGTTTCTCAGTGGCTACCTGGCCGGTTTGATCAAGAAGGAGTGGATGCAAAAGCAGAGATGACAGTCCAGCTGTCTTTTCTTGAGTCAAACATCAAAAAGAAATTTAGCAAAAAGGCCAAAACAGTGCTGTTCTCTGTGTAGTGTAGTGACTATCTTGTAAAATACAGCTGTTTTTCATACAAGGTATTTATGCTAACATGTAATAGGTTTATTATTTTTTTAATGAATTAAACGTGTGTTAAAATACCTCAGTTTTAATTTCAAATAGAGTGAAATATTGATAGATTTGATCCACATGAACAGAAGCTCTTTGGGCTCCTCTATAATATTGCTGTTCAGTTGCTCAGTCGTGTGCTACTCTTTATGACCCCCTGGACTGCAGCACGCCAGGCTTCCCTGCCCTCCACTATCTCCCAGAGTTTATACACTCATGTCCATCAAATCCGTGATCCCATCCAACCATCTCATCCTCTGTCATCCCCTTTTCCCGCCTTCAGTCTTTCCCAGCATCAGGGTCTTTTTGAATGAGTCAGCTCTTCGCAGCAGGTGGCCAAAGTATTGGAGCTTCAGGTTCAGCATGAGTCCTTCCAGTACTGAAGAATGGCAAACTGAATTGATAAGTTAGTTCGCTTTCTGGGAGGGTCTGTGCCAGGAAATGCCAGCAGGGGCAGTACTGGGTCAAGGCTCCTCTGGCCCCAGAGTAGGAGAAAATGTGGAGCAGGAGGGGGTGGAGGATGGAGATAACTGCAGCCCAAGGGGAATCTTCCTTTAACAAAGGTTCTCCGTGGTCAGTTCCAAGTGTCAACTGGTGCCACTTGCTGAAGCCCCTGCCCCGTCCTCTGATACTTGTGTCTTTGATCTCATCTTTGCACTGTCACTGTGAGACAGGTGCTGGCAGGCAGAAAGCGGCTTCCCCAAAAACACACAGCAAGCTGGGCACAGCCAGGATTCAAACCCAGGACTAGGTGACTCTCCAGAGAGGTGCAAGTCTCATCCATAACAGGTCGCGTTCCTTGATGAGAGGTGTTAAGGCCCCAGCCCCTGATGGCCTCTCAGAGCTACGGGCCCCGCTGCCTGTGGCTGCCCTGCAGGGTGGTCCCCGATGGCGTCTGGAGAGCAGGCTGACCATGGTTGGTAGCACGCTGTGGACACTGCATCTGGCCAAGAGAGCTCAGCTGGGGAGGCCACTGCAGCCTGGAGGGGCTTCTGGGAGGAATAGTACAGCCACTGATGTGCTCATCCTTGGGGTCATCCTTGGGCGTAACCAGTCCAGGGAGCAGGGGAGGGGAGGATTCATCCTCACAGCAGACTGTCTTTTCTTCATCATTCAACAGAGCTCATTGGGCACAGCAGAGCTCCCTGGTACTTATGTGTTAGGAGCCAAGCTTGGTCCATTGGAGGAACCCAGAGAGGAGAGAGAGGAGAAGGAATATTTGTTCATTTCTTACCATGCGGTCAGCAAGCAAGCATTAGATCTGTATGGAGTCCCTGCGGGCTCTCAGCCAGGAAGGCTCATCCTGCCATTGCTGACTGTGTTACTTTGAGCTTGTGACCGGACTTCTCTGTACATCCCAGTTTCCTGGGAGTAAAATGGAGATGATACTGAAGAACTCGCCTCGTAGGGTTGGCATAAGAATCAGATGAGTCAGCATAGAAACGCACTTAGGTCTGGCCTGGCAGCTAGAAAGCATTTGACATATGTCACTCCTGACATTTTATTGTATTGCTCTAAACACGTTAAGATGACCTGCCCTGTTAACTTGTGTTAGCCACACACATCTTATCACGTCATTCTCACTGCGACCCTGCATGTGAGGTATTTTGTTATTGTCCCAGTGATCTTGATGAATACACAGAGGCTCAGAGAGCCTGATTTGCCCCAGATATAGGTCTCCAGGACCACCTCTCTCCTATTTATTCAGACACCAGAGGCTGACTTTTCAGTGTCACTTCTGATGCTGGAGGCCTGATGTCTACATGCCTTTGTACTCAACCTCCTATTTGCATTACGAGGAGCCTCTCTTCTTAACGGGAGAGGCCTGCACCGGCGCTGGGAGACCGTGGGAAAGTAGGCGTTTGCTGAGCTCATCTTTGGGAATGAGAAAGGAAAGCGTGCGGGTCCTTCCTCCACCCGGAAGAAAGATTCAGGACCCCAGCCCGAGGCTGCGGCCATGGCAACATTGGGAGATTCTGCATCTTTGCTTATTTTCCTGTGCTTTCTTTTTCTCTCTCTCTTCTTGTCTTCCTGGTCCATTAAAGAAACTGACCTTCATGGAGCATTTTCACCAGAAGCAGGACCTCTTAGTTTGCATGCCTTTCCCCTTGCTTCCTGGGGCTTCCCGGGTGGCTCAGTGGTAAAGAATCTGGCTGCCAGTGCAGGAGATAGAGGAGACAGGGTTCAGTCCTTAGCTCGGGACGATCCCCTGGCAGAGGAGATGGAAGCCCACTCCAGTGTTCTTGCCTGAAAAATTCCATGGACAGAGGAGCCTGTGGGTCCACAACTGAGCGACTCTGCACACACACACACGCACACATTCCCTGCTTCACAAGGAGCCCAGGCCTTGTACCAAGGAGGGTGATCCGTGCTCCCCTGAGTGCTCCCTGCCAGGCTCTGTCCTTTTATGTCTTCACTCGCTCCAACCTCAGAACAGCCTTGTGGGAGCAGGCACTGTCAGAGTGCCCATTTTACAGATGAGCTGCTCAGGGCTTGGAGAAGTTCAGGAGAGTGCCCAGGAGCACTTGCTAGTGAGTGTCAGCTGCGAGACAGCGCCAGAGGCAGCAGTCTGATTCTGGAGCCCAGTGCTAAGCCAAAGTCTTGGATAGAAAAGACTTACTTGGGGAAGCAATAAGGGGCTTCCCAGTTGTCCCTAGTAGAAAAGAACCCAATTGTCGATGCAGGGGACATAAGTGATGCAGGTTCTATCCTTGGGTCAGGAAGATCCCCTGGAGGAGAGTATGGCAACCCACTCCAGTATTCTTGCCTGGAGAACCCCGTGGACAGAGGAGCCTGGTGGGCTACAGTCCACAGGCTCCGACCTGTAGCCTGGTGGGCTACAGGTCACAAAGAGTCAGACATGACTGGAGTGACTTAGCACTCACACAGGGAAGTAATAAAGGGCCCTCTGCATTTGGGACGGAACCTCTAAGACACGGATGGGATGGGGATGATGGCAGGTCGGACAAAGCCTCTCCAAGGCTAGAGATGTACCTGCTGTTTGATCCCGGGCTGCATGGTGAAGTGAGGAGACTCAGTGCTGGGACCCAGGGGGCTGGGCAGGAGCCCTAGCCGTGGGCAGGCCTGGGGATCTCTTTCCTCCAGCCTTGGCCTTGGCTTCGTGTCCACCCTGTCCAGAATGACAACCTCTTCAATGACTGCAGGTGCCCCTGGAATAGCTGTCCAGTCTGGATATCAGGCTAGGGCTGAAGGCGGGTGCTGACCACAGCATAGGGTGTGATGTGATGGCCTTCAGGACGAGACTGAAGAAGCAGGAGACCTCTTCTGCTGAAATTTACTCTTAACTTTTGACTCTGCACCTTGGAGCCACTGCTTGGGAGGATCCAGCCTCTGCTTCCTGAGCCTTAAAGGAACAGGGTTTTTATCTTTTTCATGGGGCATGGTTGCTTTTTGCCTGGTGGTTCTGATTCGGCAGACTTTTCCAGACTTTTCCATGCCTCTGGAAATGCTTCTTCCTCCTTTAGGCAGGGCATGCTGTTAGAGCCACATCTAGTCTTTAACGACTCCTGTTCTTCTGTGGGGACCAGTGTGCTGAAGGTGGCCATAAAGACACTTACGTCCGCATCAGCCATTTCTACTTCATCCCTTATGACTTGGCTCAGGCCTCTCCTCCTCCAGGAAGTCTTCTTTGATTGCCTGGGCTAGTTTTAGTTTGGTGTCTCCTTTCTGCATTTCGTTGCACCCTAAGTGCCCGGATTCTCGCCATCACTGTACTTTACTGAAGCCTCTGGCTTGCACGCCTGCCTTCTACCCTAGGCTGCAGGCTCCTCAGACTGTGGCCTCAGCACTCAGGAAATATTTGTGGTATAAACTGGACAACCCTAGCAGATAGGCTGTTAGTCCCACTGAGAGCCTTGATAAGGTTTCCGAGAGAATAAGCCACTTATCCAAATTATTAAGTGCCCGCTTTGGGATTGAGTACCGTTTCCAGTAGGTCAGATGACAGTTCCACACAGCAGCCAAAGACGGCAAAGGAACATGGCAGCCTGGGGATGACAAAGCCCAGGGAAGCAGCCAGTCTGTTAATGGGCGTTAGATGCCTACTGAGTGCCCTCCTTACGCAGAGGGAGAAAGAAACCTCGGGTCCTCCCTTCAAGGAGAGTTGGCTTGAAGATGGAGGAGCTAATAAGTAAGGCATGGATATGAGAAGATTGGGCTTCCCATGGGGCTCAGTGGTAAAGAACCTGCCTGCCAGTGCAGGAGACGTAAGAGACGCGGGTTCGATCCCTGGGTTGGGAAGATCCCCTGGAGGAGAGCATGGCAACCCACCCCAGTATTCTTGCCTGGAGAATCCCACGAACAGAGGAGCCTGGCAGGCTACAGTCCACGTGGTTGCAAAAAATGAGACACGACTGAAACGACTTAACACGCACACGTGCGTGCACACATGAGAAGATTACCATCGGCACAAATGTTTCTGTGGCCGAAAGTCAGTGACACGCAGCTGGACACAGCTGGACACTTTGCCAGGACAGCCTCTGGGAAATGAGGGGTCTCAGCAAGGGTCTACAAAGTAGGAAAAGCAGAGAAACCTACAGGAGTGGTTGAAGAGCTTGAATTCGGGAGCTTATTTTTCTGCTTAGCCAGCCATGGGTTTTGTAATCTTGGAGAATTTCCTTGACTTCTGTATGTCTCAGTTTCCTGGTCTGGTGACCCTGACCTCCTTGTTGGGCGATGGCGAGGAGTTGGTGGCACCAGGCTTGAAGAACACTTTGCACAGCATCTCACATGTTGTAGAATGGTTCAGAAAAGCCGCCTCTTGTTAACAGAAGTTAGTTACCGCATTAAGGTCTACACATCTCACATGCAATGGTACAGGCACATCTCAAAATCAACAAGTAAAAAGTGCAAGCTCAAGGGCATGAGGATTCCGGGATTTGATCGTCTGAGGCTGTTTGTGTGTGCATGCATGCTCACTCAGTCAGACGCTTTGTGACTCTTTGCGACCCCATGGACTGTATAGCCCACCCGGCTCCTCTGTCCATGGAATTTCCCAGGCAAGAATACTGGAGTGAGTTGCCATTTCCTTCTCCAGGGCATCTTCCCAACCCAGGGATCAAACTCATATCTCTTGTATCTCCTGCATAAGCAGGCAGGTTCTTTACCAGCTGATCCATCGGGGGAAGTCATCTTGTTAATAACACAGTGTTTATTTCCAGCAGTACCAGTAAGAGGGCCATTCCTAGCAGTGGGCTCAGCTCCTTGGCATCATGTCTTGGATTGGGTCTTCCCAACCTTGCCACCAACTGTGTAACCAAATCCCCTCATGCTCCGCAGCTGAATTTGGCCAAGCACCCTGCTCCCCTTTTCCTATTGATCAGGGCTGTTTGAGGCCACAAAACAGGCCGCTCTGATGGCACAGAGAGCTTGCCAGAAGGAGCAGGCTAGTGGCTTATAAATGCCGCTCCCAGCCACTGACCCACCAGGGGACTCACTTTTCCAAGTAGGCATCAGGAGAGCACCACAGGACACAGTTAATGCTGCCTGTTTCTTCCACGGAGTCAAGTTTCTGCAAGAAGATTCATTCATTCATTTACTCATCCACCCACCCATTCCCCCTTCTATCTATCCATCCATCTATCCTTCTATCCATTCATTTGGCAGACATGCATTAAGTGCTTGCTGTTGCTCACTGTTCTGAGCACACATGCAATGGATATTTTTAAAGTACTTAGTTGTGTGTGGCTCATTGTTCCTGCCCTCCTGCAGCCCAATGCACTGTGAGGTCTGAGCCACTGGAGACCATGAGTAGGTGGAGAGGGCGCCCAGGTGAGGGCTAACAGAGTCATGATGACAGAGCCAGCCTGGCCGGGTGTCAGAAGAGGCTTCAGCCTGGCCTTAAAACACAAGTGGAATTCAAGCAAGAGAAATCAGAGAGAATAGCCATGCTTGCAGAGGGAGCAGGCAGCGTGGGGAAGGCCTGGAATTGGGAAATAATAGTAATTGTGGTAATTAAAAATGCAGACATTTATTGAGAGCCTAGCCATACCTCCTGCCTTCCTAAGCCTTGTGCACACTATATCTCAAGGAGTGTTCAATGCTGTTTCTGGCACACACTTTTAAGAATCTGTTTCTGGAACCAGAGTGTCTGGGTTTAAGTCCTGGCCCCACCTCCATTTGCTGTGTGATCATGGATAAGTTATGAACCTGCCTTTATCTTTAAAAACTGGTAATCATTTTTTGTGTGTCAGTATGGACTTGTGGATATTTGTTTGTTACTTTGGGTTATAGTTAAATTCTACATTATTTTGTTACTGAAATTGTTTCAGCTTTAGCCATTGAGAACTCTCTCAACTGGCTCCTATGTCCTTTTGACATATGTCTGTTGGTGTGGGTGTGGACGTGTGTGTGTGTGTGTGTGTTTATATTATGCACTATTTAATACTCCAGACTCATCTTGTATAGTCTGTGCCCCAGCCCTAGAATCAGCCCTTTTCTCTGAAATTCCCAGTTCCTTTTATTGAACAGTGGTATTAGGAAGATCTGGATGGTGGGTGAGCTCATCGCTATTGGGGTATCATTGCTTTTGGACAAATTTCCAGTGCAGAAAATTCCAGATGACTTATGTAGAGAATCCCCATCAAGGAGCTGGAGCATAATTCCCCATCCCCTAATTGTGGGCTCCACATAATGATTTCTTTCCCGAAAGATTAGCCTTTTTTCAGTGGACAAACCTGGTGAACATGACGTCAGCCAGCTGATCAAGGTCAGTACCAACAGTGCTGTAATGCTGATAGTGTGCACCCTTGAGGTGCTGTGATGAGAACCCCCAGTCTAAACATGACGGCACCACTTAAGCCCCAGTTGAGAGTCACCCAACAAAATGCCCGACTAGTTCCCATCAAAACTGTTAAAAGATGGGCAAAAATGAGCGAAGTCTGAGAAGTGTTCACAGTCTAGAGAGGCCTAAGAAACATTAATAAATGTGCTATGGTTCTCTAATGGCATCCTGTAAGAGAACAAAGGACAAAGTAAAGGGAAAAATGACGAACTCTGAATAAAGTATGATTTCAGTTAATAGTGATGTATCGATATAAATTCATTACTGGGGATAAATGTGCCATAGGTGTTGACAGTAGGGAAACTCAGCTTTAGGTAGATATATGAGAGTGGTGATGGACAGGGAGGCCTGGCGTGCTGCGGTTCACGGGGTCGCAAAGAATCAGACACGGCTGAGCGACTGAACTGAACTAAGCTGATGCGAGCACTCTGTATCTGTACCAGTTTTCTGTAAATCTGTAACTACTGTAAACTAAAAGGCATATTGTAAAATGTAGGCAATACTGTTATTACCAAATGAGGTTCTTGTAAAAAAGAAATAAGATGTTATGTACCAAACACCACATGTGTGTGGAGCAAGTCCTCAATTCACGTTGATTCTTACTGTCATTATTGTTCATTTCCCCAAATCCCTATGAAGGGGGGCTGTTGCTCCAGGGTGTCCCTTTGAAGGAGATGGAGTTGTCTTACATTTTAGGCCCTGTGGTATATACCTTGTACAAACTGAAGGTTCATGTAGCTGAATGTCAAACTCTGAGCCTGTGAGTAATCTCTTGCTGTGCACCTACTGTGTACCCAGTGTGTGCACACACATGTGTGTGCGTGTGTGTGTGTTGCTTAGTCCTGTCCGACTCTTTGCAACCCCATAGACCGCAGCCTCACCGGGCGCCTCTTTCCCAGTCGTATGTTCTATTTCCCTGGGAACTGCACATTTTGATCCTCAGATATGCTGTTCTAGTGGAGCACAGTGACATGTGAGTATATTTCATTCTGACAAGTGACTCGCGAAAAGGCATTAGCACAAGGTACAAGATGACCCCACAGCAATAGGTCTGCCAGAAGTAGTTGTGAAACTCCGTGATCGCTACTGCCTCCAACTAATCTCGGTAATGCTTCATTTTGTTTGATATGATCTTTGAGTTTGAGCTGGCCAGCACTCGAAGTTTAAGAAAAATCTGTGGGGGAAATTATTAGTTGAAGAAAATCTATCCAGTAACTTAGTTTGTCATGCATGTTAGGGCTGTGTGCATGCATACTCAGTCATTCAGTCGTGTCTGACTCTTTGTGATTATGGACTGTAGCCTGCCAGGCTCCTCTGTCCATGGAATTTTCCAGGCACGAGTACTGGAGTGTGTTGCCTTTTCCTCCTTCAGGTGGTCTTCCTGACCCAAGGATTGAACCCACATTTCCTGTATCTCCTGCATTGGCAGGCAGATTCTATACCACCAAGCCACCTGGGAAGCCAGACCACTGTTATTTCTTTATTTTAGACTCTGAGATCTTGAGCAGGGTGATATCTTGTTTTTCCAGATCTTGCCAACAGGCTTAATAAATGTTGGGTAAATGAGTGACTGAGTAAGTATGTGAGTGACTTTATTACTGATATACCTTAGTCCAGTTCTTTAGATAGTAATGTGTTGCTGGAATTTCATTTAAGAACTTTTTTTCTGCTTCTCTGCAGTGAGCAGAGGGTCTCATAATCTTGCTGAAGAAGGAAAAAACACTAATATAGGAAATATCATGATCAATGTGAAGGAGAAAACCATTGTATTTGGCAGTCTCTGAGAAGACATTGGGGATTGACTGGGAGAAGGTGGCAGGCACTCAGTAAATCTCACATACCAATGTTTGCTTCTTATATTTGTGCATTTGCTATAATGCATCTTTCTTTTATCCCCACAATGTCCTCCTAATGAGTAATTCCTACACATCTTTTAAGATATGCAACTCAGAAAGAAAAAGAAGGAAAACTTCCAAATTCTTTTTATAAAGAAATCATAACAGTGATGCCAAAACTCAATGAAGACTGTACAGAAATAGAAAACTATAGTCCAATCCCACTTATGAACATCAAAGCAAACATCCTAAATAAAACATTAGCATAATTCAGCAGTGCATTAAAAAATATTCCATGATCAAATAGAATTTGTTCTGGAATTGCAGCATTAGGAGATCTATAACATTTTTCATCTTAGTAAATTGACCTAGGAGAACAAGCACATGACCATCTTGATAGATGCTGAAAAGGCATTTGACAATATTCAGCATTTAGTTCTTGAAATCTTTCTTAGCAAAATTGGAAGGCTCACAGAAGTTGGGTAATACAGTCAAAAAGTCACACACAGTTGAAAAATGGCAGAGGCAGCCTGGAAACCCAGGGAATTAATCTCCTCCCTTCAACCATGGTGCTTCATTTTGAGGTAATAGGAAGGAGATATTGTGATAAGAAAGACATAAATAGCGTCCAGCTCTTAGATTTCTTTGTGGGTAAAGCTTTAGAAACAAATGTATGCCTCAGATTATTGTAGGAACGAAATGACTTCTCGCACGTAATGCCTTGAGTTTAATTCCTAGAGCAGAGCTGTCGCCCAATAAATGTTTGCCCCTTTTCGCCTAGGCGGGAACCCAACAGAAAACAGTTTTAGCTTTCTTCTATTAATGTACTCAACATGGATTATTATGTGCTTAGTGTGTGCAGTCTTTATACCAACTGTGATGGGCTACAGTTCATGGAGTTGCAAAGAGTTGGACACGACTGAGCAACTATAGCTGGGTATAAAAAAGGAATGCCTGCTTCCCTGGAGGGTCAGCTGGTAAAGAATCCACCTGCAATGTGGGATCCATCTTCTGTTCCTGACAACCCTTCAGCTCTACCATCTCCCGCCTCCTCTGCCTCCCTCCAGTCAGTAACTCTTCTTGCCTGTTCACTCCGTGCCAGTCCTTGTGTGCCAGCTGTTGTACTATATGGTACTCTTTTCACGGTACTCTTCTTTAAGATTTAAAAAGGTTTTCTTTATCTTTTGTGTTTGTTTTTATGTATTATTTGTGTGAGAAGTATTATAAGCCTATTACTGTACAGTACTACATAGCCAATCGCATTAGTTGGATACCTCGGCTAACTTTGTTGGATTTATGAGTGCGCTGTCAGAATGGAACTTGTTTGTATGTAGTAGACTTACTGTATTAAGTACCTAGTATGTACCAGGCCTGTGCTAGGTCCTAGACATGCAGTGATAAGCCACGGACACCTATACCTTCCCTTCTGGAATTCATGGTCAAGCAACAGTGACACTCCTTCCAGCCCAGGCTCTCATCACTTTACTTCCCTGAGCCCTTCTTGGATAATAAACAAGACTGCCTCCCCCTGGGATGATAGGGAACTTTTTCCTAGTGAAAAGGCAGCTTCAGTGGAGAAGCCTTAGGGAATTCACTGTAGCTACACAGTGTGAAGTCATCAGCCCAGAACAAAAAGCCATCTGCTGTACAGGTGTGTTGCCAACACTTAGAGAGACCTACACTGGGCTGTTTTTTCTTTTCCTCCTAAAGTAATTTCCTCTTTAAGTGTTTTCAAATTATATCTTCTCGAGTATCATCTTTTACAATGTTAACCACATCCTGTGTCATAATCTGTATTCCTCCTGCTCTGAAATGTTTTAATTCAATTTTTGCATTATGTCCAACGTGATGAATTAGAGCCAGAGAAGCATCGACGAAGTGTCAGGAAAGACAGATTGAGGAGTTGAAACTAATGGCATTTGGGGACAATATTTTTCCACAAATATCAGAGTCACAAATGAAGCGGTGAATTATGTTGCAACCAAGAGCAGTACACAAACTTCAATGATACATGTGACTTAAAAAAAAAGAGAGAGAGAGAGAGAGAGAATTGCACCTGAGTTTAGATTCTTTGTGAGATTCTGGCTTTAAATATAGGGTCAGCTGAGGATAGAATAGAACAGTCCAGCATGAAATCCACAGTCCCTGGCCCTCAGAAAGTGCAGATGGGGTTGGGGGGAGAAAGGAAGGCAAACAGAAGAAGCATGAGCAAGTGGGATATGGCAATTGAGATGGGTCAGGCATGGAGCATGGTTTGGAAGAAGCAAGAATGAGTGATCTAAGCACACAGGAGCCATTCTCTGTGGGTTCGCTATTCAGCCCTGGACTAAGACTCCCGGATAAAAGAAGCCATCAGGTAGATGGTGGTGGAGTGCCATTGAGACAGAAGGTCACCCTGGGGCAGCACATTTTGAGAGATGGCTCAGGAACACAAGAGCTTCCAGCACTGATGAATCCTCCTTGAGGGTTGCTGCTGCTGCTAAGTCGCTTCAGTCGTGTCCGACTCTGTGCGACCCCATAGATGGCAGCCCACCAGGCTCCGCCGTCCCTGGGATTCTCCAGGCAAGAACACTGGAATGGGTTGCCATTTCCTTCTCCAATGCATGAAAGTGAAAAGGGTTACATCATTACAAATGCTTGTGAGCCTTTTATGGGAATATTTATCTGTATCAGAACTGTATCCTATAAGGACTTCCCTGGTGGCCCATTGGCTAAGACTCTGCACTCACAAGGCAGAGGGCCTGGTCAGGGAATTAGAGCCCACATGCCACAACTAAAGATCTCATATTTCACAACTGAGACCTGGCACAACCAAATAAATATTTAAAAAAGAAAAGAAAGATAAGTAGAATTAAAAAAAAAAAGAACTGCATCCTATGTGCCATACACACACACTCACACATATACACACATATGACATGGTCTGATAGCCTCTTCCAAAGAGTGTTCCCAAGGACGCTAATCATTTAGGGAAAGAAGGGTTCATTGGCACAATAATTTGGGAAGCAGCCATCATTTGGAGAGTCATAGTGCTCATTGGCTTATTAGTGGCTCTGAGAAGTCCAGAAAGTCCAATTTCATCTAGCATTTCCCAAACTTGATTGTCACATGGAACTCTTTTGCATTTGGGGCTTTTGCCTACAAATATCCTCCAGAATTAGTGGTCTACTTGGCATCCTTCAAAAGATTTGCATCAGAGATGCTTGGCATATCTTGTTAGCTCTCCTGCAAGTGGCCAGGTTTTGCTGAATGAAAGGCTTGCTACTGAATGTGACATCTCACCCTGCCCACTGCTTTTGCTTGATATCTTCCTAGTACTTTGTGAGGGTCAGCTAGAGGTCATGTACCCCCTTGTGAAGTTCATGTTTCCTGTGTTTGCAGCGTCTCCTCCCTGCTTCAGTCTGTGCCTGGTGGGATTCCCTGCCTCTCGCCCGCCGCCCCCCCCTTCATTCTAGCCTCTAAAACCCAAAGCTGCGCAGAGTCTGCCATGCTTGCACACTCATTTCAAGTCTCATTAGCATGATCATAAGCTCCCAGCCTTCACTTGACATTGCCCAGCTCAGTATATCTGCCCTCCTGCCAGCTGTGGAGCTGAAGACGACATGCCCTTCAAACCTGCTTGTCTTTACACTTCCTTAGTATCTTCTTTGTCAGGCACACTCCTCTTTTCGTGGCTCACCTGGCGTCTCCTGCTTTCTGGCATCAGGCTACCTTGGTGAGTGTTCCCATTTGGCAGTGATTCCCAGGGCTTTCTCAGAAATAAGCTCCAAGTACAGATCCCAGGTAGAGCATTTGCCCCTGTGAGTTCTCTTCTCTTGTTTGTTTGTTTAATTAAGCACTGACATCCCCCAGTGGAGCTGGACTTCTCAAGGGCACAGCTTTTGTTTATTTCTGTTTCCAAGGGAGCCAATAGGTGCTCAGTAAATGTCTGCAAATGACTTGGTAAAGAGGAATTTTGGTGGGTCCTTCAAACATGATTTGAATTTGAATAGGTGGTAGGAATTGGGACTTACCTGGTGATCCAATGGTTAAGAATCCACTTTCTAATGCAGGAGACATAGCTTCCATCTCAATCTGGAAACTAAGATCCCACATGCCCAGGGGCAGCTAAGCCTGCATGCCACAACTGAGACCATATATATATATTTATTTTTTTTTTAATTTTCTTTTTAGGTAGTAGAAGAGTTTCCCCAGGTAAAAATGTGACATTCTTAAAAAATAGCAGATCCTGTGTTTGAGAATCTTTTGGTAGACCTGAACCAGGATGTAGAATTGTATGGTTTGCAAACACATTTTGAAGGTTCTTAAAATCATACTTGCTTTCAATATGGAATTAATAGAGCTCTTCTTTGAAATATTAGAAAATACATAATAGAAAACAGATTGATAAGGAAAAATCACCCAAGTCACACATGAAAGAAAAAGCACTCTTAATATTTTAGAGTCTCTTGGAGATATTTTCCTTGTTCAAGCTTTCATCACATAATTCAAAATCCTGCTTTTTTCATTAACAGATAACATTAGTATTTTACAATGCTATTATTTTAATATTTGCTAATGTAATTTTGTTAATGTAATTCACAGCTGCATAATATTCTTTCTACTGTATTTAGTATAGAGATTACTGTGTTCTACTATTATATTATTATAAATAATGCTGATGGACTTTACTGGGCTTATATCTCTGACTTAGTTTTAGACATATAAACAACTTAAAGGTATAAATTTGCCTAAATTAATTTATGAAATATTATCACCAGTGTACTCTTCCTTGGAACGCAAGAAGATCAAACCAGTCAATCCTAAAGGAAATCAACCCTGAGTATTCATTAAAAGGACTGATGCTGAAGCTCCAATACTATGGCCACCTGATGCAAAGAGCTGATTCGTTAGAAAAGACCCTGATGCTGGAAAAGATTGAAGGCAAAAGGAGAAGGGGTCAACAGAGGACTAGATGGTTAGAGATCATCACCGGCTCAATGGACATGAGTTTGACCAAACTCCAGGGGATAATGGAGAACTGACATGCTCTAGTCCATGGAGTGGCGGAGTCAGACATGACTTAGCGACTGAACAGCAATAACACTTCTCCTTAATCAGTAACTAAGTGTATTGTTTTACTGCCCTCTTGATTTTTCTACTTTTATAGGTGAAAAATAAAGTTTAACATTTCTTTTTTTTTTTATTACTATTAATATTGACTATTTTAGACATTTTGTAGTCTGTTCAGGTCTTTTTACATTTTAGTTTTAGTGAGATTTTCCACAGGCAAATTTCACAGTCTGAGAAACAGTGTTGATATTGTAAGACACTCTTTAACATTAAAATAATGATCAATGTTTGCTACATCAGTGACATCATTACTTGTTTCTCTAAGGACCCCTGATATGATTAGGAATCCCTGTAGATTCTTTCACCTTGTTAAATAAGGCATGACTGGATTTGTCTCAAGGACTCTGAGGTGTGTGATCAGTTTCAACTGGTAGCCTTGCCACCACCCCTAGACCTCCAACCCACTAACCTGTCCAAAGACCCCAGTGTCCAAGGACCATTGCAAACCCACCACAGTGAAGGTATCATTGATGGCCTGACCCAAGCAAAACGGGCTGAGGGTACAGCAGACCCCTTTCCCCAGAGTCCCCGGCAGGACGCACTCTGAAAAAGCAAGAGTAACAAGTCCATCCAAGAAAGAGCAATGAGCAATACATCAAGCTGAAAGCAATTCTGAAGACTAGAAAGTAGCATATGTAAAGTAGATGACTAGCACAAATTTGATGCATGAAGCAGGACAACCCAGAGGGATAGGGTGGATGGGGAGTTGGGAGGGGGGTTCAGGATGGTGGGGACATATGTATACCTGTGACTTATTCAGGTTCAGTTCAGTTCAGTCACTCAGTCGTGTCCGACTCTTTGCGGCCCCATGAATCACAGCACGCCAGGCCTCCCTGTCCATCACCAATTCCCAGAGTTCATTCAGACTCACGTTCATTGGGTCCGTGATGCCATCCAGCCATCTCATCCTCTGTCGTCCCCTTCTCCTCCTGCCCCCAATCGTTCCCAGCATCAGAGTCTTTTCCAATGAGTCAACTCTTTGCGTGAGGTGGCCAAAGTACTGGAGTTTCAGCTATAGCATCATTCCTTCCAAAGAAATCCCAGGGCTGATCTCCTTCAGAATGGACTGGTTGGGTCTCCTTGCAGTCCAAGGGACTCTCAAGAGTCTTCTCCAACACCACAGTTCAAAAGCATCAATTCTTCGGCGCTCAGCCTTCTTCACAGTCCAACTCTCACATCCATACATGACCACATGAAAAACCATAGCCTTGACTAGATGAACCTTAATTGGCAAAGCAATGTCTCTGCTTTTGAATATACTATCTAGGTTGGTCATAACTTTTCTTCCAAGGAGTAAGCGTCTTTTAATTTCATGGTTGCAGTCACCATCTGCAGTGATTTTGGAGCCCAAAAGAATAAAGTCTGACACTGTTTCCACTGTTTCCCCATCTATTTCCCATGAAGTGATGGGACCGGATGCCATGATCTTCGTTTTCTGAATCATGGCAGGTTACTGTATGACAAAAAACCCCAAACCATCACAATATTGTAAAGTAATTATTCTCCAATTAAAATTAATTAATTTTTTAAAAAAGACTAGAAAGTGTCGTGTGTGTGTGCTGAGTCATATCCAACTCTTTGTGACCCCATGGACTTTTGCCCACCAGTCTCCTCTGTCTGTGGAGTTTACCAGAAAAGAATAATGGAGTGGGTGGCCACTTCCTCCTCCATGGGACAAAGTGTTTAGTTGGCAAATATTAGGTGTGAATTGCCTCGCAAGATCTGAATCAGAGATGAAACATTTCTCCCTCTTAACTTTCAACCAAGAAGCAAAGATTTTTCTGTTGTTGTTTTTTTTTAATATTGATTTATTTGCTGGGTCTTCATTACTGCACGGGCTTTCTCTAGTTGCAGCACGCAAGGAATACTCTCTAGTTCTGGTGTGCGGGCTTCTCGTCATGGTGGGCTCCAGAATGCAGGTTCAGTGGTTTTCGTTCACAGGCTTAGTAGCTCCTTGGCAGGTAAGGTCTTCCCGGATCACTGATCAAATCCATGCCCCTTGCATTGGCAGGTGGATTCTTAACCACTGGATAACCAGGAAAGTCTCGCATGCTTTTGAAAGGATGGGTAACTTGGTTGCATGTACCACTGCAATTAAACTGGCCTGTTTGTGATGCTTTATCATCCTCTTTGACCCTTACAATGATACCGTGCTGTTCCCCACTGACAGATAAACCAGGGCACAGAGAGGTCAAGTATGGAGCCAAAATCAGAGAGACAACAAATGTGACGGGAGTTAGTGCAGAGAGTCCGTTACCTAGTATGCTGGAGGCCGAAGTCCAACAAGGCGCAAGGACGGTCCAGACCTCCTGTCCTCACCCTAGGGCTGACGGTGTCTGGCTGCGCGTGTCCTGTGGAGGGTGAGGACTGCCTGTCTATGCCATCTTGAAGTCAGGGGGGGTGGGGCTTAGACTTTGGGAACTCACCCACCCCTTTATAAGTCTCTTGAAAGCGCTGAGTCCTTATCCAGGAAAGATATGCATTCACACGAATTAGTATATAATATCAAGCACAAGCTTGACCACACAAGCACAAACGTGGATCCCGAGTGAAGATGGTCTGATGTTGTCCGATTCCCATATTTGAATTCCATGTCAGTATTACCTGCACTGTTGATGAGTTGGCTTTTCCCCCTTGGCTCAGTGGGTAAAGAATCCATCTGCAGTGCAGGTGATGCAGGGTTCTATCCCTGGGTCAGGGAGGTCCCTTGGAGAAGGAGAAATGGTAATCTACTCCAGTATTCTTGCTTGAAAAATCCCATGGACAGAGAAGCTATGGTCCATGGGGTCACAAACAGTCAGATGCAACTGAGCACATACACAAGCAAAAAAAAAAAAAAAAAACATAAATGGGCCAGGCTCATCCATTCTCTTGGAACACCTCCAGTCATGGTTGCAGGCTCCTTGCCTCCTCACCTTTGGAAGCACTGGGATTGCATTTTTTCCTGAATCAAGTAGGTCTGTCATGCTCAGTTTAGTCAGAAGTTCAGAGTGATTATAGAATTCTTGAGCTGAAAGGAACCAGAGGCTTCTCTTGGCAAACGTTACTCAGCATGCCTTCTTGGGTATTCCACTTCCTCTCGACAATGCTGGGTTTTATAACAGAAGCTTTCTGTGGCCAACAGAAGCTTTCTGGACTTGGCTGACTGAAAGCATGCTGACCGGGATTCTCAGTGGAACCACAGTGATGCCCAAAGACGGATTTGAGGATGGAGCATTTCTCCAATCCGTGCGACCTCAGAATGCATTCTCTCTGAAAGCTTCCTGCCAGTGTGATGCTTCTCAGGGAACTCTGTCTGATTCAGCTCAGCTCCCTTCCTCATTCTGAAGTGGAAGCAACTTAGAGGCACTGAGGACAGGTGTTCACCAGAATCATCCTTTCTTCCTACAAGAATGACTGTCTCCTTACCAGACCCTCCATAGAGGATGAGATCTTGTCTCTAACCTCACGAGGTTCTTTTCTCGTGGGGACACTGTTGTTCAGTCACTCAGTCGTGTTGGACCCTTTGTGACCCCGTGTCCTGCAGCACGCCAGGCTTCCCTGTCCTTCACCATCTCCCAGAGTTTGTTCAAATTCATGGCCATTGAGTCAGTGATGCCATCCAATCATCTCATCCTCTGTTGCCTGCTTCTCCTTCTGCCCTCAGTCTTTCCCAGAATCAGGGTCTTTTCCGGTGAGTCGGCTCTTTTCACATCAGGTGGCCAAAGCATTGGAGCTTCACCTTCATCCTCAAGCCTTCCAATGAATATTCAGGGTTGATTTCCTTTAGGATTGACTGGTTTGATTTCCTTGCAGTCCAAGAGATCTCAAGAGTCTTCTCCAGCTCCACAGTGACACGTATACAAATTATGATTGGACTCAGCCAGTATGCAGGGCTGTGGTTTGGACCACTGGAGACTGGTGAGAGGCTGGACACAGCGCAGTGAGTTGAGGCCTGCTGCTGCTTCCGGTGCCCGAGGGCCTGCCCCCTCGCCTCGCATTTCATTTCAGTTGCAGCTGCCAGCGCAGCCTAGTGTGAGCTCAGAGTTGCAGACAGAGCTGGCATGGTCCACAGTGCAAAGCAATGAATGACCCTGGTGCCAGCCCAGGAGACGTGGATAAGAGCTCCCGCTTCCTGCCCATCATGCAGAGAATTCTGGGAAATTCTGTAGGCATCTCAGGTGGTCTCAGAGACCCGAGCCTCTGATGCTCACAGCACATGCTCATGGTGGTTGTGCTTCCTACCTGCCCTCCTTGCTCCCTCACTCTTGCTTCCTGGGGTTGCCTCCAGATGAACCACCCATCTCACAACCTTTTCTCAGGCTCTTCTTTTGGGGAAACCCAAACTGAGAGGGGACATAAAAGCAAGTGGGTGATGTTTTTGTTTTAAGTCGAGTGACTCTTAAAGCCAGATGGTCTGGCTGGGTGAGTAACACAGTATTCTCTGGCTTGTTTAAAAATGGATGGTTTTCAAGATGTTCTTGGTGTTCCCTTGGATAAGTGACTCAACTCCCAGAATTTCAGGGCCTTTTATTACTATTATTATTTAGTTATTTTGGATGTACTTCATTTTCTCCCAAGCTACAGTACTATAGAACCTCAAACCTGGCACTTGTTTTTAAAGGTACTTAATCCAATTTGAAACTCAAGTTTAAGCTTGCCTCCAGACCATTTCTCTTGTGTGGCCATCACCCTCTGTTTTCTCTCTTGTAATGGGGAAACCACTACTTCACAGGCCATCCCATTCCTGGGCTATCCCTCAGCAAGTCAAGTCAATGAATGTTTTTGTAGCATCTGCCAAGTGCTAGATTCTGGGGTTTTTGAAAGGAGCCTTAGTCACCATCCTGGTTCCTCTAGATTGTAAAGCATTTGAGAAATTGCACAGAAACCAGATGGGAGTGTGGCTTAGCTTTGGTTTCATCGCTAAGTCATGTCCAACTCTTGTGACCCCATTGGCTCTAGCCCACCAGACTCCTCTGTCCATGGGATTCTCCAGCCAAGAATACTGGAGTGGGTTGCCATGTCCTTCTCCACGGGATCTTCCCAGCCCAGGAATCAAATCCGGGTCTCCTGCGTTGCAGGCAGTTTCTTTACCGACTGAGCTATGAGGGAAGCCCTGTGGCTCAGCTTTGTTGATAGTAAAAATTCATTTGGAAATGGAGATTTGTCCTGAGCCCGCTTCCTCATATTTCTCTTCCCAGATACAGACTATGGGACATTCCTAAGGGGAGAAACACGTCTGCAGACTGGGCACTCATCTGGCCAAGTCTGTGAAGAATTGGGGTCTACCTGTCTGCTCTCACGTACAAGGAGCCAGATCCCGTAAGTGGGGGGATGCTCTTGTGTGTGGTCTTTAAAGCATCATCCCTGCTTTGTCAAGAACCTTTATGGTGCCCAGCATCTGGAGGGATAGGAGGCAAGGCACAGGATGGCGTGAGAAGTCGGAGAGAGGAGACAATAACGGTGCTGCTGAGCCCGAAACATTAGTTCCTTGGACCTCGTTTCATCTAGTGGTACTCAGCCTGAGGCAGTTTTGCCCCCAGCACACATTTGACCGTGTGTGTTTGTGTGTGTGTGTGTGTGTGTGTGTGTGTGTGGAGACAGTTGTGATTTAACTGAGAGAGGGTGCTACTGGCGTCTCGAGAGCAGAGGCTGGAGTGCTGCTCAGCATTCTCCAGTGCCAAGGACAGCGCCCACAGCAAGGGAATCTGTTCTTGTTTCAATCGTTAAGTCCTATGCAACTCTTTGCAATCCTATGGACTGTACCTCGCCGGGCTCCTCTGTTCACTGGAGTAGATTGCCATCTCCATGTCCAGGGGATCTTCCCCGAATGTCAGGAATGCTGAGGGATGTTCATGAAACCCTGCTTGAACCCAGCCTCCTGTCCTCATTTCACAGATGTAGAAACAGACCCTGGAGTGTGACGTGATAGCCCGAAGCTGCAGAGAAGATGGAGGAGCCAGAATCTAAGTGCCCGGCCTCCCAAGCCATGAGGCCTGAGGGCCATGCCCCCTTCCGAGGACAGTCCCCCAGAGATGTGTGCTTGGGGAGCAGACAAAGGAAAAAAATCCAGGAAAACAACACTAGACCATCTGGTGCCACCCCTGCGTGGCCAGAGAACATGGCTGCCTCCCAGGCGGGGCTCCTCCGTCCCCAGGATGACGGGACCAGGCAGGAGGGGCTGTGATGGAAGGTGGGCTCAGGCAGGAGCCTCGACCTGGCAGCCCAGGTGGGGCGAGAGGGCACAGGAGCGGGCTGAGGAGGTTGTCCAGCAACCCTCGTGCCGCTGCTCTGGACAACCTCGGAGAGCAGCAGGGGGGCTGCTTGGGCGTCAGCACATGGGTGCCTGCCCGTGTCGTTGCCCAGTCGTGTCCGACTCTTTGCGACCCTGTGGACTGTAGCCTGCGAGGCTCCACTGTTCACAGAACTTCCCAGGCAAGAATACTGGAGTGAGTTGTCATTTCCTCCCCCAAGGGATCTTCCTCATGCAGGAATCGAACTCGGGTCTCTCGCGTCTCCTGCATTGGCAGGCAGTTTCTTTACCACTTGGCTGTACAGAGGGAGAAAGTGTGTGTATGTGACTCTGTGTGTGTGTGCGTTATCATTGCAGTGGTTAAACTGCAGGTTCTGGGGTCAGATTGGCAATGAATCTTGGCTCAACCGCTTTCTTCCTGCTCAAACTTTAAGAAGCCACTTAACCTGTCTTTGCCTCAGTTTGCCTGTCTGTGAAGTGGGGAGAAACAAGTCCCTTCTTCCTGTGGCTGTGGTGAGGATTAAAAAGTGCTTAGTTCTTTACAGACTCTCAGTATCTGTTAGCAGTTATTATGTCTCTTGCCCTGAGAATTACAGCATTTGGGGGCCAAAGGGGCTTCAAAGATATTCCACAACTTCCATCGATATACAGGAAGTGAGGTTGGATTTCACAGCACAGGACTCACTCTCTCAGCTCAGGAGCAGACCTTCTGCCTCAACCTAGCATTCTTCCTCATATGTTTTTCTTGTAGAAATGTGGCTTTGAAAGGACACTTACATTTTTCTCCATGATGCCAATCTGATGGCTGAGGGTGAGCAGCCTCAAAGCTGGTGTCTCTTCTGCTGCTTTTTGAACAGCCAGGAACGAGCATTGGGGGAACCTCCTCTCAGTGCCTGACGCTGTGCTGAAACACACCAGCAACCCTGTGGTGTCCCCGTGTCGCAGATGAGGGAGTGTGATTGCCTGAGTTATCACCCTCATAAAGGGATGCACTCCCATTCTGAGTCAGCCTGCCCTCAAAGGCCTGCTCACCTGGCTTCCTGGGCCTGGATGATCACTGCCTTTTGCTGTTCCACTCCGCTCCCCAGCCCCCACCAGGGGCCAAGAGGACCATCGGAGAATTCATGAAGTCTTTGGTTCCTGAAGGCAAATTGAGGACCAGCGTGGTTAAGGAACTTGGCTTAAACATTTCTGGCAGTGAATGTGCCTCAGAAGTCAATGAGCCCAGACTCCTCGGCTGCAAATGACAGTATCGTCACTGACACCAACTTATAAGCTCCGAAAGAATTATGTTAACTCATGTCAACAGACCATGTGACAGGCAGGCACAGTTGAAAGCACTCAGAATTCATCAATATTCCCTCTCACTTTCCCACTTTTTTCTGCTTGCCAGCTTCACTCTTGCTGCACAGCCTTCCCACAAGAGTGGAAACAGGCTTGCTACCAGCTCAGAAATTCTCCTTCTAATTGCTTTGATCTCTTCCTCTTCAACTATCATTGAAAATTCCCAGGGAAGAGTTCTCATTGGCAGGCTTGTGGTCACATGCCAGTCTTTGGACCTATCGTTGTGGTAGAGAGGCGGGGCTTTATGGTTGGCCCTCCCTGAGTATCAGGGGCATCTCCCTGGACAGGTAAGTCTGGAGGGACGTGGCCAGCTCCATCAGGCTGGTAGTTCTCCAAACAAACCTATGATGGTGTGGGGTGGGGGGTGGGGGTGTGTGTGCACTGATCGTCCAGCTGGTATCCCAGCCCCTACTAGAAATAAAGAGAGAGAGCTCTTACTGGATGTGTGATCCATGCTCACCACAAGTAGCAAATAGCCTTGAGGTCTTTTAATAGCATCATTTATGCTCACCATGCCCACAGCTCTGCAGTTAGGTAAAGGGAAGCATTCTAAATCCTGACCTCTGTCTGGTTTCTAGAGGCACTTTGTGACATTTCCACAAATAGATCAGTTCTTAATTAAGTAGTGTAAAGAACAGGGTACAGTGTATCTTCACTGTGAGCTTTTTGTCACCCTGAGGACCGTTTTGGAACTGGCACTGTCGCTGGTTTCCCTCCAGGGTTGTATCCTGGGGACGGTAGAGGAGATGACGTCCGGGTGACACTCCACGCAGGTTGTCTGGGTGCTGAACCCCGGCACCGAACCCATCCCTGCGTCAGCAGGCTGTCAGCTGAGAGATGTAAAAAGTAGAGGCTACCAGAAGTTACTGGGGGTGCTCCACCCACTCCACAAGCCTAGTGATAAAGGAAACAGTAAGGAAATAGCTAGAAATTCAGCCTACAGTTGGGAACATGCAGGGTCTGCAAGGCAGGATAGCTCTTGGTCCAGAGCAAGACCAGGCTGCCATCTCACAGAAGCTAGCAACATCTTTGAAGACAGAATTTTCTAATCACAGTGGGGTTGGCTCACCACAGAAGTGTGAATATGGAGAGTCTGGGGAGCATTGTCTAGGGAAGAGAGTGTGCTGACCCAAGAACGTGATCTGGTTTTAGTGAATGTGTATCCTTATGATAGAGATGGAAATATCAGGCTTGGTAGACGCTCAGTGCCAGGAAACACTCAAACAGTGTAACTAGCGCCTTCTGTTTTGATTCCTGTCTCACCAAGGCAACTTCTGGTTTACAGCTGGTCCTGACCTAAGGAATATTTGTCTGGTATCTTTGCCAATTGTTTTCCCTGTACAGTAATCATTTGATATGCTGGTTTATACATCAGTCTTTTTGAGTCTGGTTAATGTGAGTCTTTGTAAGGGGTAGGGGAGGCCTAGAACACGGCAAGTACATTAATGCTAAATTTCGTCCTGTGAGGTAGCATGGCAGCCAGTTACCTCTCCTCTAGAAATCCTTCCTAGCTTTTCTTCAGACAGGGACAGTGGAAGTTCATAGTGCTCAGCACAAGTTGGGCACTAAAAGGAAAAGCAGATAAGCTTTTGTATCTCACAGAGCATACACGTTTCAGGCCCGGTCACAGCCCCAGGGAGCTAGTAGACAGACGGGGGCCGTACACTCGCAAGCACAAGGCAGTGATAACCTCCACCTGTTGCCCTTTTCGAGCTTACTGTGTTATCGCTTGCCTATGATCTCACCTGCTTGCTATAAAAATCCAAGGTTTGTCAAGACAGGTATTGTGAAGTCAAGCTACACATGAAGAAATGAGACTAAGGAGATGACCAGGTCTGCCCAAGGTCCCTCATCAGTGAACGAGCCAAGATTTGAACACCTTTGTGTCCTCTTTCCCAGTTTTAACCCTTTCCAAGTGCCAGTAGCTGTCCCTTGTCGTCTATCACTTTTTTTTCTTACAGTTCTTCTGCATGAAAAACCTTCCCTTCCCGTCCCTTCCCTTCTTTCCGCCCTCTGCATTCTCCCAGATCTGCCAGACAGAATGCTGCTTTCTGTACTCAGCTCTCATGCTGTCCCCCAAGAATTCAGACTAGCATTTATCGGACAGCATGTGAAGTGCGAAACAGGTCAGGACAGTGGGAAGTGAGCACAGATCCCCAAACTCCCCAAGGAGAAAATCATCCTTAGGAACCGTGATAGAGCTGTCGAAAGCTCACAAAATCCGCTATGCAAATCTTGACACATGAGTCACTGAGTATTTTTGCCCTAACAGGTTAAAATAGCATAATCTGCATTGAAATGAAAAAATGACATCAAAGAAATAAAGATGTAACCATCACCACTCACTAGCGCCATCTTGTGGTAGATCGTCACTCCCGAAGCCAAAGTTTCAACCCAATCCCTCCCTTTCTCTTGTTCAGTTGCTAAATTGTGTCCGACTCTTTGTGAGCCCATGGACTGTAGCCCGCCAGGCTCCTCTGCCCATGTCTCCCTCTAAACACGATGCTGGGCAGTTAATCATAGGAGCTCTGAGCAGTGACTTTCCCATGTGAGTCTTGCTTTGTGTTTCTTAAATGGCTAGGATTTCTCAACATCAGCACTATTAATATTTTGAGTTTGATGATTCTTCGAAGGGAGGTGTCCTGTGCAATTACAGGATCTTTAGCAGTATCTCTGGACTCTCCTCACTTGTTGCTAGTAGCACCCCTGCCCACTTGTGCCAACCAAAAATGCTTCCAGACATTGCTAAATGTCCCTTTCAGGGAGAGGATTATCCCTTCGTCCCCTGGCCCACTCCCGTCGCTGCCACCCCTGGTGAGAACAACTGCCTTTCAGCTCAGCTTGGGAGTGAATCCCAGTTCAGCTGCGTCCTTGCTCTGTGACTTTAGGCAAGCCACTTCGTTTAAAACTGAGTTAATGGCA